>CM043324.1:32760610-33360610 GCA_023736055.1 Quercus glauca
CGCCTTTTGACTTGTCCAACAATCTTAGCTGGGTGAGTTGCTACTTGCTAGTTATAAGTAATTGTTCTCAAATCTTATCTGAATACATTTTTGTAAGTGTATTTTTTTTAACAAGTTTTTGGCCCCGAGGGGAGAGGAAATTTGTTATAGCAAAAGCCAATTATATTGCCCTTTTAAGTGTGATTACAAATTGAGCTCAATGAAAAATTTATTTCCACTAATTTTGTCAAAGAGCATTAACATCTTGGCTTTTCTTTTATGAAGAAATACTTTTCCATGAACAAATGGCAATTGAGTATGAATATGACACATGCCAAGACTATAAGGCTTTGGGGTGCCCTTGTGTTAATGAAAAGGCACATCCAATCGAAAACCTTTTTGTTCCAGGGTTATGAATAGATAAAAAATAAAAAATAAGTCTTTTGCTCTGTGGTTAATTATCCATGGTACTAGTTGGGCCTTACTGATTTGTAAGTCTTATTCTTATAGTGAGTGTTTTATATGATTGATTTTGATATATTTTATTCAAGGGTTTGCAGTAGTACTTCACACTAGGGTTTTTTGTTTATAAAAGTTTGTTAACTCTTTTATTGAATTAGTGTTTGATACCTTGAGATTTACAGATTTTCTTGGTTTCACATTTGATATTGTGACTTGTTAATGTTTCTTTAATTTATCCTGTCAATTTATTTCTCTGATTTCCTGCACCTCCATTCTTCTTCAAGCCCGCAATCAGATCTAGAAACCGTTCCTTACTGCATAGAAATCTCAATTTACCCAAAGCACAAGGAGTGTAGTGCCTCTGATTACTGAAGTGAAGTGTTTACAAAAAATGTGTGCTTTTTAGCGCTTTGTGCTTTGGACTTTTTGGAAAAGTCCTAAGTGCCAAAGAGAAAGCTCTTTTACTTTTTCTGGGGAATGTTTTCAAGCTTGGCCCTTTAAAGGAAAAATTCTGGGCATGTTCTCTCTTTCCTCATTCTTCCCCCTAAAGAAAAGCAATATCTCTTTCTTCTTCCTTTTTTTTTTTTTTTTTTTGGGGGGGGGGGGGGGGGGGGTGGGGGGGTGTGGGGGATTCCCTTTCCTGAACATATTGTGTTTGCTTCTATTACTCTCTAGTCCTTTTCACTTGTCACTTTTGCTCTCTTTAACTTAAAACAAAGCACTGATTTTGTTATGTTTCACTTTCACCCCAAACATAGCATGATTTGTGTTTATTGTTATTTATATTATTTCGTACGTGACGAATTAGTTACTTGCACAATGCTCTATCAATTTTAGCTAATGGGTCAAACATATTTTAGTATTTATATTCTTTTAACATTTTCCCCCTTATATGTTAATTTCAATTATATTTGAAAATGAACGCCTTACTTCAATTAGGTGTGGGCTTGTGCTTAGGCTCTGAGCAGAACTACATTGACCATTCCCAACCCGTTTCCCATCAAAAAACAAATCCTATCTATCTGAAATACAAAATCAGTGAACAGGAACAGCCCATTATACCGACCCTGCTTCCCTTAAAAACCCTAAAATCTGAAGCTTTTCCTCACCCTTACCCACCACACCGTGTTTTAAAACCTTTATTCTCTGTTATTCAGATTTGAACGACATAACAATCAATTATAGACTAAACACATTTGATGCAATGGAGTTGGTTTTTAGCTTACATGAAGGCATGTGCATATTGACAAATGTGGGATTAGTGTTTCAAAATGCATGCAATCTTTATTGTGACCATGCAACAGCATGAAGCCTAATCTGAATATGGTAGTATTTTGTGGCTTCTTGCTATATTTTTGAGGAATAAGCTTTTCTCAAGGGAGCCCCCCCCTCTTCCCATTTCTTCTCATGTTATTTTTTTTTTCTTAAATAAAAAAGGGGGTGGGAGGTGAATTCCTTAAGGAAGTTAGGGAGTTTGAAAAGACAACTGTATATGATTTCTTTGATTGGTTCAACACTTTTAGCCATTAGAATTTGCCTGTTTGTCCTAGGAACTAGAATTTAATAGATGATATGAATTCATGTGTTGTGTGCTTTGTACTTTAGAAAGGGTGATATAGATTATTTAGGCAAATCAGCAAGTTGGCAACTAAACTTCAGTTAACGCAGGAAAAAAAAAATCAAAGATGGGACATATAAATTTATTTTTTAGTTCTGATATCTTTGGTGTTCCTTTTCCTGGTAACAATTGGTCTTGTTAAACAGAACAATGATGGTAAACCAGAGCTGCCATACCTTCTAAATGTAGTAGATTTCAGCACATGTTCTTCACAAATATATACAGCTGATGTGCTCTGTGGTTCTTCTACTGCCAGTATTGTATTTATTAGATACAACTGAAACTACTAGTAGTGTTGACTCCATTTTTTAATTATATCTGCAGTCCATTTTCAATCGAGTTCAAAGTTTCCGTAGTCATAAGCTTTCAGTCACAGCTATATAAATTGCATCCAAAATCTGATCCCACAAACCCTACGCTTTGGGTAAGCATCTTTTAGTTTTATTACTAAAGCTGGTTATTTGTGTTTTTTAATTGATGAATGGCCCTAACTTCTTGTCTGAAGTTGTGATTTCTCATATTTCAGATGGCAATGGAATCTCTGCCACTTGAACTGGTTAGAGCAAGGTAGGATGATTTGTGCAAAGGCAACAATTGATGGAGAGACGATGGTCATACATCAAGTACCTTGTAGATTGAGACAATAAACTCACTATTGATTTTAATTTCCCTTTCATTAGGAACTGCTTCTTAATCCATTTGTATGTAATCAATGTAAAAAGCTCAATACTTAAATTAACTAGTCACAAACCCTTGCGTGTGATAATTTTTGTTTTGTTATTTGGAAAGTTTGAATAATAATATATATATTAGGATTTATTTGTTTTAATAAGCTTTTTTTAAAAATAATATATACATTTTAGTTGGTTTAACAAAAATAATTAACTACAACTTGAAATAATTCAATAAATAGTAATGTATTCCATAATCATACATTTCGTGATATCAAAGTATATTTATTGGAGACTTGTTTTAAAATAGGTAATAGAATTGGTTCAGTGGTACGTAAAGATGACAAAGATGCCGTAGATTCTGATATTGTCGTTGGGTTATTGGAGATACTAGGTGATTGTAATCGATTGGTGAAAGATTTTAAAATGGCTAGGGCAGATTTAGTGAATTTGTAATTCAAAATGTCAGAATTCAGTTGATTGAAGCACGTAATTCAAATGGAAGACAATATAATATAACCTCCTTGCATCTTCTAAAGATTGCTGCTGTCATTTTCTGGGACTTTAATGTAGAAAGCTTATATCGTGATATGGTTGAAAATAAAACCTCAGGATTGCAATGAATAAGTGAGAATTGTTCAAGTTTTATGGGACAAAATGGGCTTCTGCCCTTTTCAACCAAATTAATTAGCCTTATGCCCTCATTCCCAAACTAATTAGGGAAATGCCCCTCTTTTAAAACTCGATTTTTGATAAATCGAGTTAGGCTCTATAGCGACGTTTTTAAGGACTTATAGTGACGTTTTCAAGACCTATAGTGGCGTTTTGTAACTCGATTTATATGAAATCGAGTTATAGGTAAAAAAAATTAAAAAAATTGCCTATAACTCGATTTAATGGAAATCGAGTTAAAAAACGTCACTATAGGTCTTGAAAACGTCACTATAGGTCCTTAAAAATGCCGCTATAGGGCTCCAGATTTTTTTTTTTTTTTTTTTTATAACTTGATTTATCAAAAATCGAGTTTTAAAAGAGGGGCATTTCTCTATTTAGTTTGGGAAGGAGGGCATAAGGCTAATTAATTTGGTTGAAAAGGGCAAAAGCCATTTTGTCCAGTTTTATGTAATTGCAATATACCTTTGCTTTTTTTCATATGGCAAAGTTGGTTTTATGAATGTATATATTAATATCGCCATTATTTTATAATTCATATACATGAAAAATAAATTACATGAAACAGTATTATTTTTTCGGTTACAAACGGAAAACCAATTGATTGAAACCTCTTTCTCAAAAAAAAATTGATTGAAACGAAAGTAAACAAATTTCTTTAAGTTACCTTATAAATTCAAAGGGAAAAAAAAACTTTTACATAGCAGTAACATAACCACTTTTAACCTATTTAAGACATGCCATGAAATTTATTTCTTATTGATAACCATACAAAAGGCAAGACAAAAGGGGCTTTTGCCCTTTTCAAAAAAATTAAATAGGAAAATGCCCCACTTCTCAAATTAATTAGGGAAATGCTCCTCTTTTGAAAATCGAGTTTCTCAAAATCGATTTAGGCCCTATAGCGACGTTTTTAAGGAGCCTATAGTGACGTTTTAAAGACCTATAGTGACGTTTTTTAACTCGATTTCAATAAAATCGAGTTATAGGCAATAAAATCAACCTATAGTGGCCTTTTTTTACCTATAACTCGATTTCTTTAAAGTCGAGTTAAAAAACGTCACTATAGGTCCTTAAAACGTCACTATAGGCTCCTTAAAAACGCTGCTATAGGGCCTAAATCGATTTTAAGAAACTCGATTTTCAAAAGAGGGGCATTTCCCTATTTAGTTTGGGAATGGGGGTATTTTTCTATTTAATTTGCCCAAAAAGGGCAGAAGCCCCTTTTGTCCACAAAAGGCAACTAACTAGCAAGAGAATAAAATTTACCTTTACATAAATAGAGATAACCTAACAACTATAAATTTTTTTAAAAAAGTTACTCGTTATATACAATGTATGTTCTACACTACATCTCAAAACAATTTGTTTCTCTATTGAAGAGAAAAATACTCCTAGTTTACAAGGTATGTTCAATTCTGCCTCTCAAAAACTAATTTTTTTCTCTATTTCAGAAGATAAACCAACATCATAGCAGGTTTCAACTATGCTCTGTTATGCGCATCATTGCAAATATATATAATTATTATTATTATTATTTTTTAATGTGTATTTCCATTCTAACAACAGTTCAGCTGAATCGAATACAAACTATTGATAATATTGTCAATTAAAAAATGAGCTACAATCTTATCAAGCAACTTTCTGATTGTAGGGGCCTTTTTTGTATTTTGGTTGGGCTGGACTGTCTCTTGCGGTGATGGGCCTGAGTGTCTTTCTGAGTAGGAGAGTTGAGACCGGCCCAATTGTAACTCACTTTGGGCCAGCTTGTGCACAAACTGAGCCTTGTCTACCAGAAACGTTCTTACAGCAAGCAGAGTTATTACAAAAAAAATTACGGCAGGCAGATATAATAACAATAAAGAAAAACAGAACAGCGTCTTTTTCTTAATAACAAGGCCGAGTATTCCTACGGCAATCACGGTAATAACAATGGCAATAATAATAACAGCTTTTATAGAAAAGAATAATTGAATGAACAATGATGGAAGTTAATAAACATCAAGTCAAGTTTAAGTCTGCAATGGCAAAGAATCAAGGAGGAAGAACGTTTCCTCTCAATGAAACTAATCTCCCAGGAAAATATCCTGCTGTGGGGATTAATAGTTTTGAGGGAATCAGACCTAAGTGATAAATGTTTGAAGGAATCCCTTTTTGCTTAATCATTGCTTAGAGAGTGGGATTTTGAGGGGGAGAAAAGAGAAACGATCTATTGGTGCATGTCCATTATCCTCACTCTTTGTTTTCTTATCTTTTTCTTCTTTCCTTTCTTTTTCTTTTAGTTTTTTCTTCTGTCTTTTTCTTCCTCTGTTTTTCGGTCCCCTGTACAGGGTATGGCGAGGATCCTTTTATAGGGCCTGCCATGATTGATTTTTACCACTTTACCCTTCAACGGCCTTTGTCTGGTCTGGGCGTACTTGCCGACCACCATTTGTATACTACTTCCTCTCGCCAGACAAAGATAGGTTTTTTGTTGTTTCTTAGTCCGCCGTGGCACTTTCTCCTGCCGCGGCGTAAATGCTCTTTCTCTCTCCTTATGGCATGCACCCAACGTTCCCCCCCAACCTTACCTCTTTTGGGCGGTCTGTCATCCCAGCAAGACGTACCTCCCAAAGGGGCTTGGACAGGGAACGTAAAATAAATCTTTTCCCCTCTCCCCACCACCAAACCACACCCCCCTTTATCTTTTACCACTGACCCATGGCCCCACCACGTCCCATATTGGCTGGGTACAGGCTGGTGGCGCTTGGGCCTTGCGCGTGCTTTCCTGTTATGTACGTTCAAAGTCTGCCTGCGGCTCATGTGTTTGTTGTGATCTGAAATTTTGTTTTCATCGTCTGCCATGCTTCTTTGTTCTTTCATGTGGGCCGTTCCATACATTTCATTGCTTCCATTTGGATTGGGCTTCTCTTAATACTGGGTTTCACATTTCTCTTGGCCCATTTATTAGTTATGCTCATAACCTGTTTCATTACTTGGCATTTCCTACCATGACGATATGTTCCTGCTAGGCCTCTTTTCAAGTCTGCCGTTTCATTCCTTCCCCCAAGTGACTTAACAGAGTCACTGGTGTTCTCACTCATGGGCTCCATTGTTCCTTTCTTTTTCCCTTGGGCTTGCGGCCCATTTACTTCCTTTGGGCTTCCTCAGCCCATTCACTATCTTTGCATTCCCATGGGCTTTTGCTAACTTGATTGGGCTTCCCTGGCCCAATCTCCTCATTCTCATCCTTGGGGTTTATGGGCTTGCCATCAACCCTTACTTTCTTTGTTTACATTGCTTTGGGCCTGCCGCGGCCCATTCTCACTTTTCCATACCACATACTGCCCATGGGTGCCATTTCTCTCTTTCCGGGCCCTTTGGGCCCATTTGCTTCCTCAAGACCCATTTATTCATGTTATGGGCCTGTGTTCTATTATTCCTGCCGCCTGAGCTTAATAGTCTTATTTCTATGCCTGCCACTCTCATTGCCTGTTTTGCTTGGTTGGGCCTGCTTTACAAAAATGACCCACAAGATTGATCAAAAAGAGAATTGGAAAGAAAAAAAGTCCGAGTTTCAAGAGTGTGGCATGCTGTCAACCGAAAATAATTAAGAACTGATCACTTTTGGACATGGTTCTTATAGATGAACGGATTAGATTTGAATATCAAAATTTATTTTTATTATGTATACTTTAACATATAAACATCTTAAAACTAATATTTCGACTAACAAAAAAGTGTTTCTAATTTCTTCAAAAAAAAAAAAGTGTTTCTAATTTCTTTCTAAATAAATTATGTTCCAAATTACTTAACCAACTATTGGACCAGTAGAAAACGATCATATCTATTGTCCCAATGTGAAATATTGATATCATAAGACATAAATGCAGAGTAAGCTATATAATGTTCCTACAATAAAAAAATAAAAAAATAAAAAAAGATTTGTTAAATAATATTACTTTAAACTATTTATAACTCATATACTTTTGCATCCAACAAAGGAATCAAAATAATAATTACTCTGTGGGAACTTGCAACAGATCAAATTGAGGATGATTTTTACACCAACAATCTGAGACCCTTTGTTGTAGTAAGTAGACTAGTAGTAACATCTACGATTGTGAACATATTTCGAGGTAATATATTTTTAAAAACATATCTGTTCATTTAGATAATTAACATTTTTCTTTTAATAAATACAGTAGAACAGTATTTGTCATCTACAAGTGCAACAAAAGTGTACATAAATTTAGAAAAACTTGAGAGGTAATGTTTTTAAAAGCTTTTTTTTTTTTTTTTTTACTTTCTTTGACCATACTTTCATTCTAATAGATTAATTTAATATAATATCAATCTTCATATATAATAATTATTAACTATTTTTTAATTCTATTCTTCTATCATGAAAGAAATAAGGAACGTATTTGAATTGAAGGAATTCCTCAACAATTCAAGGAACAAATACCACATGAGAGAAAAAATAAAAAATAAACACAAAAAATAGGAGGACAATCAAGAAAAATATCCTTGGAATGGGAGTCTAATGATAAGGTACTTAACAATTACTATTAAGTAACTGTGGGGCCCCACCATATTAACCACTCTGGCCCACTCTATACCTGGCCCAAGGCCCACGCCGAGGATAATATAAAGGCCGAGGATAATAGGAAAGAGCCCAAGTCATCCAATGGCCTCGCCGAGGATGCCCACATCCTCGGCACACCAACTTTGATGAAGGGGAAATATCCCCCGTCCATTAAATGAACGCTACCATCATTCTGGCCGCCTTAATGGTGAGGTGACCTGCAAACCCTAATGCTTCAGTCACTTCAACTATTAGAAAGTCTGCAAAGGCGGCTAGGAACTAACATAAAGCCTGCAAATACAGATGATGGGACAAATCCCTGTACATAGAAGTTCAGATAATTGACAAATGGATGGTTAAGATTAACTAAAACAATACTATATAACCAATAAGACTCCCAGCATAGAAAAAGGGGGGGGGGGGGGGAGCCCTAAAAAAGGGAGGAGGATACGATTGAGATCAATTCTAAGAAAAAGGGATCCTCGGCCTAAGCCAAGGAAAAATATGCTTCGCAAACATTTAGCCAAAATCACAACTAAAGCCCTCGCAAACACTTAACCAAAGTGATGATCATTCTCTACAAAAATACTTAGCCAAATTTCTTTGATAAGGTTCCTATGAATTTCATATCATCTATTATTTGTTACCAACTTCATCTCAGCCACTGTTTATTTCGATGGTGCCAAGCCCTTTCACCCATACTCTACAAATTTTTATTGTTAAGGGTCCATTACAAATTGAGCCCTTACAGTAACATTATAATTTAAACCAATAATATAATTACTTTTACAAAAAAAAAATTAATAAAGATGTCAGTTAGGGGTGTTCGTGGTGCGGTTTTGAGCCATTTTAAATACCGTACTCTACTATGCGGTTTGGCCAAATTTATAACCGCACCGCACCTTAATTTTGCGGTACATGTATGGTGCAGTGCAGTGTAAAAAGTATGGTTTGGTCGGTTTTGAGATAGTATATTTTTAAAAATGTCATGGCCAATTTCTAATTTACTATTAATCATGACAATAGTAATTTTTTTTCCTCAAAAATAATAATGACAATATGATAGTAAATTTTTTTTTTTTTTTAATAAAAAACATATAACCTATGTGACAAAAAATAACACAAATATATACCCAAAAAAAAAAAAAAAAATCATGACAGATTGATAGTAAACTAAAAGGACCACAAATATATAGTGCGTACAAAACAAAATAATATTAAACTTCTAAATTTTTGATTTTGTTAGAGTGAGATGGAGAAGTGAATGATGCTTTAAACTTTTGATTGTGTATCTAATCAAAGCAAAATCGTTTTAACATGAAACTGAAATGAGCTAATGCTAGGCTGATCACTTATTTCATATATTATTAAATTATTAATATATATTTAATATAAAGGCATAAATGCACTTTTAGTCTCTATATTTTGCCTTTTTTCTCATTTTGGTCCATACATTTTATTTTTACCATTTTTATTCCCTAAACCAATTAACGCGTGTTATTTTCGTCCTTTTCGTCAGTCAACTGACAGAAATAGCTGAGGTGGCTGCCGGATGAATAAAAATATTATAAAAATGCTACATTAGCATTTAATTTTTATTTTTAATAATTTGTAAATTTTAACTAAATAAAAAAAGAAAAAACAGAATTAAAAACAATAAAATACATAAATTTAGATCTAATTCATTTTGAACAAGAACACACAAGAACATGATCACAGATTTAAATATCAACACAAGAACATAAGAGCACAAACCCAAAACCAAATACAAACTCAAATTTAAAAACACAAAGAGCACAAGAACACAAACCTAAAAAATAAAACCCAAGAACACGAATTCAAAATTAAACCCATTGAATCAACTTCCTTTCCCACTTAAACTCAAATCAATAATGCAATAAAATTTGAGAAGAGAACAAAGACCAAATCAAAATTCATTCAAACTAAACTCAAACTTGTTACCAATAAAAGAAAAAAAAAATCCAAACACAAAAAAATCACAATCCAAAAGGGAAAAAATCAACATATACCCATTGAATCAACTAAAGGACTTGAAACTTTAGATTTACACTCAAATCAACTTCCTTCAAACCCATTGAAACTGAAACCAACTGAGATTTTATTAAAAAAAAAAAAAACCTATTGAAACTTAAACCAGCTTCAGAAGCATTGAGAGATTGCCCATTGAAATTTGAAGAAAATTAGAGAGAATCATAGTGGAAATGATTGGATGGAATGATTGAACGGTGATTAGATGAATGTTGGAACAAAGACCCATGGCCAAAAATCCTTCTTCCCCAAAGACTCATGCTGAAAACCCATCAGTTTTTCTTGTTCTTCCCCAAAGATTCATAGCCAAAATCATAAAATCAAAGAAAACCCAGAAATCTCAAACACTCAAAAACCAGAAACCTAAAAACTCAAACAAAACCCAGTTTATTTCAAACAATCAACAACAAAATCAACTAACCTGGCCAACTCGGCTCATTGAATCAAACAAACACACAAACCCAGAAAAACCCAGCCAATTCGGCTTACAAGAACAGCAAGCGCAACCAATCCATAACAAATCTAAACTCAAATCAGCTATCATAGATCCCACAACTCCAACAAATTCAACATTGTGAGACAAAGAGAGAGAGGTGCTGTTATCTTTAATGCTTAGCTTGTCTAAATCCGGAACCTTTGAACAATCTGACTTCGACAAAGACGAGGAGGTTGAAGACAACGATGAAGAAGAAGACGAACAACAAGCCCCCGTAATCATCGTTCGTCGTCGTCGTCGACGACGAAGCCCTCTGTTGCTGCTGCTGAGGGGTTCTCCCTGCCTTTCTTTCCTCTACTATTTCAAGAAAAGTTTACTGTTTCTTGGATTTGATTTTTTTTTTTTTTCTGGTTTCATTTTTTGGGTTTGGGTATTTGATTTTCGGGTTTGATTTTCTGGGTTTGGGTATTTGTTCTGGGTTTGATTTGTTCGGTAATTGATTTTTTGGGTTGTGGGCTGATGATGGATGTAGAGATTTGTGTGTGTATCAGTATTTATCTATGTGTGTTTACATTGAGCTGGTCTCCGTATTAAAGCTTTTCTCTGTCTTTTTAGATCTGAGATTTCATTTTCAAGTTCTAATTTCTTTGTATAGATCACTACTAAGGTAAGGCTTTACTGATTTGTTGTTGAAATTCCTTAATGGAAATTTTTTGATTTCCTTTATGTTTGTTATTGTGTTCTTTGTGTTTTTAAATTTGAGTTTGTGTTTGGTTATGGGTTTGTGCTCTTATGTTCTTGTGTTGATGTTTAAATCTGTGATCATGTTCTTGTGTGTTCTTGTTTAAAATGAATTAGATCTAAATTTATGTATTTTATTGTTTTTAATTCCGTTTTTTCTTTTTTTATTTGTTAAAATTGACAAATTATTAAAAAAAAATTAGATTTTTTTTATAATATTTTAATTCCTCCAGCAGCTACCTCAGCTATTTCCATCGGTTGACTGACGGAAAGGACGAAAATAACACGCGTTAGTTGGTTTAGGGACTAAAAATGGTAAAATTAAAATGTAGGGACCAAAATGGAAAAAATTCAAAATATAGGGACTAAAAGTGTATTTACGCCTAATATAAAATAAATAAATATATATGGGTGTGGTGCAGTGCAGTTTTGTGCGGTTTTCTTATCATAAAACCTCACAATGTGGTGCAGTTACTTCATTTTACAAGTGGTTTTAGTCGGTTTGAGTATGGTTGTGTAGTTTGAGCAGTTTGGTGAACACTCCTAAATTGTTAGTCGCAATTTGGAAAAATATTTTAGGGTAAACTACATATTTGGTCTTCATACTTTACGCCATATTTCAATTTAGTCCTTAATCTTTCAATTGTGTCAATTTGGTCCCTAAAATTTTAGTGTCTTGTTAATTTAGTCTCTGCTGTTATATTTTAGATGAAAATTGCTCGGCCAAAATAAAATTTTAGTTTATTGTCACATGAACATAAGCTAATTTTTTATTTTGGCCATTAGACATATTGTCAATTTTCATCCAAAAGATAACGGCAGAGACTAAATTGACATGGTATTGAAAAGGTTAGTGAAGATCAAATTGAAATATGGTGTATAGGATATGAACTAAATATATAATTTACCCAATATTTTATCAGGTGAATGAAAATTAATAAGGATGTCAACTATGTATTGTTTAGTAAAACAATGTGTAAGACAAAGCATTTTAAGAGAGAGAGAGAGAGAGAGAGAGAGAGAGAGAGAGAGGAGTTATGTTTATTGAGTGAGCTAATGGAGTTAGAAAGATTTTATACTATTCTAAATTAAAATACTATATAATTGATTTAAAAAAAATTAGTCTCCGAAAAAAATGTAAAAAAATTTATGTCAATTTTTCAAGATGACCCCACTCAATAGTGTCCCAAACTCACTACTCGCACCCCTGCCAAGTCATATATCGCATGTTTTCAATTTTTTAATGACAAAATTTTAAATGTACCACTTTAGTCTTTAGCTGTATAATTTTGAACGTTTATTAATATCAACATTGATATTAATAACTGTATTAAGAATTATACAACTAAAGTGCTACATTTGCTTTCAAAAAAAAAAAAAAAAAAAAAAAAAAAAAAACTAAAGTGCTACATTTAAAATTTTGTCCTTAAAAAATTGAAAATCATCTGATATATGATTTGGCAGATGATGTGAGTAGTGAGTTTGGGACATTACTGAGTGAGGTTATTTTGAAAAACTTGACATAAATTTTTTTTTACATTTTTATAAAGAAGATTACTTTTTTAAATCAATAATATTGTATTTTAATGTAGAATAATACTATTAAAATCTTTTCAACTCCATTAGCTCACTCAATTAACATGACCTCTCTCTCTCTCTCTTAAAATGCTTTGCCTTACACATTACTAGTATTATTTCCGTGCGATACACGGCTTGATGAAGATTCATGTGTAAGCTCAAAAAGTTTAGAATAATCAAAACTAAATTATTAAATAAATAGTAATAATAAATTATAAAATAAGAAAATAATTTTAATTAAAAAAAAAACTACTTTAAGTTCTGATTGTTTAGAGTTTAGACTTTATCAATGTTTATCTATTTTCATATTTTAAAATTCTCCTTGTACTTTGTGTTAATTTCTTAATATGAGATATAATATAACTTTGACCGTTTCTATTTGGGTTATGTTTAATCTATGTCCTAACCAACACAAACAATAATAAACAAAATAGTTCCTTAATACCAATTTTTTCCTAGTGATAGTCTAATTGAAAAAATCAACACACTCACAAATACAATACAATACAATAACCAAAACCAAAAATAAAAACATTCACAAAAGAGTTCAAAATTTGAATATATAAAAAAATAAATAAAACTTACAATAAGTAAGATGAATTTATTAGATTAAAAATAAGTGTAAGCTGCATTTTGAAAAAAAAAAAAAATAAATACAACAACGTGGGGTGTCTTGTGTGGGATTTAATTATAGGGATGATTTATTGGTTAAGAAGGATTGTATTGAAAAAGCATAATTGAATGCATACATATATATATATATATATATATAAGTTCTAAAAATGATAATAGATTTTTAGTTGGAGTATAATTTAAATTTCTAAAACTTAAATGATAAAACTTTATCTAAATTAAATTATTGGTTAAATCTTAACCCTTAGTCAAGAGATTTGTAATTTAATATCCTGATAAAATATTAATTTAATAAGATATAACTTGAGGAAAAAAACAAAAATGTGGGTTGTGTGGGATTTAAGTTTAGAAATATTTTATAATAGACTTTTAGTTTAAATATAATTAAAATTTGTTTTAAATTATTGTTAAATCATGCAACTTGAAGGAAAAAAAAAAAACTTGAGTTGTGTGAGATTTAAGTTTAGAAATCATATACTATATAATAAAAGTTAGACTTAGAAGTTGTGATTACACTAAGTGGCTACTCTCACTAATTAGTAAAAAACAAATTTGTTTTTAATTATTGTTAAATCATTCAACCTGAGGAAAAAAAAAAAAAAAAAAACGTGGGTTGTGTGAGATTTAAGTTTAGAAATCATATACTATATAATAAAAGTTAGACTTAGGAGCTGTGATTACACCAAGTGGCTACTCCCACTAATTTGTTAGGATATATTTTTTGTTAAATATTACCTCTTAAAGGAAATATGTCTTAACAAAAAATATATAATTAATTTACTAATTAGTAAGAGTAGTCACTTGGTGCAATCACAGTTTCTGAGTCTAATTTTTATAATATAGTATATAATATAATTTTACTAAACAGTACCTTGAAAATATTAAATTATTAGAATAATTAAAGAATTACTGTACACATCATTAGCGTGATAAAGTCTTAAAACCAGTAAAGCATATGTCCACATAATCTCTTGGAATGTGTATACATTCAATTCAAATTGTTGATACATCAATGTGGCTTACTTTGCTTGCAACACATGGTAATCGAGAACTCTCTAGTACTAATACAAATTTAACGAAAAGTATGGACAATCTACTATTTTATGGAAGACAAAAACGAAACTTTGTGTATCTTATCCTGATATTGCCTAAAAAGTTTAGCGATTCTCTTTAACAATTGTGAAAATTTGGATTAGCAATTAATAAGTTAATTCATGTTGTATGTTAATGCTTTGATTATATGGTATAGTTTGTTACGCACGTAGTAATAAGTTATAATGGATTAATGGTGTTATTTATAATAGGGTGAATTTCAAAATACATCTTTAAAGTTTTTTAGTGTTTGGATTTTACGCCTTAAAATTTTAGAATTTGGATTTTACCCCTCCAAACTTTAGGAGTGTTTAGATTTTACTCTCTAAAATTTGGGGGTGTTTGAATTTTACACTCTAAAGTTTTAGAATTTGAGGGTATAAAATCCAAATACTCCCAAATTTTAGAATGTAAAATTCAAATTCTGAAACATTAAGGTGTAAAATCCAAACTCCCCTAAACTTTAGGAGATAAATTTTAAATTTTGAAATTTCAGGGTGTCCAAACACTCCTAAACTTTATTGTCATAATTTGCAATTTACCCTTTACTTTATTTTCTAAATAATTTTTTTTTAACAAAACACAATACTACTAATATAATAATAAGGGAAAATTGCAAATTACACCGCTAAAATTTGGAAATGTTTGGATTTTACATTTTGAAATTTCAAAAATTGAATTTTACCTTTTGAAGTTTGGGTATTTGGATTTCACACTCTAACATTTTAGAATTTAAATTTTACCCCATAAATTTTAGAGATGTTTGGATTTTACTTCCAAAAGTTTGGGCGTGTTTAGATTTTACACTTTAAAGTTTCAGAATTTAGGGATATAAAATTCAAACATTCCCAAAATTTAAGGGGTAAAATCCAAATTCTGAAACGTCGAGGTGCAAAATCCAAATACCCTCAAACTTCAGGAGATAAATTCCAAATTTTAAAACTTCAAGGTGTAAAATCTAAACACCCTAAACTTTAAGGGTGTAATTTATAATTTACCCTTTATAAAATGTTTAGGATGATCATTGTAGTATTGTGTGTGATTTATGAAATAGCGATAGTTGTAGTTATTAAGTCTTTATTTTCCATGGTCTTTTAAGTTCATAAAAACTTTCATATTCCTTTTTTGGTTGGAAACCTTGACATGTACTTTTTCTCTTTTTCTTTTTTTAATTTAATCTTTACATACTACTCGGATGCCATGATAGAAGTATTATATGCGTCTTACAAGTAAATAGGGTTTACCAAATCGCACAAATGGAAAAAATCGCACTAAAACCACTTGTAAAATGGTATAACTGCACTGCAACGCAACTAATAGTGCACCGCATCGCATGATGCAGTGCAGTTTGCGGTTTTATAATAAGAAAACCGCATTGCACCGCACTGCACCCTTTATATATTAATATATTTATTTTTAAATATTAAATATATTATTAATAGTTTAATAACCCTAGTTTTCAAATAATAAAAAATTTAATAACCTAAGCAAGTGTTGATTAGAAAAGCCAACCCAAAATAAAGAAAAACTAGCGCAATAGTTTAAAATTTGACCCAAAACAAAGGGAAAAATTAGTTTGGGGTTGGGCAAGAAAAGCCCAAAATTTGAATAATTTATCGACTTCAAATCGTATCTTATACATCGCATTACACATGCGACCAAAAAAATGAGGTGTAGTGCGATTATAGTTTTGGCTAAACTCTAAACTGCACTGAGTGACCACAAAAATGAGGTGCGATGCGGTTATGGTTTTGGTTAAACCTCATCGCAAAGTGCAGTGCTAAAAATGTTCCAAAACTGCGTCACGAACGTAAAGTGCGGTATTAAAAATGGTCTAAAGCTGCATCACGAACACCCCTACAAATAAATATGTTGTATAAGTATGTGTGCTAAGCAAAACAAGTAAAGTGGGCCTAAAGCCCACAAGTCTATTACACGTTAACACATATAATTTGACGGGTAAATTGCAAATTACACCTTTAAAGTTTGAGGTGTTTGGATTTTACACTTTGAAGTTTCAAAATTTGGAATTTACCCCCTAAAATTTAGAAGTGTTTAAATTTTACATCCCCAATTCTAAAATTTTAGGGTGTAAAATCTGAACATTTCCAAATTTTAGGAAGTAAAGTCTAAATACCTCTAAAATTTAGGAGATAAAATCTAAATTCTGAAATGTTAGGATGTAAAATTTGAACTTCTCTCAAATTTCAAGGGGTAAAATCTAAATTTTGAAATGTTAAGGTGTAAAATTCAAATACTCCTGAACTTTAGGGAGTAAAATACAAATTCTAAAATGTTAATGTGTAAAATTGAAACAACTTCAAATATTATAAGGGTAAATTCTAAATTTTAAAATTGTTAGAATGTAAAATTTAAACAACTACAAAGTTTAGTGTATAATTTACAATTTAATCTGAAGGAAAAATCCTATCCTAAAGTACGAGGAGAGAGGATTAACATAATCGTAGCTGACATTAGACATAGTTGGAGAATATTACGTCATTGTGCCATATCTGGCTCACTTGAAATAGTATCCGATTCTCTCACAGCTCAGAAATCAGAACCTGAACACACTCTCTCTATCTCTCTCAATTCTCAAACTGAAAGAAAACCCAATGGCCGATCAAAATCTGAAGCCCGAGCTTTTCGAACTCAACAATGGAACCATGCGTGTACTCATCACCAACCTGGGCTGCACCATCACTTCCTTGTCTGTACCTGACAAAGATGGTATTTTTATTATATATTCTTTTGCCAATTGCCAAGTCTTTTCATTTTTTATTATTATTATTTCTTTCTGGGTTTGTGGGAATGTTGCTGATGTCTGGTTTCTGTGGATTTTGAAGGCAAATTGGCTGATGTTGTTCTTGGATTCGACTCTCTTGAACCATATCTGGTAATATTCTCTGAACCCCATTTGATTTTTAATCTTGTTCTGGTCAAACAGCTTCTGGGTGCATTGATTTCTTCATGGATTGGAATTGTTTATTTATTATGGGGAAAGCAAAGGAATTTAATCGGTAAAGGTTGCAACTTTATGCTTCTGTGAATTCTATCCACCTTTTTCTACTTTTGTATTTGATAAAGTTTTATAATTTGATAATTGTGTGAACTCCATTTACTTTTTCAGAAATGTCATTTAACATTTGTTATGTTATATATTCACCAAGAACCTTGTAACTCAATGACATTGTCTGGTCGGGTTCAAATCCCCTCCCCACTTGTTGTAACAATTGAATTTTTTATTTATTTTTTATTTTTTTAGTTTGTTATATATTCATGAAAATATGATTTATGATTTTGGGCATAGCGATGTACATATTATTAGATCAATTATTGGGTTTGGCTGTATCTTTATTCTAAATTGTTGAACATTGACTTAATCTCATAGTTTTGTGGGTTTTGATGTATGTATGATCAGAAAGGTGCTGCACCCTATTTTGGCAGCATCGTGGGTCGGGTTGCAAACCGAATCAAAGATGGGAAGTTTAAACTCAATGGGGCTGATTACTCTTTGCCTATCAACAAGCCCCCAAACAGTCTCCATGGTATGACAATCGTGAAACTCTTTATCCTTAATGCTAGTCTGAATCAATCTTTTCTAGGCAGTGTGGTATGAAAATCATGGTTCTAAATATCTGTGAGATCATCTATTTAATTTTGCAATTAGCCAAAATTGCTGCTAATTTGTGTTTGAATGTTGAAAGTTTTAATAATATTTTTTTTGGTTTTTCCAAAAATTAATTGCTTGTGTTGACTCTTGACAAACCTGAATATTACCATCTAGCATGCTGGTGATAGTGTGAAAGACATGGTTTTTTTTTCTCTTATATTTTGTAATTGAAAGATATCAAAAGATTTGTGGGTTTAAAAGTGATTTGTAATGAAAAAGAATTTATGGGAAAATATTTCCTTGGATTTTTTTTTTTCCTAGAAAAGTAAATTTGTTTGAGGCTCCTTTGGTATTTTACCCTAATTAGCCAATTAAGAAAGGTTGAGATCAGTACTTGCACATAATGAATGGGATTCTCCTATGCATTTGTTATTGGTGGCTTGGCATACATCCTGGCTTGGAGCAAGTTTAAAAGATCAAACCAAATCAAATCCGCACTCATTGTTTGTATGCAATGCAATAACTCAGCGTTTGACAAAAATGATGGATAGAAGTGCCTTTCTGCATGATATAAAATCAATACCAGTTGGAACTTTATGCTTGTAGGATTGATCTGTATTCCCCATAGTTCAGAATCTTCAGATCAAGATTATACACCAATTATAGAAAAGTCTTTTGGAAACCCAAAAAAAAACCTTTGTTTTATTTTGTGAGCTTACTTTTTGCTTAGAATTCTGCTTTTAAGGTAACTGAAAATTGACAAGATCTATATTCATTGTAGTATGAATCATACTCTTTCTTCCTCTCCCTCTCTCTCACTAACTTTCCCCCCGTTCTTTAGGTGGGCACAAGGGATTTGATAAGAAGGTTTGGGAGGCAACTAATATTACGAAGGGCGAGAATCCATCCATCACTTTCAAATATCACAGTTCTGATGGGGAGGAAGGTAATTTGTCTCTCTTGCTCTTGCTCAATGTCTCTTATTTCTCTCTCTCCTATTTGCTGTTCATATCTGTTTCTCCTGTCACTAGGTTACCCGGGAGATGTCTCTGTGACTGCGACTTACACGCTTACTTCAAGCACAACAATGAGGCTTGACATGGAAGCTGTGCCAAACAAGCCAACTCCAATCAGCTTAGCTCAGCATACATATTGGAATTTAGCTGGCCACAACTCTGGAAACATTCTTGACCATTCAATTCAGATTAGGGCAAACCATGTTACTCCTGTGGATCAGAACACAATCCCAACTGGTGAAATCATGCCAGTTAAGGGTACCCCCTTTGATTTCACTGCTGAGAAGAGGATAGGTGAGTCAATCCATGAGGTTGGTTTAGGGTATGACCACAACTATGTTCTAGACTGTGGGGAGGAAAAAGCAGGTTTGAAACATGCTGCAAAAGTGAAGGACCCATCAAGCTCTAGGATCCTTAACTTGTGGAGCAATGCCCCTGGGATGCAGTTTTACACTGGGAACTATGTGAACGGGGTTGTTGGTAAAGGAGGTGCCGTTTATGGAAAGCATGCCGGGCTATGTTTGGAGACTCAGGGATTCCCAAATGCCATAAACCAACCAAACTTCCCTTCTATTGTTGTTCAACCTGGTGAGAAGTATCAACACACAATGCTGTTTGAGTTTTCAGTTGAATAAAGTGGCAGTCTTTAAAGGAGCAGATGTCAGAATAAGGTTGACTTTTGGTTTTCTTGCTACCAATGAGTGTTGGAACCAGATGATGAGAACCATTCATATAATCTTGGTTATAATAGATTTAGAGGCTGTTCTTTGTGTCGAAGTTCTGAAGAAAGCTTAATTTTATTAAAGAGTTAAAACTCTTTCAAAGATATCTCCACCACCACACCACCCCACCCCCCCCCCCCCCCCCCCCCCCCCCCCCAAGGGCGGGTGCATTTCTCTCACTCTAGCTGTTTGACTGACAAAGATCACAACATAATTACTGCATTTTTCTATCAATTAGTAAAATGGTGTGGTATATGTGTTGCGTCCCAAAGTCATGAAAACACTAATTAACTAATAATTTTGGGGCATGATATTCTCTTGTCTGTGTGTGTAGGATGACAAGTTCGTAAAAGTAATCTAAAAAAAATATAGTTTGGATATGGATGGGCTTTGAGGTCCATTAGAATTAAGTGTATGGGTTTTGTTAGAGTGAATTTGGGCCATGTCTAGAGCATATCAAGTTGAACCTGGAGCATGTCTATAGCCAGCCGAATTTGCCGAATTTGCAAAATAAGCTGTAATTTAAATAAATAAAATAAAAGAAAGGGAGGCATATACCCCCCAGCCCTCACAGATTTGGGCCATGTCTAGAGCATTTCAAGTTGAACCTGTAGCATGTCTAGAGCCAGCCGACTTTGCAAAATAAGCAGTAATTTAAATAAATAAAATAAAAGAAAGGGAGGCATATACCCCCCAGCCCTCACAGAAGGGAAGTTTTATTTAGATATGTAACTGTAGAGCACGCTCGTGGTGTGCCTAAATACACAACATACTAGACAAAACGCTTATACCCAAAAGCGGGACAACCTTCATAATCTTCAACTTTGCTCTCTTGGTCAATGCCTCTTTTTACCATAAATTGTTATGCTCAGCACAAGACATTCCAAATGTCTAGAATGCCATATCAAAGCTGTAAAGTATTTAATACATTTAGTGCAACAAGATAATTTAAATAGTCCTAAAAAAAAAAAAAAAAAAAAATCACATGCGGCATATTTCCTGATGAGATTTCCCTAATGATTGATTTTGCACAGTAGGAGAATGGTCACCTATATCATCACCATCCTAAATATAATAAAGGTAATGTTATAAGTTTATTTAACAACGTTACTGTAGGGACCCATTTTTCAGGCGGCCCTCGTACAATAAATTTGTAGAGCGTGGGTAGAAGGGCTAGGCACCAGCAAGACAAACAATGGTCGACGTGAGATTCATAGGAATAATAATAAAGGAATTTGACTAAGTGTTTGTGAGGATAATAACAATGATTTTGGCTAAGTGTTCGTGAAGAAAGTTCGTCCTCGGCCCAGTCCGAGGATCTCTTTCCTTAGAACTGACAAATACAAGGGTTGTCCTCGGACACCCTGAAAACCTCTTTTCCATTTCTACTCAAGGGTCCTCACCTCCCAACCCCTTTTACGTTGGGGGTTCTATCTATTATATAGTCTTGTTTAGTTGATCTCTGCCGTCCACTTGTCGGTCATCTGAACTTATGTCTGAGGGCTCGTCCCATTAGTCACCTTTGCAGGCTTTCTGTTAGTTGGAGTAACCAAGGCTGCACTGTTCACTGGTCAATTCACCATTAATGCGGCCAGAGTGTTAGTGGCATGCATTTAATGAGCGAGTGACAGCTTCCTTCCTTCAACGTCGGCTTGCCGAGGACGTGGGCATCCTCGGCGAGGTCCTTTGATGACTTGGGCCTCGTCCGCTTATCCTCGGATTCTGCCCTCTCCACGGCGTGGACCTTGGGCCCGATGTGGAGTGGGTCGGGGTTGCTAAATATTTAGGACCCCACAATAGCCCCTTAAAATTCTGTTGTCCGGCCTCTCGGACGGAGATGAGGATTTTGACGTTCTCAGGCCTATTGTCTTGGCCTGTCGAACCTTGCCTTTCTGTCAGTGTCACCATCCTTTCAACTGCCCCTGCAACTTTCTTTAGCACAAAGGGCCCACTCGAGGAGTTTTTCCTTATTTCCGTAAGTCTTCTTCTCTTTCTAGTCTATACTTTTCTGCCTGAGTTCCTTGCTAGTTCTTCTAGGATGGGTAGGTTTAAGAAACTAGTCGAGTCTGAGGAGATGATGGACAAATTCGTCGCCGACTACAAGATCCCTGATACAGTGGGTCTGAGGTACTGTGGAGCAGGGGAGTGAAGTACTAGGAGAAAAGAGGGTGAGGTGGCGATTCCTATAATCGCCTTCCTGGAGGGTGGAATGAGGATTCTCATAGGGCCGGTGACGAGGGACTATCTTCGGCATTTTGATTTATCTCCCACCCAGTGTGTTGTCAACGTCTTTAGGATCTTAGGCTGTGTAGATGCCCTGAATGAGAAGATGGGGTTGAGGTTGACCCATCATGATGTGAACTGGTGTTACAACCTCCAGCGCCTGAAGGAGAAGTCCTATTATATGAAGATGAAGGATGATAGGATTCGGCTAATTCAATGCCTCCTTGAGTCCAACAAGGGTCTGAACCAGGACTTCCTCATTGTGTTTGGAGAGTGGCACGAGGGCCTTCATTGTTCAACAGTGGAGGGTACACCAGGTGGGGCATTCAGACTAGGAGGAGGTTTAAGTTGCTGTGCTTTAGCGCTCAACTTTACTTGGTTTTTGTCCCTCGCAGGGCTCATTACTTAGCACTAAAGTGGTTGGCTTTGCCGTAGGTTTGGGCCCACGGTCAGTACAAAACCCTAGTTCTGTCCAGTGCTTAGATCGTCCTATAGTGACTAGTTTCCCCATAAGTTTGACGCCGAGGAGCACGCAAGACCTTGACTTTACTTAGCACTTGGTATTTCATGAAAAAATGGTTTTTTTGTTGGCTTGAGTCCTTGGACCATGCAAGGCCTTAGTTCCGTCTGGTATTTGATTCTCCTTTAGTGGTTAGTTTCCCCAGAGGCTTGAGTCCTAGGACCATGCAATGCCTAGGTTCTGTCTAACACTTGTCTTCCGAGGTAACTAGTTTCCCTAGAGGCTTGAGTCCGAGGACCATGCAAGGCCTTGGTTCTGTCTAGTACCTAGTTCTTCCTTGAGTAGTTAGTTTCCCCATAGGCTTGAGTTCGAGGACCATGTAAGGCCTTGATTCTGTCAAACACTTAGTTTTCTTCTGAAGTAGCTGGTTTCCCCAGAGGCTTGAGTCCGAGGACCATGCAAGGCCTTGGTTCTGTCCAGTACCTAGTTTTCTTCTTTAAGTAGTTAGTTTCCCCAGAGGCTTAGGTCTGAGAACCATGCAATGCCTAGGTTCTGTCTAACACTTAGTTCTACGTCTGAAGTAGCTGGTTTCCCCAGAGGCTTGAGTCCGAGGACCATGCAAGGCCTTGGTTCTGTTTAGTATCTAGTTTTCTAACTTGTTACACTGAGGAGAGGACCCTGCTCTGGTCTAACCTCTTCGCCTGGCATGCCTCTTCTGATTACGAGGCGTCCCTTGGGCTATTCGAGTAATGCGCTTGACGCTTCAGTGCCTCCTCGTTAATGAGACGCCTCCTCATTAATGTCCTTGCGGATTTACGAGAATCTAGCGGTGGATAAGCCTCTTGAAAATTGGGCGGAGTTATTGCCTTCGGTAATCTCTCCTTAGGATTTTGTGCGGGCTGGCTCTCACCAATTTTTGCCTTCTATATAAGGCATTTCTGGGACAATCCTTTTCTTCAAACTTTACAAACATCTAATTTCAAATTTCACAAACACACTGTTCAGGGGCTCTGCAAAAATAACAGTTTGTGCCCCACGAAATGAATTGGCCCTTGGAAAGGGCGGTTACGAGGAAGTCTAGCCCCTTTCAGGAGCCGAGGATGGCACCTCGACCCTGGACGTCATGCTGGGGTTAGGGTAGGAGGAGGCCGAAGATCTTTCTTCTTTTCAACCTAGCCAGAGGTGGGACCCTCCTTGCTGTTTAGAGGGGGATCCAGAAAAAACGTAATCTCTCTCCCCTGGATTTGGATCTGTCAGCCCTCCAAGCTGGCAGTGATGGGGTTGGGAGGGAAACCAGGCGGAACCGAGAGGTGAAACCGTCAGGCGTTGCGGCCTCTTCTTCCTTCTTCCTTCTCCTTCCTTCCGCCGCAAGTGGTGGTTGGGGAACTGTGGATGGTCTTAACATGGGCCTGTCTCCACTTCTTCCTCCACCACTGGGCATGGCTTTGAAACAAGCCTGCCTAGGCTTCTCATCCTTTCCTCTTCTCTTACTTCTCCACCAGTCCTGTTAGGCGTTTTTCTTTGTAGTTAGCTTTAGAACAAGCCTGCATGGGTATCAATTGTAAGATGTAACTTTTTCTTCATATATTAATAAAGAAGTAGACCCATTTCATCTCTTTTATTTTTCGCATCTTTTTGTTTCTTGTGATCGTTGCCTTCTGAGTGAATGTTGTTGCTGCACGTTGTATTTTTTTTTTTTTTGAGAAGTGTTGCTCTTGATCTTTTCACACCAACCATCGCACTTGCTAGTGCACAAGTCCTCCCCACAGACAGCGCTAATTGTAGGGACCCTTTTTCAGGCGACCCCCGTACAATAAATTTGTAGAGCGTGGGTAGAAGGACTAGGCACTAGCAAGGCAAATAATGGTCGACGTGAGATTCATAGGAATAATAATAAAAGAATTTGACTAAGTATTTGTGAGGATAATAACAATGATTTTGGCTAAGTGTTCGTGAAGAAAGTTCATCCTTGGCCCAGTCTAAGGATCTCTTTCCTTAGAACTGACAAATATAAGGGTTGTCCTCGGACACCCTGAAAACCCCTTTTCCATTTCTACTCAAGGGTCCTCACCTCCCAACCCCTTTTACGTTGGGGGTTCTATCTATTATATAGTCTTGTTTAGTTGATCTCTGCCGTCCACTTGTCGGTCATCTGAACTTATGTTTGAGGGCTCGTCCCATTAGTCACCTTTGCAGGCTTTCTGTTAGTTGGAGTAATCAAGGCTGCACTGTTCACTGGTCAATTCACCATTAATGCGGCCAGAGTGTTGGTGGCATGCATTTAATGAGCGAGTGACAGCTTCCTTCCTTCAACGTTGGCTTGCCGAGGACGTAGGCATCCTCGGCGAGGTCCCTTGATGACTTGGGCCTCGTCTGCTTATTCTCGGATTCTGCCCTCTTCTCGGCGTGGACCTTGGGCCCAATGTGGAGTGGGCCGGGGTTGCTAAATATTTGGGGCCCCACAGTTACTAAATAACACAATAACACTAATCCGTTACCAAAATCCAAAGGATTTCATAGAGGAATTCTGTAAACACAGTTTTTGACTTTAATCTTATTACAACAGTTTTTAAACCGTTGTAATAGGTCTTTCTATTGTGAATACCTATTGCAGCAATTCAAAACTGTCGCAAAAGGCCCTTTTAAAATTTTGTAATTTAAACGTACTATGGCAATTTTAAAACTGCTGCAATAGGTCATTCAAATCCGCAAATAATTTGAACGTAGAGGTGGTTTTAAAATTCCTGTAATAGATCAATTAACAAAATTTTGTAATAGGTCTTTCTATTGTGAATACCTATTGCGGCGATACAAAACTGTCGCAATAGGCCCTCTTAAAATTTTGTAATTTAAACGTATTATGGCAATTTTAAAACTGCTGCAATAGGTCATTCAAATCCGCGAATAATTTGAACGTAGAGGTGGTTTAAAATTCCTGTAATAGATCAATTAACAAAATTTTAATTAAAAACCTATAGCGACGGTTGGATACCACGGTAATAGGTCTTACTATATAGCGGCAATTTTGAATCACCATAATAGGTCATTTAAAAAAAAAATTAATTAAAAACCTATAGCGTTAATTGGAAACTGCTATAATAGGTCTTACTATATAGTGGCAGTTTTAAAACTGCCGTAATAGGTCATTTAAAAAAAAAGTTTTTAATTTAAAACCTGTAGCGGTACTTGGAAACACCGTAATAGCTTAACTTGTTGTGGCCGTTTCATAAATTGCTGCAGTAGGGTATCTATAGCGCCGGTTTGAAAAGCGTCGATTTTAAACTGCTATAATAGGTTAACCAATTGTGGCAGTTCCCAAAAGCATCGTATTAGGTCTCCTACAATGGCAGTTTTCAAAACTGCTGGGAGGCTGCTATAAAACCAGTTTTTTGTAGTGCAGTGGATTTAATTATTTATAAAGCTCTTCATTTTCTTCTAACTTTTGATTTTTAGCTTGAAATAAATAAAATTATAATGTACTACCATTTTATTGTTTAAAGATTCTTGTTGGGCAATCAAGGCCACTGGAGCTAGAGAAGCTCAATAGACTTTCAATCACATCAATAGGAACATAACTCCGTTATCACCACAAGAGTTGGTAGATTGTTGTGAATTGAGTCCACAAGAGTTGGTAGATTGTTGTGAATTGAGTCCCAAGAAACCTGATGAAAAATGTTACAACACATATTCAATTAATAGAGCATTTACGTGGATAATGGACAATGACATTTCTACTAAAGAAGACTATCCTTTTAAGGACAAAAAGGAGACTGTAAAACAAAAACTAAGGTAATGTGTGTGTATATATCAATGTGCTTGTAGTAAGTATTTACAAAGCTCTTCATTTTCTTCTAGCTTTTGATTTTTAGCTCGAAATAAATATAATTATAATTTACTACATAATTAACCAAAATAAGTTGGATTAAATTATTACAATGATATCTTCATTGTAGTAGATAATTACTTCATTTTGTTATTGCGATAGATTATGAAATAATTTATATTAGATTATTACAATGATGTATTCATTGCAATTTCATATGAGACATTGCAATAGATTTTAAAAGAATTAATATCAAATTATTGCAATGATAACTTCATTGCAATAAATTGCAAAGATAACTTCATTGCAATAAATTGCAAAAATAATTGGTATAAATTTATTGCAACGATTTCTTCATTTTAAGTTATTGCAACAATTTTTTTCTAATATATTAAAACTTCTATTATAACCAAAAATTATAAGTTATTTTAAATATTCTTGTTAGGCAACGTGACCACTAGAGCCATAGAAGCTTTATAGACTCTCAATCACATCAATAGGATTATAACTCTGTTATCACCACAAGAGTTGGTAGATTTTTGTGAATTGAGTCCTGAGAAACCTAATAAAAAAGGTTACTACACATATTCAATTAATAGAGCATTAAAGTGAATAATGGACAATGGCATTTCTACTGAGGAAGACTATCCTTTTCAAGGACAAAAGGAGACTACTGTAAGCCAAAAACTAAGGTAATGTATATATATTTTTAGGCATATATTTATATTTGTGTTTATGTTCATTATTTGGATAATTAAATATATTTTATTTTATTTCTTTTGGCAAGGAATTAGTATTAAAAGTTCACATTTCACTCTTTGGCTACACTGAATTATTGATATAAATATTTCTATTTAAACTATTTTTCTAAGTGTAATAGCATGGAGAATAGCATTAGAGAAAAGCATGGTTCTGTAGCCAAATGTAATATTTTGTACTAAAAATTTATTAGAGACGTGATTATTTGATTCTTTGAATGGTTGTACGGTAAAGTCAAAGGGGTCCAAGTTGGACTTGTCACCATATCAGATTTCACCACATAAAGCAACTCATACTCTTTGGATTCTTTGACTATATTTTTACTTAAACAATTTTTCTTTTTTACTCATTTTCTTTTACAAAAATTTTTACATTTCACTCTTTGGCTACATTGAATTATTGATATAAATATTTCTACTTAAACTATTTTTCTAAGTGTGATAGCATGGGGAATAGCATTAGAGAATAGCATGGTTCTGTAGCCAAATGTAATATTTTGTACTAAAAATTTATTAGAGAAGTGATTATTTGATTCTTTGAATGGTTGTACAGTAAAGTCAATAGGGGTCCAAGTTGGACTTGTCACCATATCAGATTCTACCACATAAAGCAACTCATACTCTTTGCATTCTTTGACTATACTTTTACTTAAACTATTTTTCTTCTTTACTCATTTTCTTTTACAAAATTTTTCACATATCACTCTTAAATTTTCACATTTCACATTTTACTCTTTGGCTACATTGAATTATTGATATAAATATTTCTACTTAAACTATTTTTCTGAGTGTAATAGCATGGAGAATTGCATTAGAAAATAGCATAGTTCTGTAGCCAAATGTAATATTTTGTACTAAAAATTTATTAGAGAAGTGAATATTTGATTCTTTGAATGGTTGTACGGTAAAGTCAATAGGGGTCCAAGTTGGACTTGTCACCATATCATATTCCACCACATAAAGCAACTCATACTCTTTGCATTCTTTGACTATACTTTTACTTAAACTATTTTTCTTCTTTACTAATTTTCTTTTATAAAAATTTTCACATTTCACTCTTAAATTTTCACATTTCACATTTCACTCTTTGACTACATTGAATTATTGATATAAATATTTCTACTTAAACTATTTTTCTAAGTATAATAGCATGGAGAATAGCATTAGAGAATAGCATGGTTCTGTAGCCAAATGTAATATTTTGTACTAAAAATTTATTAGAGAAGTGATTATTTGATTTTTTGGATGGTTGTACGGTAAAGTCAATAGGGGTCCAAGTTGAACTTGTCACCATATCAGATTCCACCTCATAAAGTAACTCATACTCTTTGCATTCTTTGACTATACTTTTACTTAAACTATTTTTCTTCTTTACTCATTTTCTTTTACAAAAATTTTCACATTTCACATTTCACTCTTTGGCTATATTGAATTATTGATATAAATATTTAAACTTAAATTATTTTTCTAAGTGTAATAGCATGGAGAATAGCATTAGAGAATAGCATGGTTCCGTAGCCAAATGTAATATTTTGTACTAAAAATTTATTAGAGAAGTGATTATTTGATTCTTTGAATGGTTGTACAGTAAAGTCAATAAGGGTCCAAGTTGAACTTATCACCATATCAGATTCCACCTCATAAAGCAACTCATACTCTTTGCATTCTTTGACTATACTTTTACTTAAACTATTTTTCTTCTTTACTCATTTTTTTTTACAAAAATTTTCGCATTTCACTCTTAAATTTTCACATTTCACATTTCACTCTTTGGCTACATTGAATTATTGATATAAATATTTCTACTTACACTATTTTTCTAAGTGTAATAGCATGGAGAATAGCATTAGAGAATAGCATGGTTCTGTAGCCAAATGTAATATTTTGTACTAAAAATTTATTAGAGAAGTGATTATTTGATTCTTTGAATGGTTGTACGGTAAAGTCAATAGGAGTCCAAGTTGGACTTGTCACAATATCAGATTCCACCTCATAAAGCAATTTATACTCTTTGCATTCTTTGACTATACTTTTACTTAATCTATTTTTCTTCTTTACTCATTTTCTTTTACAAAAATTTTCACATTTCACTCTTAAATTTTCACATTTCATATTTCACTCTTTGGCTACATTGAATTATTGATATAAATATTTCTAATTAAATTATTTTTCTAAGTGTAATAGCATGGAGAATAGCATTAGAGAATAGCATTAGAGAATAGCATGGTTCTATAGCCAAATGTAATATTTTGTACTAAAAATTTATTAGAGAAGTGATGATTTGATTCTTTGAATGATTGTACAGTAAAGTCAATAGGGGTCCAAGTTGGACTTGTTACCATATCATATTCCACCACATAAAGCAACTCATACTCTTTGCATTCTTTGACTATATTTTTATTTAAACTATTTTTCTTCTTTACTCATTTTCTTTTACAAAAATTTTCACATTTCACATTTCACATTTCACTCTTTGGCTACATTGAATTATTGATATAAATATTTCTACTTAAACTATTTTTCTAAGTGTAATAGCATGGAGAATAGCATGGTTCTGTAGCCAAATGTAATATTTTGTACTAAAAATTTATTAGAGAAGTGAATATTTGATTGTTTGAATGGTTGTACGGTAAAGTCAATAGTGGTCCAAGTTGGACTTGTCACCATGTCAGATTCCACCACATAAAGCAGCCCATGCTCTTTGCATTCTTTGACTATATTTTTACTTAAATTATTTTTCTTCTTTACTCATTTTCTTTTACAAAAATTTTCACATTTCACTCTTAAAACTCCATCACATTAAAGGTCATTCTTTTTCTTCACTTTCTTCTTCACTCAGTAAAATTTTCACATTCTTTTCTTCTTCACTCTTGAAACTCCCTCACATTAAAGGTCATTGTTTTTCTTTTTCACTCCTGAAACTCCCTCACATTAAGGCATAAATTCTTCTTCTTCTTCTTCTTCTTCTTCAATTTTTTTTTTTAAAACTAAACACACCCTTAATTGATTATTTCTCAAGTAGTATACAACAAATAAATAGAAAACAAAACTTAGTTTCCATGTTAGGGATAACATAAACATTTCATGACTCAAAATTCTTCTTGTTGTTGTTGTTGACCATTAAAAGTTGCTTTTGTTATAACTCTTAATTTGTTGGTTTGACTATTAAAAGTTGACTTTGATCCATATGTTTATATTTTGTACTACAAAACTTAAGCCCAAATGTAATATTTAAAGGTTCCGTAGCTAAAAATTTATTAGAGAATAGCATGGAGTGAGAAGCACGGGAGTGAGAAGTAAATATTTGGTCCATGTTGGACCTGTTTCACTATATCAGATTGCACTACATAAAGCATTTCAAACCAATTCACTTCGTATTCTTTGGCTTCATTGAATTATTGATATAAATATCTCCCTGTTTGTGTTGGAGAACTAGATTGAAAATGAAAAATTTCCAAAAAAAAATGGGAAATAGAAAGAAGTTTAGATTTCTATGACAATGTAGTTTTTGAATTTCCCTTAATCAGTTATGATTTGATTCAATATATTTAGTAGTTGTTGGTCATGAATTACAAACACGAAATGAATATATCATTACAATTACTTAATATTAATTATTTTACAATCTATTACAGTGATAAATATGAAACAATTATTTATTACAACAAATATATCATTGCAATAAATTGTTTATTGCAACAACATATATATCATTGCATCAAAGTTGTCATTAAAATATTTAGTGATTATTTCAATGAAATTTTTTGTTGCACAAACTTATTACCTCAAAATTTATTGCAACAACTTGCATAAACTATTGCAATGACTTTGATGTTATTGCAATGATTTTTTGTTATTGTAATAAAACATTTTTTTTCTTGTAGTGTTAAGAGCAGTTTTAAAAGTTTATTTGATGGAGCAAAGAAAAAAAAAATTACCTTGCTTAGAGATAGAGATGGGCTTTACCCTAATAGATGTCATCTTTAGAAATCCAATTCCCATCCACACTATAGTTTGAAAGGTTTCAATAGTAGCATTAGAAGCATCCTTAGCCTTGAAGGTAATATAATACTTGATGCTAGTAACGCCCTCCATATTTGTCTTCACACCTCCTTGAACTTAAAGTTCTTCTTATACAAGGACACAATAACAACAAAAAAGAAGAAAAAGAGTTAAACCAACAAAGAAAGAAGCCAACAACAACAATAATAAAGGGGTTTGATTATGAAAAGACCTCATCAGTGTTGTACATGTGGATTGCTTCCATAGAAAATTCACCAAGTTGTTCTTATCACCATCATTAAGGACCCCCCTGTTTCCCATTGACTTAATTCTACTGCATGCGAAAGAGTGGGAGAAGTTGCCAACATCAAAGCCTTGCGAATCAGAAAGACAAAGACAAATGAGACAAGATTCATGAGCATCATTATGCACAAACTCAAACTCATTATATTTTATTACTTACCCCACTTTCATTAACCTGTTGACAATACGAAGCCAATTTTGCATGGGTCATCTTAGGGGCCTCACCTGGAAAACATTGAAGATCATCATTGTCATCGTTATCGTCACTAAGAAGTTTGTCATCCAAAGGTAAGTCAATTTTCTCGCGATAGGGGACGTCTTCTTCTTCTTCTTGTTTTTCTTCATTTGTCTGCTTCTTCTTTGGTGGGTATAAGAGATGAAAATCAAGGAGTAATAGAAAACTGAACAGAGAGCTACACAAAACTCAGAAAGAGAGAAAAGAGAGAGAGCTTCTGGAAAATGCTTTCTATTATGACCGAGAGAGAAAATGAATTAATTGAATGTTACTGTACATTGATCCTTCTTATATACTACCTGTAAGCTAACTGAAGAAGCTAATTTTCCTAATTATGCGCTAAGCAGTTATATTAGGCAGTTACAATCCTAACACATGTGACTCTCACGTGTGAACATAACTAATACAAAAGAATAAAACTACAAGTAGCATAAGTTCTTGTGTCGTTTTTGTGTCACTCTGTTCTGTAAGCACTTTACACCACAGCCATTTTATTCCACTGGTTCAGCTCTTGATTCTTGCTTTACTGGTGCTCTAACCTTGACCTTAGTATCTTTACAGCCCCCCTCAAGGTTAGCTTCAGGTCCATGGATGTTGATTATGCTCATTTTGTCAAGTAAAGAAAACAATTGTTGAGCATTAAGTGCCTTTGTCAATAAATCTGCTAACTGTGTGTGAGTTGGAGTATAAAATAACTTAATCACTCGATCTTGCACTTTGTCTCTAACCAAGTGACAATCTATCTCTATATGTTTTGTACGTTCATGAAACACAGGATTCTCTCCTATATACATGGCAGCTTGGTTATCACAGAAAAGTAGGGCTGGTTGAGGATGATATACTTCAAGATCCTTCAATAGAGCTAGCAGCCAGGTTATCTCACATACTGTCACAGCCATTGCCCTGTACTCTGCCTCTGCAGAGGATCTGGACACAATGGATTGCTTTTTAGACTTCCATGACACCAAAGAATTTCCTAAAAAAATGCAATATCCGGTTGTTGATCTTCTAGTATCCACACATGCTGCCCAATCTGCATCAGTGTACCCTTTCAAATGAAAATCAGATTTTGAAGACAACAAAATCCCTTGACCAGGACAGCTTTTGATATACTGTAATACCTTATAAGCTGCATCCAAGTGAGGTTTTCTAGGCTTGGACATGAACTGGCTAAGCTTATGGACTGGATATGCCAAATCTGGCCTAGTAATGGTGAGGTATAGTAATCTACCAACCAATCTCCTATAGACTCCAAGATCAGCCAACAATTGTCCATGATACTTACTCAGCCTTAAATTTTGTTCCATTGGAATCCTACAAGGCTTACAAGCTGTCATCCCTGCATCCTTGAGTATTTCAAGGGCATATTTTCTTTGGCACAAGGTGTTTCCCTTATCTGATCTGGCCACTTCAAGACCAAGAAAAAATTTCAAACTTCCAAGATCTTTAAGCTTGAACTTCTGATCCAAAAACACTTTAAGATCTTCCACTGCCTTGACATCATTGCTTGCAATAAGTATGTCATCAACATAAACTAATAAGGCCAAAAATGACTTGTGAGACTTCTTAGTAAACAAAGAGTAGTCTGATTTTGACTGTGTGAAACCATACTGCAAGATTGTGGATGAAAATTTGGAGTACCATTGTCTGGAAGCTTGTTTAAGTCCATATAATGACTTGTTGAGCTTACAAACTAGGCCCCCCTTGCAGTGAAACCCTTGTGGAAGCTGCATGTATACATCCTCATGTAGATCACCATGAAGGAAAGTGTTATTAACATCAAGTTGAGTCAAATGCCAACCTCGAACAGCAGAAACAGCCAACAAAGTTTTGACAGTAGTCATTTTGGCAACAGGAGAGAAAGTTTCAGTAAAATCAAGACCCTCCTGCTGTGTAAACCCCTTAGCTACCAAACGTGCTTTGTACCTTTCAAGACTGCCATCTGACTTATATTTGAGCTGGTAAACCCATTTGCAACCCACTGCTTTCTTATGAGGAGGTAATGGAGTGAGTGTCCAAGTATTGTTGGCTTCTAAGGCAGCAATTTCTGTATTCATTGCTTCCTGCCATTTTGTATTTTTGACAGCCTCAAAGTAGGACTTGGGTTCAGGAATATTAGTAATGATGGAACAAAAATTAGCATAAGAAGTAGATAGTTTGGAAGTGGAGAGATAAGAGGATAAAGGATATCTGATACCTGATGTGGGAGATAAAGAACCTGACTTGAGGGATGAATTGGAGTGAGGAAATTGATCACAAACAACTGAGCTGCACTTGTATGACTCCAGATAGGTAGGAGGCTTATGGACCCTTTGTGACCTTCTTAAAGATGAAGTAGAAGTGACAGTGTCTAGTGTTGGAACAATCTCTGCAATATCAGTTGGAATAGGAGAACTACCAGACACATGAGGAAGATTAGACATTGAACAGACTTCAATTGGTAACTGATTTATGACAGGAAGATTGGATGAAAGGGAAGGGGTAGGATCAGGAATTGATGCAGGAGAAATGGATTCAGAGATAGATGGAGTGACCTGATTTGGTGCAGAAATAGCATCTGTGACAGGGTCAGAATTTGGAAAAGAAAGCAAAGGATCATGAGGTGAAGCTACTGAAGGGAACAGATAAGGTAAAGGAATGTTGGAATGAGAAGAAGATGAATAAGGATCAGACACAAAAGGAAAAATGGTTTCATGAAAAATCACATCCCTTGAAATGAGAATTCTCTTAGTAAACAAATTAAGAAGTTTGTAACCCTTAACACCAAAGGGGTATCCAAGAAAACACAAGGTATAGACCTAGGATCAAACTTAGTTCTATGGTGAAGTAAAGTTGAAGCAAAACAAAGACAACCAAAAACCTTGAGATGCTCATAAGAAGGGATTTTACCATATAGTTTTTCAAAAGGAGATTTATTGTTTAAAATGGGGGAAGGCAGCCTGTTAATGATATGTACAGCAGTCAAGACACACTCACCCCAAAGATAAAGAGGGATATTAGATTGAAATCTCAAGGCCCTAGCCATGCTCAAGATATGTTGGTGTTTCCTCTCCACAACTGAATTTTGTTGTGGAGTGGCAACACAAGAATGTTGATGTATAATACCATTTGCAGAAAAAAAATCTTTCAAGAAAAACTCAGGAGCATTATTAGTTCTAAACACTTTTATTTTGGTGTGAAATTGTGTACATATCATGTTGTAAAATGAAACAAGCAGTGGCCTAGTATCTGATTTATATTTCATTAGATAAACCCAAGTGGATCTAGTTGCATCATCAACAAGAGTGAGAAAATATTTGAAACCTTCTTGAGTAGGTTTAGCAAAAGGACCCCAAACATCACAATGGACAATATCAAAGGCATTAGAGGAAATGTGATTAAAAGATGGAAAAGGTAACTTTTTCTGTTTAGCAATAGGACAGAGAACACAATCTTTATTACTTTGAAATTGGATTACATCAGGGAGATGACTGTGCAAAGTATTGAGCTTATTATCAGAAACATGCCCAAGTCTAAGATGCCAAAGAAATGGCTTAGAAACAACAGGAACATTGGAAACAGAGTTTACAAGGGAATCAAAAACAGATTTCAAAATGGAAGAGACTCCTGATATGGATGTGCAATCTGGTGAAACTTGAAGCAAGTAAAGATTGTTGTGCAATTTACCCACTCCAATTGTTTTCCAACATGACAGGTCCTGTATGAAACAAAATTTTGAAAGGAAAACAAGACAACAAGATAGACATTTTGTTAATTTGCTAACTGAGATTAGGTTGAATGAAAAAGAAGGAACACAAAGAACATTCTCAAGAATTAAGGTGGACGTGATTTGAATAGTGCCTATGTGAGTGACAGTAACTTTCTCACCATTAGGCAATTGAACAAAAGTGGATATAGAACTAGTGATTTTGGTGAATAAGGTGACAGAATGAATTATGTGATCTGTAGCACCAGTATCAAGAACCCAAGTCTCACTATTGAAAGCATTTTTATGTACAGGATTAACAGCAAATATAGAATGTTGCATGCTTAAAGTCATACAATCTTGAAACATATGACAAGTATTACCTGAGGCAGTAGTGGAAGCAATTGCAGAATTGGTTGAATGGACACCTTCACAGGAATCAGATGAGAAGGCATGAGTATTGAGTAGAGAAATCAATTGTTGACATTGATCAGCAGTAAATGGAAAATTCCCATTGCCTAGCTGTGTCTCTCCAGTCTGAGATTGATCACCCTCAAAACTGATCTGATTTGCCATCGGAGCCTTTCCCTTCTGCTTATAACCTGGTGGAAAACCCACCAATTTGTAACACTTCTCCTTGATGTGTCCAAGCTTGCCACAATAATTGCACATAGGCCTTCCTTTTCCAGTATTGCCTTTGAAATTCTTGCCAGAATTGCTTGTAAAACCAAAGCTATGATTAAAACTTTGATTTTTAACAGCAAGAGCAATTGTTTCAGCTGATGGACCCAGATTGAAGCCTGAAGATCTTTGCCTTTCTTCTTGAATCACCAAAGAAAATGCCTTGTCTATAGAAGGACTAGGTTCCATCATGAGAATCTGGGTTCGCACTTGGGAATAAGCATCATTCAATCCATTGAGGAATTGCATCAATGAATCTTGATGCTGGAAAGAATTGATCTTATCATCTACACCACAAGTGCATTTGCCACAGGAACAGCAAGGCAAAGGTCTGAAATTTAGCAATTGGTCCCACGAAGCTTGAAGCCCTGTGAAGTAGGAGGTGACTGTTGAATCTCCTTGCATCACAGTAGAAATTTGCTTTTGTAGCTGTGAAATTCGTGGTCCATTTGCCTGAGAGAAGCGATTCTTGAGCACATTCCAAACTTCAAGAGCAGTGTTCCGATAGATCACACTAGCAGTGATGTGAGGCGAAACGCAATTCAGAATCCAAGAAGAAATCATTGAATTGCACTTAGACCATGCCTTCTTCTCCAGAGGAGTAACTGCCATTGAAGCAGTGATTGAACCATCAACAAAACCTAATTTGCTTTTGGCATCCAAAGCCATCTTCATCGCACGAGCCCAAGTAGGATAATTATCCTCTGTTAATGGTTGTGAAACCAAGATCGCACCAGGTGATTCACCATGGTGCAGAAAGAATGGACTACGAGGATCCTCCATTGGTGAAAGTTCATGCTGTGAGGTTGAAGATGAAGCTTGTTGAGGATTGGACGCCATTAAAAACGATTCTGGCTCTGATACCATATAAGAGATGAAAATCAAGGAGTAATAGAAAACTGAACAAAGAGCTACACAAAACTCAGAATGAGAGAAAAGAGAGAGAGCTTCTGGAAAATGCTTTCTATTATGACCGAGAGAGAAAATGAATTAATTGAATGTTACTGTACACTGATCCTTCTTATATACTACCTGTAAGCTAACTGAAGAAGCTAATTTTCCTAATTATGCGCTAAGCAGTTATATTAGGCAGTTACAATCCTAACACATGTGACTCTCACGTGTGAACATAACTAATACAAAAGAATAAAACTACAAGTAGCATAAGTTCTTGTGTCGTTTTTGTGTCACTCTATTCTGTAAGCACTTTACACCACAGCCATTTTATTCCACTGGTTCAGCTCTTGATTCTTGCTTTACTGGTGCTCTAACCTTGACCTTAGTATCTTTACAGTGGGTCCTCGTGCTTTCCTTCCAGCATCAGGACAAGGACATCCCTATCCCTATAACTAGTACTATCAGTAGTAGTAGTCACCATAGCCATTCTGCAATTGCAATCCTTTAACCCATAATCCTTAACCCTTAACTAAGAAATAAACCCATCTTTAAAATAAAATAAAATAAAGACAAAAGACAAAAGATTCATTCTATGATACATACCTGGTCTACCCTGCTAGGTAGGAGCTTTTTATTTTATTTTATTTTTTATGATGATGAATAGATGATTTCATATGTTGTTTCTTCGGCTTAAACCCAACCCATTTGTTGCGTATGGCTTTAATTGCAAGCCACAAGCCCAAGTCGGCTTTGGTTAAAGGCCACTAGTCGACTTATAATGTTTTTATTTTTATTTTTTTATTTACAAGATAGAAATTCTACTCTATTCTAATCTAAGTGTATATGTTTGCAATCTTTCTCTTGGAGACTTAATTTCCGGCCCTTACACCCCACACCTCACAAGCACTTGTACTTATGGAGTGACCTATAATGTTTTTAACCCTAAATACAAATAGTAATTAAAAATTTCACTTAATAATGACTTAGTATATTCTTCTAAAAAAAAAATAAATAATGACTTAGTATACTATAATAATAAATAATGACTTAGATATACTATAATAAACCCTCTTAAAAAAAAAAGAAAAGAAGTCATTATTTCTTGTGTGAATTTTGGTTAAATTCATTTTCTGGTGGTATCTCTCATCATACTACTACACTACTATCTATTTCAATCATTGGCAACCATTTAAAATTCATTGGACACATAAATCTCAAATTATGATAAAATATAAAATTTTAGTATTTAAAAAAATAAAAGGGATAATTACAGATTACCCACCTGTGGTTTAGCCCGAATTTAACTTACCCACCCATGATTTCATTTTTGACACTTTACCCACATGTGCTTCCCTCCGTTACTACTCTGTAACCCACCTCCTTTTCAAACGTTACTCTACACATAATTCATCAAAAACAAAAGCCAAAACAGATCAAACACTCCTCACTCCCAAAACACACTCCTATCTGAACATGTGCAAATTACAGCCAAAAAAAAAAAAAAAAAAGGCAAAAATTATATTTAACTTTCCCACACTTTCTCACCAACCAAACAAGTTAGATCCACAATAAATAAATAAAATAAATGAAAAAAAATGATCAATGAAACCAGCTTCAATATTCATCTAAAGATAATTGTGCGTAACTTTCCCAAACTTTCTCACCAACCAAACAAGTTAGATCCACAAAAAATAAGTAAAATAAATGAAAAAAAAAATCAAAATTGAAACCAACTTCAATATTCATCTAAAGATAATGAGATTAAGCAATCTGCACATGCCAACTAGCCAAATAAATTACTCGCTTAACAAAGAGTCGGCTCATCTGAAGATCCCTTCTCCGATCCATGTTGTAGATCACAAATTTCGCGCCAGAACTCCTCTCAGTTCTATCCTTGAACCTTGATTTCTCACATAAAGACCCAAATCTCCTTTGATGACAACAAAGAAGGCAAACTCTTATGAAGATACAGATGTGAATGAACTGGAATCATCAATCTCTGTTGCTGATTCATCTGAGGAGAGGGCTTTGGTAAGTTCATTCTTGAAGCCAAGGAAAGTATTGCACAAGAGGAAAGGTATACCTCACACATTGACACACCGATTGTCATTGGAGTTAGCCAAAGAGAGAGTTATCATCGAGAGAAGCAATGGCCGTGGAGCTCCAGAACAGTCAGGGATGGAACTGGGATTCGAAGTCGAGGAGGGCAAATATAATTTTCTTGAGAGGGGCAAATATAATTTTTCATGGACGTATTTTCTAAAATCTTAAATATATACCTATTATTTAATATTTAAAAAAAAATTTGGGGGGGGGGGGGGGGGGCACAACCCCCCTCTTCTTCTACATAGTTCCGTCCTTGAGAACAGTGACAAGATCAAGGAGGAGCTCATCCACACAAACCACAACACAGAAACAGTGTTTGATCTGTTTTGAGTTTTGTTTTTTATGAGTTATGTGTTAGAGTAATGTAAGGGAGGTGGGTTATGGAGTAGTAACGGAGGCAAGTACAGGTAGGTAAAGTGTAAAAAATGAAACCACGGGTGGGTAAGTTAAATTCGAGTTAAACCACAGGTGGGTAATCTGTAATTATCCCAAAATAAAAAGAAAATTTTGGCCTAATGTGGCTACTTTCTTTTTTTGATAACCTAATGAGGCTAGTTTCTATCAATGTTATGAATACTGTTCCGGTTTGTTTATTGGAATAAAATATTTCAGTACCAGCATATTTCAGCATACTGTTTAGAAATTACTTACTGTACAACATTTTTGTAAATAAAAGAAGTGGCATTTTTGTAAATAAGCAACTATGCAATCTCTTTCTAACTTGTACAGCTTCCTAGAAGCTTCCTATTTGCTTTTTGTAAAAATATACCACTCCACAGTTCATGTTTACATAGGGCATTTATTTGTATTACTTTTCCTACATTCAATAGTTTTTACTTTCCTTCTGTTCTATCTATCTTCTTCTTTGTACTCTTTTTTCTCTATCAAAACGTTCTCTGTAACTCCCTCTATTCGACATTTGAATTAAGCATATGGGGCATGTAAGAGCATTTGTATCAATTAGAGTGTATAAATGCTATAATCCTATTTTAGCCTCTAAAGCACCAAAAAGCAAGCTACAACATGTCATTCTTAAAAAAAAAAAAGCAACTGAGCTACAATTAGCTTTTATCTTTGAAAGCTCACTGTAGCTCCATCCTTAAAAAAATATTATTATTTTAATGCCTATGGTGGAGGAGATGGTTTGAGCGGTTGTTTTTTATTATTTTAAACGAAATGGTAAAAAAGAAAAAGTTTTGATGTTAGATGTATTTTAGAGTGAAATGGTATAATAGATAAACTAACTTACCAGTACGAGATTTTCCGGCCATTCCGAACAAAACGGAATGGTATTCATAACAATGGTTTCTATGAAAATACTTGAATTTCGCACATGCTTGAACCACTTGCATTGTTCAAAACTTATACAATCATCCAATACTATAACAACCATATAAAACAAACTCCTAAATTTAACAATATTTTGACCAAAAAAATTAATTTATAACATATACATGCGGTCAAATTACATAATGATTACAAATTTATATGCATCCATCAATTGTGGAAAGTCTTGTTACTATAAGCACAAGTTGTAGCCTTATACTACAACTTTCTTTAAAAAAACAAAATTAACATTGCTACATATTTTGAAAATATAATAATTAGATTGCATGTTTATTATACTCTTAACACACATGTCAAATTTTGTATTAATTTGGTGGTATTTACTATATGATTTAAAAACTTATTTTTAATGCATAATTTTAAATTACAATTGTAATTTAAAAAACTGATTGATAACTTAACTATTTATCTTTGATCTCTTGAATTTTCAAGCATAGAGGATATAAGAAGATAATGTAATTCAATAATAAATTTGTCAAAATTCACATCCAATAAAAAAATATTTACTGAAGTTGTAGTCTTAAATTACAACCAAGTTTATGACCAAATTTTATTTTTGTTATAATGATTTTCTTTCTTATAATGACTATTTTTAAAAATAACGATGGACACAGTAAGACAACAAAAAATAAATATAAAGAAGCCCATTTAGCTTGAGATACAATTATACGTAGGGTATATGAAGAGTGCCAAATATAGCTTATTGTTTCTAAATCTTAATGATTATAACTTTATAAGGACTGAGGATGATTTATTCTTGAAATAAGAAATGACAGAAAGCCGTTCTAAACAATGTTACCTACCTTGTGCTATTATAATACGATCCCAAAATCTCAAACTCCATTTCTTTTCCTTTTACAATCCAATATGACTAATATTCTCCAACCAACTGAACAGACCAAAGACAGTTACAACCAAACAAGTGAAGCATGTGGAGTCCAAGAACAACAAATCAGTCTCCAGTGTCATATTAAAAAACTGCTTTTAAGTGGAGAGCCCAACCAGTGAATAAAATCATACTAAGACCATCATATCCTCCAAAGGAAATTTCTCTCACAAGGCTGTTAGACACTCATTAGCAAACAGTGCTCTCACTTAAGCAAACACAGAAGATTACATCAAATGAGACCAAGGTTGAAACTAAGATTTCAGCAGTCATAACTAGAACAATACAGAGTTGCATACCAGGATGTCCCCCCACTTTTTGTGATGACATCAAACAACATTCTTGTATTAATTCCCAGTCGAGCTCCAAATGCCATTGCTTCCGCTCCTGAGGCTATATGAACTCCAGCATGCAATTGATTAACCATCTTTACACTGCTTCAGACCCAAAAAAAAAAAAAGGTTCGTAATAAAAATTGACGTCCCCAGCATAACCAGATTACCGTGCCTCATGAAAATGAATAGGCAAATTACCTTTTTTTTTTTATTAGCATATATAAGGATGCATGTGTCCATGGACTTACTATTAGATGAAGGAAAATTTAATGTATGGAGACAAATATTGACCAATATGAGTCAGAAGTACCTTCCAGTCCCGCAACCTCCTCTGATAATATAAAGCTTCTCACTCAATGCTGTACAAAAAATCAGTCAAGTATTACTCACAAAGTTAATTCTGAATCACTACACCCCAATGAATTTCAAAAACATGCTTAGTACCTGCAAGAACTAAACCAGAACTTTATGATTGTAGGATTGATCTGTATTCCCCATAGTTCAGAATCTTCAGATCAAGATTATACTCCAATTATAGGAAAGTCTTTTGGAAACCCAAAAAAAAAAAAACCCTTTGTTTTATTGTTGTGAGCTTACTTTTTTCTTAGAAGTCTGCTTTTAAGGCAACTGAAAATTGACAAGTTCTATATTCATGTAGTATGAATCATACTCTCTCTTCCTCTCCCTCTCTCTCACTAACTTTCCCCCCTTTCTTTAGGTGGGCACAAGGGATTTGATAAGAAGGTTTGGGAGGCAACTGTTAGAGCATTTTAATAGTAAATAATTAAAATAAATAAATGTTATAACATAAATGAAAAGATATGGGAGTGAATATGGAAGATGAGGAGTTAGTGAAAATATTTAATCCCACATTGAAAAGGAGAGAGACTTTTTTATTTTTTTTAATTGTGGTGATTAATGGGCTAAAATGAATTGTCTCAGATATTGGGCTAGATACGTGCGCAAAGGGGAGGTGAAAAGTGGAGGTCTGCACCGGTTACAAAGTTTAGCCAACCAAGGGCTTGAATCTCCTTAAAGAGAGCGAGTGTCGCGCCTCAGTCCAAATAGTGTTGTGTAATTTCTCCATTTAAAGTAATAAAATTCAGTAATATTATTCAGTTTCTCTTTGTATTAGTCCAAATAGTGTTGTGTAATTTCTCCCTTTAAAGTAATAAAATTCAGTAGTATTATTCAGTTTCTCTTTGTATTATTTCTATTATCATTGTATTTGCACCAACAATTTTAAGGAGATTCAAGCACATGGAGCCTACACAAGAGAAACTAAATGAGCCTGTTGGAGATCTTAACAAACCCTTTTACTTTAAGAGAGCCCACTTCAAGAGGTAGAAAGGAAAAATCCTCTTCTACTTGAGTTTTCTCAAAGTCTCCTACATCCATATTGAAAAGAATCCATCAAAAGTTCCTACTGATGAAATGAGTGACAAAGAATATATTTTCCATCAAGAAAAAATAGATAAGTATACAAAAGATGAATATAATTGTCGCTCTTATCTATTGAATTGTCTTGCCGATCATTTCTATTATCATTGTATTTGCACCAACAATTTTAAGGAGATTCAAGCACATGGAGCCTACACAAGAGAAACTAAATGAGCCTGTTGGAGATCTTAACAAACCCTTTTGCTTTAAGAGAGCCCACTTCAAGAGGTAGAAAGGAAAAATCCTCTTCTACTTGAGTCTTCTCAAAGTCTCCTACATCTATATTGAAAAGAATCTATCAAAAGTTCCTACCGATGAAATGAGTGACAAAGAATATATTTTCCATCAAGAAAAAATAGATAAGTATACAAAAGATGAATATAATTGTCGCTCTTATCTATTGAATTGTCTTGCCGATCATTTCTATGATTATTATGATACAACTTACAATTCTGCTAAGAAAATTTGGAAAGTTTTACAAAGCAAGTATAATACCGAAGAGGCAGGTGCAAAGAAGTATGCTGCTAGCAGATTTTTCCATTAGCAAATGGTGGATGGAAAATCGGTGGTGGATCAAGCACAAGACTTCCAAATGATTGTGGCAGAATTGAGATTCGAAGGTGTAAAGATTGGAGACAATTTGGTGGTAGCTGACATAATTGATAAACTACCACAATCTTGGAGGGAGTTCCAAAAGACTTTGCGGCACAAACAAAAGGAGACATCCTTGAAAACTTTGATCACACGCATCCGTGTGGAGGAGAAGGCTAGAGGACAAGATGCACTCATGACACAAGAGAGCAATGGTAATTCCACCACAAAGGTAAACCTTATTTCAACCAATAATAATATGCCCAAAAATCATTTTCCTAGAAATGGTCAATTGAAGCCTAAAAAGAGAGCCTTAAAAATATTAATAGACCTCAAGGAAGGGGAAACCCAAATAAAAACAACAATAAGAACCAAGGACCCCCTTCACAAGATCAATTTAATAGATCCTGTTTTGTCTGTGGCAAGAGTGGGTATATTGCTCGATTTTGCAAATTTCGGAAACGTGAATCTGTCCTGCAGGCTAATGTAACCGAAGAGTCTTTAGTGGCTATGATTACAGACATCAATATGGTGCAATATGTTGAAGGGTGGTGGGCAGATTTTGGTGCTAATAGGCACGTCTGCTATGACAAAAATTGGTTCAAATTGTACACTCCTTTTGAAGAAGAAAAAACTGTTATGCTTGGTGACTCTAGCAAAACCAAGGTTCTTGGGAGTGGTGAGGTTGAATTGAAATTCACTTTTGGATGCGTGCTAACATTGAAAGATGTTCTTTATACTCCGTCCATAAGGAAGAATTTGATGTCAAGTTTTTTGTTTAACAAGGCTGGCTTCAAGCAAACTATGGAATCTGATAATTATGTAATCACTAAAAATGGATTATTTGTGGGCAAGGGTTATGCTTGTGATGGAATGTTTAAATTGAATGTTGAGAATAATAAAGCATCTACCAGTTCAGTTTATATGCTTTCTTCTATTAACTTTTGGCATGCTCGTTTGTGTCATATAAATAGTAGATATGTGGGAATCATGAGTAGTTTAGGATTAATTCCAAGACTATCAAAAGATTTTGAAAAATGTGAAACTTGTAGTCAATCCAAGATTACAAAAAGGCCTCATAAAAGTGTTGTAAAAAATACCGAATTGCTTGAGTTAATTCACTCTGATTTATGTGAATTTGAGGGAATTTTAACTCGTGGAGGAAATAGATATATTATCACTTTTATTGATGATTTGTCAAAATATACAACTATTTATTTGTTGAAAAATAAAAGTGATGCTTTTGAAAAATTTCAAAATTTTTTAAAAGAAGTTGAAAATCAATTTGGTAGAAAAATAAAAAGAATAAGAAGTGATAGAGGCCGTGAGTATGAATCAAGTGCATTCAACTCATTTGTTCAGTCTTTGGGAATTATCCATGAAACTACTGCACCATATTCACCTGCTTCTAATGGTGTGGCTGAAAAAAAAAATAGAACTTTAATTGAGTTAACAAATGCCATGTTAATTGAATCTGGTGCACCTTTACATTTTTGGGGTAAAACTATTTTAACTGCATGTCATGTTTTGAATAGGGTGCCACATAAAAAGTTACACACCACACTTTTTGAGATGTGGAAAGGACATAAGCCAAATTTGGGATATTTGAGAGTATGGGGTTGTCTTGCTTATGTAAGGCTTAGTGACCCTAAAATGCCTAAATTGGGTATTAGAGCTACTACCTGTACTTTTCTTAGTTATGCAATTAATAGTGCAGCGTATAGATTTTTTGATCTTGAAAACAAAATAATTTTTGAATTTGGTGATGCAATTTTTCTTGAAAAAAAATTTACTTTTAAATTGAAAAATAGTGGGGGTGAAGAAAATATTTTGTCACAACATAGTTCTTCTACTTCACATTTGCAAAATCAAGAAAATTTTGAAATGGAACCTAGAAGGAGTAAATGAGCAAGAGTTGAAAAGGATTTTGGTCCTGATTATTATGTTTTTAACATTGAGGAAAATTCCCAAAATTTAAAAGAGGCTTTAACATCACCTGATTCTATATTTTGGAAAGAGGCTGTAAATGATGAGATGGAATCTCTAATTTCTAATAGAACTTGGAAATTAGTAGATCTTCCACTGGGTTGTAAGACTATAGGTTGTAAATGGGTCATTCGAAAAAAATTAAAACCGGATGGATCAATAGATAAGTTTAAAACTAGACTTGTTGCAAAAGGCTTTAAATAAAAAGCTGATCTTGATTTCTTTGATACTTTTTCTCCGGTAACAAGAATTACATCTATTAGATTGTTAATTGCTATTGCTGCAATTTTTGATTTGAAAATTCATCAAATGGATGTAAAAACTGCTTTTCTAAATGGGGACCTAGAGGAAGAGATTTATATGGATCAACCCGAAGGCTTTGTAGAGCCTGGACAAGAAAGCAAGGTATGTAAGCTAACTAAATCCCTATATGGCTTAAAACAAGCACCTAAGCAGTGGCATGAAAAGTTTGATTCCTGCATGATTGAGAATGGATATAAATCAAATGAATGTGATAAATGTATTTATTCTAAATCATGAAATAATTTACATGTTATTATTAGCCTCGATGTGGATGATATGTTAATTTTTGGCTCAAATATGCATGTTATAAATGAGACAAAAAATATGCTTAAAAGCCATTTTGATATGAAAGATCTTGGTGAGGCTAATTTTATTTTGGGCATGAAAATTACAAAAGTATGTGATGGAATATATCTTGATCAATCACATTATGTTGAGAAAATATAATTTTCATGATCACAAAAGTGTAGCTACTCCATTTGATTCTAGTGTTCGTTTATTTCCTGTGAATAATGATGATGAGATTTTTAATCAAAAGGATTATGCTAGTATCATTGGTAGTTTGCGTTATGCTACTGATTGTACTAGACCTGACATTGCATATGCAGTAGGTGTGCTTAGCAGATTTACTAGCAAGCCTAGTAAAGATCATTGGCTAGCTATTGAGCGAGTCATGAGATATTTAATTGGTACTAAAAGCTATGGCTTATTTTATAAAAAGTACCCTGCTGTGATTGAAGGTTTTAGTGATGCCGATTGGAATATTTTGTCAGGTGATTCTCTCTCTACCACTGGTTATATTTTTACCTTAGGTAGTGGTGCTATTTGTTGGAAATTTAAAAAGCAAACAATAATTGCTAATTCTACAATGGAAGCTGAATTAATAGCATTAGCTTCAGGTAGTGAAGAGGCGAATTGGCTTGGAGATTTATTATATGAAATTCCACTTTGAGAAAAGCCAATTCCACCTATATTAATTCATTGTGATAGCACTGCTGCAATTGGTAGAGTTAAAAACCGTTACTACAACGGTAAATTTAGACCTATAAGAAGAAAGCACAGTACCGTGCGATCTTATTTGAGTAGTGGTATCATAACTGTGGATTATATTAAATCGAATGATAATCTTGCAGATCCATTTACCAAGGCCTTGGCAAAAGATAGAGTCTGGAATACATCGAGGGGGATGGGACTAAAGTCCATAGAATCATGAGCCATGTATGAGGATACCCAACCCAAGGATTAGAGATCTTGAGAATTGGGTTCAATGGGAAAAACGAATCATATAATGGTCGTAAGAAATGCACAATTTATTTATTTTTAATTATTTATTTTGTAAATAATTTTTTAATTGTTCATCCCTATGATGTACGTGCATTTATCCTGTAATGTGGAGAGGTTGAGTAAAAAATTTTAATGAAATTTGTAGCTCGTATGAGTAAGGTGTTAGAATTACAGGAGCACCCTTGACAAATTTCACCTATATGAGTGTGGGGGTGGGGTCGCACTCTATGAGATTTGGACTTAATCTCAAATACACTTATGAAACCGGGATCAGCACATGGCCATAAAGTGCTAGCTATAAAAGCTCATGTCAACACCTGAGTTGTTATGTGTAAGCAGTGACGCTTAATTTCCCTAAAGCAGTCCTAGTTCAAGTCGGAGACCACTACGACTCTGGAGTTGAGATCGCTGTTTTACTAAGTGAAGGTTCAATGCAGAGCACACCTTCACGATGCATAGTGACCCATCTTTGTCTGGTAATCTCTCTTTAACTAAAATTTAATATTAAAATGAGTGGGGGATTGTTAGAGCATTTTAATATTAAATAATTAAAATAAATAAATATTATAACATAAATGAAAAGATATGGGAGTGAATATGGAAGATGAGGAGTTAGTGAAAATATTTAATCTCACATTGAAAAGGAGAGAGACTTTTTTATTCTTTTTAATTGTGGTGATTAATGGGTTAAAATGAATTGTCTCAAATATTGGGCTAGATACGTGCGCAAGGGGGAGGTGAAGAGTGGGGGTATCAAAATTGGAAATGAATCAGCCTCTTGGATCCTCCTACTTGACAGCTCATTTAGGATAATTAACATATCCGTTGGTGAGTAACTGGCCCGAATTAGGGCATTTTCATTCTTCAGAAACTCCTTATCTCACCATTAATTGTGTAACTCTAACCCATCAGATTAATGTCTAACAATTAATCTTGTAACACCCACTAAATTAGAATAATGGACCTAATTAATCAGAATAAATTGGGTAGTAATTTCGTGAGGCCCATTGAGCCTATAAATAGACTCATTCAGACCCAATCCATGTTACTGAAAAAAAATTACACTAAAAAAATAGAGAGATTTTTGGCAAGGAAGGATGTTCTTTCAGGTGGAACTTTGGGCTTGAACACTTTGTGCCTGAATTAATACTCCATTTTTACTATGGAAAATAAAGAGCCATTAACCCACTTAATGGACTATCCGTTTGGGCCTTTTCATTCTTCAGAAACTCCTTATCTCACCATTAATTGTGTAACTCCAGCCCATCAAATTAATGTCTAACAATTAATCTTGTAACACCTACTAAATCAGAATAATGGACCTAATTGATTAGAATAAATTGGGTAGTAATTTCGTGAGGCCCATTGAGCTTATAAATAGACTCATTCAGACCCAATCCATGTTACTGAAAAAAAATTACACTAAAAAAATAGAGAGATTTTTGGCAAGGAAGGGTGTTCTTTCTGGTGGAGCTTTGGGCTTGAATACTTTGTGCAGAGGTTGTTCTAGCCATACGACACTTGTTGGGCTATTGTATCTTGGGGGAGACAAGTCAGAGAAGGTCTGCACCGGTTCCAAAGTTTAGCCAACCAAGAGCTTGAATCTCCTTAAAGAGAGTGAGTGCCGTGCTTTAGTCCAAATAGTGTTGTGTAACTTCTTTCTTTAAAGTAATAAAATTCAGTAGTATTATTTAGTTTTTCTTTGTATTATTTCTACTATCATTGTATTTGCACCAACAGCAACTAATATTACAAAGGGCGAGAATCCATCCATCACTTTCAAATATCACAGTTCTGATGGGGAGGAAGGTAATTTGTCTCTCTTGCTCTTGCTCAATGTCTCTTATTCTCTCTCTCCTATTTGCTGTTCATATCTGTTTCTCCTGTCACTAGGTTACCCGGGTGATGTCTCTGTGACTGCGACTTACACGCTTACTTCAAGCACAACAATGAGGCTTGACATGGAAGCTGTGCCAAACAATCCAACTCCAATCAGCTTAGCTCAGCATACATATTGGAATTTAGCTGGCCACAACTCTGGAAACATTCTTGACCATTCAATTCAGATTAGGGCAAACCATGTTACTCCTGTGGATCAGAACACAATCCCAACTGGTGAAATCATGCCAGTTAAGGGTACCCCCTTTGATTTCACTGCTGAGAAGAGGATAGGTGAGTCAATCCATGAGGTTGGTTTAGGGTATGACCACAACTATGTTCTAGACTGTGGGGAGGAAAAAGCAGGTTTGAAACATGCTGCAAAAGTGAAGGACCCATCAAGCTCTAGGATCCTTAACTTGTGGAGCAATGCCCCTGGGATGCAGTTTTACACTGGGAACTATGTGAATGGGGTTGTTGGTAAAGGAGGTGCCGTTTATGGAAAGCATGCCGGGCTATGTTTGGAGACTCAGGGATTCCCAAATGCCATAAACCAACCAAACCTCCCTTCTATTGTTGTTCAACCTGGTGAGAAGTATCAACACACAATGCTGTTTGAGTTTTCAGTTGAATAAAGTGGCAGTCTTTAAAGGAGCAGATGTCAGAATAAGGTTGACTTTTGGTTTTCTTGCTACCAATGAGTGTTAGAACCGGATGATGAGAACTATTCATATAATCTTGCTTATAACAGATTTAGAGGCTGTTCTTTGTGTTGAAGTTCTGAAGAAAGCTTAATGTTATTAAAGCTGACAAAGATCACAAAATAATTACTGCATTTTTCTATCAATTAGTAAAATGGTGTGGTATATGTGTTGCGTCCCTATTTAAGGAGGCCATGAAAACACTAATTAACTAATAATTTTGGGGCATGATATTCTTGTGTGTGAGAGTTGGGGGTGGGGGTGGAGTGAAACACTTTGCCCAACTAGGAAGAACTGTAGGATGACAAGTTCGTAAAAGTAATCTAGAATTATAGTTTTGATGTGGATAGGCTTTGAGGTCCATTAGAATTAAGTGTATGGGTTTTGTTAGAGTGAATTCGGGCCATGTCTAGAGCATTTCAAGTTGAACCTGGAGCATGTCTAGAGCCAACCGACTTTGCAAAATAAGCAGTAATTTAAATATAAAAAAAATAAAGAAAGGGAGGGGGGAGCATTTTCAAATACCCCCCCACCCCTTACAGAAGGGAAGTTTTATTTAGATATATAACTGTAGAGCACGCTCGTGGTGTGCCCAAATACACAATGTTCTTGACAAAAGGGGACAACTCTCATATTCTTCAACCTTGCTCTCTTGGTCAAGGCCTCTTTTTACCATAACGTCTGCACGCCTGTTAACTTCACAAAAAAACGTGTCTGAGGTGGACGGTCTAGTCCCCATTTATCAAGGTCCTTCAATCAAATATCAAAATAGCAATATCCGGTACAAAAAAACATAATTAGTTGTTAACTAATTAAGCACTATCTGATTGCCATTCAAGATTTAATTCATACCTAGCAGCACACAATTGGCAATTCAGCTAAATTATTTGTGGCAATACGCCAATACCCTATGTTGATAGAGAAGCCTTTTAGCCATTGACCTTTATTGTTTTAAATGACCCCACCTCCCCGGCTTGACATAAGAGTTATAACGCAGTTGCTGGTGGTGAATTTCTATTTCATAAAGTATTCATTCATACAAAAACATGTATAAATTTAAATCCTAAGTAATGTTTACACTATATATAAGGAGTGTGAATATTGAATTTGTTAATTTAATTAGATAATAAACTAAATGTTCCATGATATATTATCATTTTAAGTAAATTTATAACTCCAATATTTAACAATAAAAAAATTCATCTCATACAACTCATTTGACTTAACATTTAAACCTTTAAATTCAGCAACCTCCTCAAAATCATAATATTAGTTAACCAAACATTTAAACCTTTAAAGTTCAAAAAATAAATTTAAACCCTAAGGAATGTTCACACTAAATTTAAGGAGTGTTAATACTGAATTTGTTAATTAAATTAGATAATAAGCTAGATATTCCATGACATTTCCTCATTTTAGGTAAATTTATAACTCCAATTATTTAACAATAAAAAAATATTCTCATACAACTCATTTTACTTTACTTTTTTTTTCCTGAGAAATAATTTTACTTAACATTTAAATTCAGCAACCTCCTCAAGTCATAATATTAAATAACCAAACACTTAAACCTTTAAAGTTCAAGAAAATCAAGTGTTGCATACACACAATTATAATAAATCATCAATCATTAAATACAACAATATAAATTCAAAATTATAGTTGAATTTTTGCAATTTATATTCAATAAATGCTCAATAGTAAAACTACTATAGCTTATTTAGACCCCCAATTTTAAAATTACAGCTTAATTGCTTTTAAGCTACTCAACTAAGTGCAGAATAAGAGTAAATAAAGTGCAATTAACCGGACTACTACCTAGTGCATGGGCATACATAATTAATAATTAAATGTAAAGTACAAGGAGTAAGGGAAGAGAGATGCAAACACAAAATAACACGGTGATGTGTTATTGAAGAGGAAAACCGAAGTGCTCGACGTAAAAACCTCTCCACGACCCTCCAAACTAAATCAATCTACTAGTGAATAAGTTGGAGTAAAAAGATTACAATATAGACCTACCAACCCTATACTACCCTTTGTACTCAGACCCTCCAAGTCCTTGCTACCATCAGGCTTCACCGAGCCTTGTTTTCAGTAGCTTTCTAGATCCTGTAATTATCACCAATTGCATCCACCATAGAATGACATAACCTGATGCTTCCCAAAAAGCTCAACACTTAGAATGAGTGAGGTATGTGTTTGGGCTAAGAACCTCTCAAAGGATTTGTAATTAGAGAGGTAGGAAGAGAGGAAAACTAAGAGAAATGTGTAGAGGATTGTGGGTGTACAATCTCTAACTCTCAACTGGAGTTCTAGGTTTTTCTCTTTGAAAATATCTTATTTTGTGGGTAATGTGGGATTATATAGTATGGATAAAGAAATGAGGAAAAACACTCAAACAGGTTGGCAGTACATCTCACGAGTCAAGTCGTGAGTTGGCCAAGTTGCAAGTCACTCGTGAGATGCCATCACACTCAAACACTTCATCAACTTCTAGCATGTGCTCCTCATGTGACCTTTCGTGGGTTGCTCCACTCGCAAGTCAGTCGCGAGTTGCTCTGTTTTTCACATTTCTTCACCAATTTCACACACTAACCCATACAAACATATAGAGAAATGATTGATGAAATACAATTAAATTTGACACGGAATTAAAGCCAACAATAACAAAATAGAAAACCACAACTTTACAAATAAGAAACAATAAAATGACATGTCCTCTAGTAACCAAAGGACTTCTTTTCGGTTACAGACATTTAAAGTAGTAGAATGTATGCAATTATGGTATATGTAAAGATTCACCAAATTAAAAAATATATATATATATATATATTATAAGGTTTTTTTTTTTTTTTTTTTAATGTAAATTTTATGAACTTAAAAGAAAAAGAAAAGTAAAACTCAGTACCTAAGGGGAAAAAAAAAAAATCCTAAACATCTCATAAATTGCAACACTGATCCATTATCATTATATAGTAATAGTAGTAATCTCAGTTGTTATATCTATCAATATAAATGACCCACTTTTTTCTCTTTCAATTAGTTTATTGCGGCTTGATCTAGATAAATGTGAAAAGACAAACTAAAGTCCTAAGGAATTCTTTTCGGTTATAAATGTCTGAAGGAGTAGAATGTATAGAGTTAAATTATGGCAAATTGCAAATTATCCTCTAAAGTTTGGAGATGTTTGAATTTTACATTCTAAAGTTTTAGAATTTAGATTTTTACCCCATGAAGTTTGGGAATGTTTGAATTTTACACCATAACGTTTCAGAATTTAGATTTTACCTCATAAATTTTAAGGTATTTGGATTTTACTCTCTAAAATTTATGAAATTTTATACTCTAAAGTTATAGAATTTGAGGGTGTAAAATCTAAATATTTCTAAATTTTAGGGAGTAAAATTCAAATTCTGAAACGTCAACGTGTAAACCCCAAACTCTACGGCTACAATTTATAATTTACCATTTTATTTTCATATAGGCCAAGCCGATGGTTTTCATTTGGAGGATTGAAGAAGTGTGGTTTGAAAGATAAAGGCTAGACCTATGTGGGTTTAGTGGTTTACCTATAGACCCAAACTTGGATTTTACACAGTAAGCTATGATTGCTAGTAAAAGCTAGAGGCCCATGAACAGCCCTGTGCTGTTCACAAACAGGAAAAAAAAAAAAAAAAAAACTGATTTGGGCTACTAAATTTACCATAAAATCTACAATAATAACCTTAAGCTAAGCCGGTTGGTTATACTTAATGCAATCTGACAAGTTCTCACAAAATTAGCAGGTTCTTGTGGGCGGGGTTATTTTCCCTTAGTAAATACATAACAGTATGATGATTATTGGGTACTTTGAGAGTATACTTCCTCCTTCCTACATAGGGGTGAATTCTATCCGTCATGGGACCCACCTCCATATAAGAGAGAGAAAGTATATTCCCGAAATATTTAATAAATTTCTATAAAAGTAAGCTTGGTCAATAGGTTTCCAAAATGATTTTTAAAGCAATTAATCTATTAAAGAACCAATCATAACTAATTAGTCAAAACTACACGTGGTTAGTTCTAATCTTGAGGATGCACATTGACCATTAAAAGTTGCTTTTGTTATAACTCTTAATCTGTTGGTTTGACCATTAAAACTTTTAGTTTTTTTTTTTTTTTTTTGAGAAATTAATTTTAATAAAGTGCAGAGATATTGAATGGTAAAAATTAATTTTTCCCTTACGCTGTAAAATAGCCATATGCACTTAGAACGAGGTTGAACAAAAATTGCAAAATGAGGTATCTACATTTAGTTAAAAAAAAAAATTTTTTGGGTTATAAAATAATTATAAAAACTAAAAATTCATTATTTATTTGAAAGCAGTGGTCTCAAACCTAGTTGCTATATGATGCTCTTCTAAATGGATAGCTTCAAATAATATTCTGAACAGTGACGGAACTATAGTTAGACCAAATTTTTTTCAAATTTGTTTTTTAGTATATATATATGTGTGTGTGTGTGTGTGGTGTGTGTATATATATATATGTATGTATGTATTAATTTTAGCAATTTGTTTCAATAAATTTGCACTTTGCCCTCTCAACAATATTATTGATCTTTTGAAAGGCCATAAATTTTTTTATTGATCTAAAATCTGAAATAAATTTAACAAGCTCAACAATAAAATTTCTAATAACAAATTTAAGCCCAAACAACACCTTAAAACAAACTCACGCAGAACACAAACAAAAAATAAAATAAAAGAAAAAATTCCTAAGTCAATTCTAACGAGTCTATGTGAATACCCACACACATCTAACAACTTAAAAGACACCCCAAAAAAAGGTAAAAAAAAAAAGAAGCTTAACTTTCTAAATTGAAAAGTGCTACATTCACAATATTTTCATAACAAATCACATGCGGTAAGTTGTTATTGGTTCTAATTTGAATCCACAACTTAAATTATTTTTTTGCCCACTCATAACAACCAATAATAACCTACCACTTACGATTTGTTGTAAAAATGTAGTGAAAATATTGTGAACATAACATTTTTCTTCTAAATAAATGCTTTTTTGGAGTTTCAAAAAAGATTTGTTTATACTTTTGCCCCCCCTAACTCTAAGTTTTAGCTCCGTCCCTGATTCTGAATACCATTTTGGACCTTGTTTTGGTTTGTCTATTAAAACAGAACATTTCGATACCAAACTATTTTGGAGTTCCATTTCGGGATTACCCACAAACACACACACACACCCTTAAGTCTGCATCACATTATAATATACCATATCAAATTATAAATTCAAAATCAAATGATGCACATTCTTAATATCATCATTACATAATATAAATATATAATATGTAATATATAAGTGAAGAAAAATAATTATTAATGAAGAAAAAAACCATGAGCTATGTGAGTAAAGTAAACAAGAAAAATATATTGTTAAAGGAAAAATAAGAATAAAATGTCATTTGTAAGTGAAGTAATTAAAAATATGGGTTTAGGAAAAAAAAATGATTCATTTACATACCAGATGTTTTCTAACTAACATGACAATTAATGTGATTGGTAGATTTTAACAGCATATTAAAACCAAAAATCAATGCCTTAAATTGTTTCCATGGGTGTAGGGTGGGTCGGAATTCTTTTTTAGCCTTAGGTAGGAACAGATTCAAATTGATAGTTTTCTTAACCCATCTAACACAACCCAGTTGGAGATATATATAGGTTTAATAAGGGTCGCCAATAGGCCAAGTCGGCCCATTTTTACTTGGCCTATGAGCACAATAGGCTGGGCATAGTAAGTTGTTGACTAGTTAATGGGTCAGGTTAGACTAGGTTGAAAGAGAAAACCCTAGCCTATGATCTTGCCCTTAGGCAATGCCCATTCTTTTTTTAGCATGCTGGGCTATTGGGTTGGGACTATGGGCTTGTGTTAACATCTTATTTAATTATTTTTCATAAGAAAAAATTTATCTATTTTTTTAAAGGAAAAAAAAAAGAAGAATTTAACACTTTTCAAATTCAAATCTATTTAATTTTTTGTTTTGTTAATAGAAACCCATTTAATTTTTTATTTATTAAAGCTTTAAATGGTTTTTTCTTTTTTTAACTTTTAATTTAAAAAATGTCAATTAGTGAATTCAAAGTTGCTAGACTACTGGAAAAGTATATTTAGTAAACTAAGTTTAACACAATCACTTTAAGTATGTGCTTAAGGGATTGCTCTTAAAAAATTCCTTTATAATGTTTTAAGATCAATCCCCTATTCTCCCCCATATATTTTTGTTATGAATTCCAAGTTATTAGACTGGGCAACAAGTTGAACCAACAGGCTAGGCTAATGGGTTGATTTATTGGGCATCCATAGTCATAAAAACTAGCCCATACCTTGACCAACTAGTCTAGTGGGCTACCTATGAGCCTCAAATAAAGCATAATATGCATATGTCTCATAGGAATAGTTGATGACTTAGAACTCTCATTTCCTTATGTTGAAGGACCCATAAGGCTTGAAAGAGATTAAAGTCTATTTAAAAAAAAAAAAACTTTTTTTTTTTTTTATCAACCTTTAGAATATTTCAGCCCTTTATTTTTATGCTCTTTACTCTTATGTCTTAAATTTCAGCTCATTACATTTTTGTCATTTAAATTTCTGCACTTTACTTTCCTTGTAATTTATTTTCTGCACTTTATTATTGGTGTTTCTTTACATTTCTCATTATTAAAGTTGCTATAAAATAAATATGCTTGGGTAAAACATTCCTCTACACACTATTCTAAGAAAATGATTTTTCTAAAATCTTTGCCCATTTTTTTTTTCCTAAAAAGAAAAGAGTCTTTTTAAAATAAATGATTTTCCCTATTTCTTCTTATGGTATGTTTGGTACTTGTTTTTTCTTCTTATTTTCAGTTTCCAGAAACAAGTTTCTATTTTTGAGACTAAAAAACTTGTTTGGCAATCCAAAATAGAAAGAAAACAAAAACTGTTTTCAAAACTCAATTTGTGAAGGAAACTGAAAACATGCAAAAGGCTGTTTTTAGTTTCTAGTTTTCAAAAGTCAATGAAAACATACATTTGATTTAATGAATTTGTCTCATTTAATGAGTTAGAGTTCAAATCCTAGTAACCAAACATATTTTTGATTTCAAAAATACTAGAAAATTGTTTTTTCTTTATATTCCCAAAAACAAAATTTTGAAAATAGAAAGCAAAAACTACTACCGAACATAACCTTAGAAATTTTCAAAACAAAAATTTTTTTCCTTCTAAAGATTTTTCAAAATTTTTTTTTTTTTTTAAAGGCCTTTCCTCTTAAATTTTTTTACTATTTTTTGAAAGGGAAACCCGGTATTCTTTTTTAAAAAAATAATAAAACTTTTGTTTAGGGAAATCCGAAACCCTTTTTTTTTTTTTTCAAAAAATAATAAAAAACTATTTTCAAAAAAAAAAAAAACTTTTTTCTAAAAATATTTTCAAAATAAATAAATAAATAAATAAAAATAAAAATAGAAAAACCTGTTTTCAAAAAAAAAAAAAAAAATCTGTTTTCTAAAACTGTTTTCAAAATTTTTTTTTTTAAAATCTGTTTTCTAAAACTGTTGTCAAGAAAAAAAAAAAAAATCTATTTTCAAAAACTGTTTTCAAATTTAAAAAAAAAAAAAAAAAATCTGTTTTTAAGTAGGGGGAACCCGAAACCTTTTAACTTTTTTTTTTTTTTCAAAAATGCTTTTCTAAAGTGTTTTCAAAAACGCTTTCCCAAAATGCCTCCAAAGATGTTTTCAAAAAGAGTGTTTTCTTTTTTTTGTTTTTTTTTTTAAATTACATGTTTCAAATTTTTTTTTTTCAAAAGAACATGTTTTCAAAAACACTTTTACCACGATGAAGAAAATGGTTTTCAAATAGTTGTTCTTATAAAAAGATTTTTTCCTTTTCCCTCATAAGAAAGCTGATTTTTTGCTAAAAAAGAAGTGTTTTCCAAAATAAATGTGTTTTAACACGTTGGTGTTCTTAAAAATAATAAGATAAAAAAATGTTTTATTTTTTTTTGAAAATATCCCATTAAAATCTATTCAAAAAAATGTCTCTTTACTAGTAAAGTTAACTTTGTAACTTTTTATTTCAAACCTTTTTCTTAGAATAGTTGTAACGATTTGTATTCAAAACTCATTCTTTTGAGTTTTTGAACCCCCTTTAAGCTAACATTGTCCCTACCATTTCATGGCATTAATGAGATTTCTTTGTCATCTTTTTTTTGCAGGATAAAAAAGAAAAAAAAATGTGGATGACAATAGGTGCTAATCTTCCATCTCTCTCTCTCTCTCTCTCTCTCTCTCTCTCTCTCTCTCTCTCTCTCTCTCTCTCTCTCTATATATATATATATATATATTGTAATTTATTTTTGTATAGTATTTGGTTTACACATGCTAGCTATATAGTAAATAAATACTTAAATGCTATTAGATAATATACTTGTATGCTTATTCGCATGTTACTTACATATATACTTCACATGTCTTGATTGTATATATTCTTTGGAATTAATATTCACATGTTAGTTATATGGTAAGTATTTACTCACATCTAATTATTTTGTTGTATTCAAGGAATGCAAATCCTCTATACCACTTTTTGTGTACCACTCTATATTCCACCAATCACTACTTATCACGTATATGATTGCTTTTCGTTTTAAACATCGATGTACAAAAAACACAGTTATAGACCCAAAAAACATAGCTATAGGCTATAGCCGCGTTTACAAACGTGGCTTTTACTGCGCGACAATAGCCTTCTTTTAGTTATTTTATAAGGAAAGTAAAATGAAAACATAGCAAGTAGTGATTAGTGGAGCATAGAGTAATACACAAAAAGTGGTACAGAAGATTTGGACTCGTATTCAAGGCCCCCTAGCTTAGGATTTCTAATATCTAATTATCTATTTCTACTTAACAATATATATATATATATAGAGAGAGAGAGAGAGAGAGAGAGAGAGAGAGAGAGAGAGAGAGAGAGAGATAATTTTTTTTTTTTTTTTATACAAGATATAATTTTATTCTAGCCTAATCTAAGTGTATATGTGTGTGAATCTCCCTTTTGGAGACTTAAATTCCGACCCTTACCTCCCACACCCCACAAGTATTTATACTTGTGGAGTGACCATCACACCAAGAGTGTGCGGTGGTAGAGAGAGAGATACGTAACAATTAATATAGTTGAACTATTATTTTATTATTCATTGAAAAAAACGTGTGTTAGACATAAATGCATGGACATTAAAAAATTTGTGAAACTCATCTTAAGGAAAGTCACAAGCTATTATTTTGAAATAGATAAATGAAAAATGAAAACAATAATAATAATAATAATAATAATAATAATTGTAGATTCCAGTTAGTTCAACTGGTAAAGTCTCTGATGGTTGAATAAGAGATCTGGAGTTCAATTCTTGCCTACACCCAAGACCGATAGGTGTCTTGATCTGATGATAAAATTCTATTATCAAAAGCAGACACTATATGTTGAAACTCTCTAAAAAATAATAATAATAATAATAATTATTATTATTATTGAAAGTCACAATGACTGAGGAGTAAGGATATCGTAGTCTCTACGCGCCAATACCACATCATGCATGTATATAAATATGCATGCCAATGGGCAATGGCACATAATCATTCACATGTTACATAGGCTCATTGTGAATACCTAATCATAAGTGCAATTATTATTATTGTTGTTGTTGTTATTATTATTATTATTATTATTATTATTATTATTATTATTATTATTATTATTATTATTATTATTATTATTCGTATCCATCTTAGGCATGCCAAATGGATGTGCTTTTGAGAGAGAGAGAGAGGAATATTATATTGATACGAGCTTGATTTGCTTACATGGCACCATAGTACATCCTATCTACTAGTACATCCTATCTACTAGTACACTCAATGCTACTTTATTGCCTGCCTTGGGTACTCATTAAAAAATGAGTAATGTTCAGTACATAACTTTATTTATAATTTTATGCCACAACTTGTTACGTGGTGAATTGTGAGTAGTGAAAGTATATTGATATGGCCTCAATTCAAAGAAATTCACTAGAAAAATTGATTTGATCACAGCCCCTCAACAGATTGTAATTGACACAATTGGAGTTTGTCTATTTATGCAACAACAACTGCAAAAAAAATAAAAATAAAAATAAAAATTGAAAAAAACAAACAAAATAAACAACGGGCATGAAACAACCCAGTAAAAGTAGTCAAAACCTAAAGAGAATATTATTGCTTTTATACTATTAGTACTTGCACTGAAACAACACAGTGAAAGTAGTCAAATCTCTAAAGATTGTTATTGCTTTTTTACTATAATACTAGCACATCCTCTGCACATCCTCTGATCCAAGATATTCTCATGCTACTATAACTTCAGGAAGGTCTGGTTCTCAAGCTACTATTGCTGGAACGAAATTCGTAAATAATCATAAAATCTCAACTATATAATTAGTTGTCAATAGTTTCAAAATATATATATATTTTTTTTAGCATTTCGAGTTTAAGAAACTCGATTTAGGGGCTATAAATTGAGTATTTAAGGGTCGATTTTCATATTTTGATCGGGTCTGAGTTGGCACTTTTTCCACGTGGCATCAACGTGGAAATCGAGTATCTGAGACTCGATTTCTAAGCCAATATATATATCAGCCCAGCTCCACCGAAAAAAAAAAAAAAAGAAATCAGAGCCAAAAAGAAAAAAAAAAAAAACCAAAGAAGAAGGAAAGAAGCCGAAACCAGAAGAAAAAAAAAAACCCAGAAGCAGCCGTAGGCCGGTGCCAGCCCCAGGTCGCAGCGCGACCCAGGTCGCCGCGCGACCCAGATCTTCTGTTTCTGGGTTTTTTTTTTTTTTTTTTTTCTCTGATGAACACATGCATTTGAGCTTGATCTTTTTCTGGATTGTTTGTCTGTGATCTGATTGTTTTTTTTTTTTTTTTTTGGTATTTCGGCTTGTACATGAGACTTGGAGAGTTCAAATTTTTTCAAATATTTTTGGTTTGGAAATCGAGTCTTAGAGACTCGATTTCCAGGTGGTCTCCATGTGGAAAAATACGCCACATCAGACCATTGAAATCGAGTATTTGAGACTCGATTTATAGGCCAAAATCAAGTCTCAAATACTTGAGATGCTACTACATAATATAGTTTGCAAATCGGATCTACTAACTAGATAGTTAGAAAAAAAAATTAGTTTACTATTTTCCCCCTTTAGGAAGGTCTTGTTCTCAAGCTACTATAACCTCAGGAAGGTCTGGTTCTCACAAAAACAAAACCTTTAGGAAGGTCGTGGTTGAAGGTGATGCTAAAGGGGTAATTGATGCTCCCTATAGTCTCCTTTGGATCTATTTATGTTATTGTATTGCATATAGATGTAAATTTTTCATAAATTCATGCAACTATAAGTCTATAACCTAGGTCAGCAACGACATGCTTTTTTTAAGAATAACATGATTACTTTGTAATCATGTCCAAACTCTTAATTTTCCGGAACATAGAAATGATTTGATTTAATATATTTAGTAGTTGTTGGTGGTGAGGTACAAACATGTGTATCAAAATAGATGTAGTATTTATCCTTGGTTTCTAAGAGAATGACTTGATATATTGGATTACCGTAGAGATGAATAAATTATGTTTTCCTTGGTTTCATGCTTTTTTTTTTTTTTTTTTAATTACTTTTCTATTATAGCCTCTTTTTCCTTAAGTAAAAGTCTTACATAGAATTTTTGTATTGATGCAGATACTTGCAATATTTCTAAATCCAAAGGATGGGGGTAAGCCATTTAAAATTCTTGTAATTTTTTAAAAATTATTTTCTTTATCTCATTTTCCATAATTTTATGGAAAATATAAGTGTAAGTCAATAGCTAAAAAAATTTAAAAAAAAAATGGTATAAATTTATTCTATTCGTTTGCTTTGAAATTCTCTTATATTTACTGCATTGTCATTAGTAAGATAATTATTACAACAAACTTAATCTTTAAAACTTAGTCTTTAATGAATACTAGTGTATAGCTTCATGCATATACATGGGTAGAATTAAAAATAATCAAAATTATACCATTCAAATTATACATTTTATTTTAAGAAGAGATTCAAATTATATATAGTACTGATCACCAAATTATATATAGTAGTTCTCAATTTAATTCTCGCAATTTTCTAGTGCACAGTGCACACAAGATTACACACTAAGATTTCATTTCTTTTAAGCTTATAAGTTGGCTTAACAAAGTCTCACTTTTTTTTAAGGCACGATTGTACTTTTAACTAGTTTATATATTTAATCTGAATAAGCTAATGAACTTTGAAGCTATAACCTTCTCAAAAAATAAGTGTAGGGTCCAAATTCGTTGGGCCTGATACCGACTCCCTATATCGTGAGCCCAACAAATTTCCAACAATACATTTGTAGAGAATGGGTTAAAACAGCTGGGCTAGTAGTGGATTTAGCAACGGATCATGGCGAACAAAAACATCTCAAAGAAAAAAGGGGTTGAGACAGGCTTTTTTCTTAAACAACCAAAAATCTTTAGTCCGAAGAGGATTAGAATACATAGACTTGTGAATACTGTTTTTTCTCCCCCCTTCTCTGTGAGGCCTGTTCCATATATATATATACACTCTTTTTCCATCCTCACCGTACACTTGCCCTTCATCTAGGCTCCCACTTGAGTACTAGTCACATCAGCCGTCTGCTTTAACATGCAGTGAGTGGTGGTGGGTAAAAATACACTGTTTAGGTGTCTTCTCCACATAAATGCGGCCAGAAAAGTTGCTGCAGTGCATTAAATGTGGCGGTGGCAGCTTTATTGGCAAGATATCTTATGATAGCCACGCTGTTAGACGTGCCCAGGGCTCAGCCCTTGCAGGGGAATCTTCAGCATATCTATTCGATCAAGTTCTGGGCAGCTACGTGGGATGTGGCCTTTTCGGCCCCACTAGGTTGTCTTCGGACGGAACGTTTCCCCTTGCGCTCACCAGGATGGCAAAGTACTGATACCTTTAACATCTTCGGACGGAGACTCATACTTGAACTGGGCCTCGGGCCCAACATATGGAGCTGGGCTTTCTCACCCACAATAAGTAAATAAATAAATAAAGGTATATGTTTCTTATTATATTATAAGTAAATATAAAAATTCTAAGTTGATTTTAAAATTTTCCTTCATAAAGTTAATATAGATTTTTTTAAATAACTTATAGTCTAATATAAAACATTTTAATTATAATATACAACTATACTATAGCCAACATAGTTACTGAAAACTCATGCAACATCAATAATGTGCACTAATAAATATTTGATTTCTTATTGTGTATTAGAAGCAATCAAATGAAGTTTTGTTTTGTTCATTATAATGTTAAGAAGACCTGAGATAATTTCTAAAAGCTTTGTGAGTAAAGTATGAATTGGTTGTATCATCTTCTTTTAATAGGGTGAAGTTCCTGCACGACAGGATTGGAGTCATTTACTCAGTCCAGTTAGACGTCAAGGTGGTTGTAGTAAGTATTTACAAAACTCTTCATTTTCTTCTAACTTTTGATTTTTAGCACGAAATAAATAATATTATAATGTTCTACTTTTTTTTATTGTTTAAAGATTGTTGTTGGGCAATCACTGCCACTGGGGCCATAGAAGCTCTATACACTCTCAGTGACATCGATGGCCCATAACTCCGTTAGCACCACAAGAGTTGATAGATTGTTGTGATTTGACTCCTGAGAAACATGATGAAAAAGGTTGCTACACATATGCAACTAACAAAGCATCACACATTCATTGTTCATTTAAATTTCAACATGTTTGTTTTTTCTTCCTCACAACACTACAAGACAAAACGCACACAACAAAAAGGTTGAAGAGAGAGAGAGAGAGAGAGAGAGAGAGTTACCACTACTCTCTCTCTCTCTCTCTGAAAATTCTCTACAAACATGTTTTTACTACTTGTTTGGTCCAACGTTGGAAATCCTCTACCAAAAAGAAAAACAATGAATTCCATAACACATATAGATTGCTTCACTCTCGTGGGCCTTTCATTTCATTCCTATCAATAATATTTGGTTCAAAATGACTGATTCTACTTTTTGGTTTTTTGTTTTACTGTTTTCGTTGTATGTCATATCATATGTGTCATCCGATGTCTCCCTCAACAAATTTACCAAAAAAAATTCAATTAATTAAAATTTGGAGACTTTTTTTAATTTTATTTGGGGGTCTCTCTTTTTTTCACTTTAGGGCCTTGATTTTCTTTGACAAAAAACTATTTTTTATTTATTGATTAATATTTAGGGCCTAATTAATATTTTCACAAGTAAATAAATATCTCTATTGGTTAAAATTTGGAAGCCATAAGTGGCTTCCTCACTTGCCTTAAAATTGCATAAGGATGAATCATGCAAATGCAGAACATTTTTTTATTTTAATTAAAGATTTTTGCAATCTCGTGCACTACTTTATTGATACTTGCTTCCTTTAATATCGTCTTCATGGGTCGAAGGCTTAAGTCATAGGAAATACAAAATGTGGTGTCTGGTTACATAATAGATAGTCAAATGACTCAAATTTGTTGGTCTAACTCATAAAAACACAAAATTATATAAAAAAAATTTAGATAATTAACAAAAAAAAAAAAAGTTTAAGTCCCAAATTCATTTTCTTTTTTAGACTAATTGCAACTTACCCACCTGTTGTTTGACCAAAATTTAAGTTACCTACCCGTGATTTGAAATTTGACACTTTACCCACTCAAGGTTAGCTCAGTTAGAGTTTCATAACCCACTTCTATAAAAAAATAGGTTTAAATATGTAATTTTGCTTTCCTTTTATGCCTCTCTCCTCCCAAAACATAAAAGAACAAGGAAAACGAAATCAAAAGGTGAGAGTTCCATAAAAATTAAGAACAAGTGGGGCAATGGTTTTTCTTAATTTTTACAAAACCCTCACTTTTTGATATTGTTTTCCCTGTTTTTTAATATATTTTTTGTGTTTTCAGAGAGAGACTTATAATGGGAGCAAAAATACATATTTAGCCCCATTTTTAACATAAGTGAGCTAACTGAGCTAACTTAAAGTGAATAAAGTACCAAATTTCAAACCACAGATAGACAATTTAAACTTCGGCCAAACAACAAGTGAGTTAGTTGTAATTAGCCCTAATTTCTTCGTTCACCAATACAACAAGATATTAAACTCCGATTTAACATATCCCAAATCATTAAATAAAAATCCAAGAACTTTAAATTTAGCAAAAATATTCTAATTCAAATAGAATCCAGTATAAAATCCAAATGTAATATGATAAATTTCATCAACAAAAGTGTTCCAAAACAAGAATTCGCAAACATGCTGCATTTGCTTTCATCTACCATGTATGATGTCCCTACTGGTTGGGTAAACACCACAATACAGCCCATGATGTCGCGAAAGCCTGAAGAAAGCACACACGATGCTCTCAGTTTAGTTTCTGGTAGTAAACCTCGAATCTACGAGGAGTTTCCCTGAATCCGCAAGGAGAATAAAACTGGAATCCACCAGAAGAAAATTTGACAAAACGTCTATGTTTATTGATAATAGTCTAATCTGCCTTCTGACGGCTACAAAACATATAAATACTGAAATAAACGTCTAAAAACCCTAATTCGCACTAATTACGCGATTAGGTGACAAAATACTGAAATTTACCAAAAATGACAAAATTGAGTTAAATGTAGAATCATAAACTACTGACCTTAAGGGTCGTCCCAAAACAGACGGGATCTTATTCTGACTTTTAAACTAAAAGTTATTAAGAAAAAACAACTATTACTATAAATAGCAAAAACACTGTTTTCGGGGCCCTAATGAAAGAATTCGCCTAAATTTTGGCGACGTTCATGGCATGTCATGAATCTGGATCAGAACGCCGTTTCCCTTCAACCTGCCAAATTTCATGCAATTCCGACACTGTTACCCCGATGGCCCCCTACTGGCACCCCCCCTTTGATCCTGCATTGTGACTTCCTGCGCCCCTGCTGCTCCAGGAAGGCATGTGCTATCTGTTCTACATTAGTCCCCCCCACTTGAAAAGAACTCGACCCCGAGTTCCCACTATCTTGTTCATCAGGAGGATGATAATCATACAAGTCAGCAACATTGAAGGTAGAAGAAATGTTCATGTCTGGAGGAAGAGCAACCACATAAGCATTGTTGTTGATCTTCTTAGTAATATGAAATGGCCCATACTTCTTGTCCTTCAATTTGTTGTAGGTACCAACAGGAAATCTTTCCTTTCTAAGATAGACCAGCACTAAATCCCCAACATTGAAGATCTTCTCACGCCTCTTCTTATCAGCAGCTTCCTTGTACTTGGCATTTGTAGCTTCAAGCTTCTGCCTCACCTCCTCTTGTATGGCCTGAATACGGTCAGCCATATTCTCTACTGCTTAACTCACTCTTGGAAGCTCAGGTAAAGGTACCAAGTCCAAAGCGTGTTTTGGGGGCACGCAGTAGACGATGGCAAATGGAGACTTACTAGTGCTTCTATTGACTGAGCTATTGTATGCAGACTCTGCTTGGGACAATGCAAGATCCCACTGCTTGGGCTTCTCGCCTGAGATACACCAGATCAGATTCCTCAAAGTGCGATTAACCACTTCTGTCTGGCCATCAGTTTGTAGATGACTAGTGTTGCTATAATTCAAGAAAATGTCAAAACGCTTCCATAAAGTCTGCCAGAAGTGGCTAATGAACTTGGTATCTCGGTCAGAGGTGATGGACTTTGGCACTCCATGCAAACGCACAACTTCTTTAAAGAACAAATTGGCCACTCGAGTAGCATCTGAAGTCTTCTTGCATGCTATGAAATGAGACATCTTCGAGTACCTGTCAACCACAACAAAAACAGAATCCATACCTCGCTGGGTTCGAGGAAGACCCAATATAAAGTCCATGGACAGATCCTCCCATGGTGCTTGTGGAACTGGCAGAGGCATGTATAAACTAGTATTCTGAGATTGACCCTTAGCAGTTTGGCAGATTGGACACTTCCTCACATGATTGCCAACATCCCTCTTGAGTTGTGGCCAATAATACCTCTCTTCCACCAGTGCTATAGTCTTATCTCTGCCCATATGTCCACCTAAAACTCCACCATGCAGCTCCCTAATAATCTGCTCCCTTAATGAACTTTTAGGGATGCATAATTGGTTACCCCGAAAGAGAAAACCATCCTGGATGTACATACTGTTGACAGCAGTATGAGTTTGTTGACACTTACCCCAAATATCACCAAAATCCTCATCATTCTCGTACAGCTCCTTGAGGCAATCAAACCCTACAACTTCAGTACATAGGGTGGTCAACAAAGATGCTCGCCTGCTGAGTGCGTCAGCCACCCTATTAGTGACACCAGACTTGTGCTTCAATGTGAAATGGAAGCGTTGTATATAAGCTACCCATCGAGCATGCATCCTGTTAATGCTAGCTTGACTGTTGATGTGCTTCAATGCCTGATGATCCGTATATAATACAAACTCCCTCTGAATCAGGTAGTGCTCCCAATGCTTAAGAGTCCGTACTACAGCAAAGAACTCCAGCTCATAGGCCAACCATTTACTTCGAGCTTCACAAACTTTCTCACTGAAGAATGCTACTGGTCTGTTGTCTTGTGAAAGAACAGCACCTATCTCGACCACAAATGCATCACACTCCACCTGAAACACTTTATCAAAGTTGGGCAATGCCAAAACTGGGGCTGTGCTCAACTTTTCCTTGATCAAGGCAAAGTTTTGTTCTGCCTCCTTTCCCCATGAGAACCTATCCTTCTTCAGACACTCAATGATAGGGGCTACTATGCTACTGAAATCTTGAACAAACCTTCGATAGAAAGTTGCTAGCCCATGAAAACTTCGCACATCACTCACTGTCTTTGGGGTTGGCCATTCTCTGACTGTACGGACCTTGTCCTCATCAACATGAATCCCATCTGCACTGACCACATACCCCAAGAACAGTAACTTATCAGTCAAGAAGCTATACTTCTTCAAGTTGATATACAACTCATTGGCCTGCAGTATCACCAATACTTCCCGCACATGATTATAGTGGGCTGCTTCTGTCTTACTGTAAATCAGGATATCGTCAAAATAAACAACCACAAACTTTCCAATAAATGGTTTCAATACCTGATTCATAAGTCTCATGAAAGTGCTGGGAGCATTGGACAATCCGAAAGGCATTACCATCCATTCATACAACCCCTCCTTTGTCTTGAAAGCTGTCTTCCACTCATCTCCAGGTCGAATCCGAATCTGATGATAACCACTCTTGAGATCCAGCTTGGTGTAACACTTGGACCCGCTTAGCATATCAAACATGTCATCTAGTCGGGGAATAGGAAATCAATACCTGACTGTGATCTTGTTGATGGCTCGACTATCCACACACATACGCCAGCTCCTATCCTTCTTCGATGTTAACAATGCCGGTACTGCACATGGACTCATACTCTCTCTGATCTGCCCCTTGCTCAAAAGCTCATCCACCTACCCCTGTAGAATCTGACCTTCTTGAGGATTCATCCTGTAATGTGGCAGATTTGGTAAACTAGCTCCAGGAACTAAATCAATCCAATGCTGGATGTCGCGCATTGGTGGTAACCCTGCAGGCAGCTCTTCTAGAAAAAGCTCTTTTGGAAAAAGCTCTTCAAACTCCTTGATCAATGGTTGAATTGCTTTAGGTACCTTAGCAACCTTCTTTGGCTCGCCATCCGTCACCACTATAGCATATACCTATTTCAACTCCTTACACTCCCTGTCAAACTCATCCTCATTGTTAACGATGAGAAGTGATGGCCTCCCCTCCACTTTAGAAGCTGTGGGTACATTGCCTTCCTTAATAGGATCAAGGAAAATTTTTCTGCCATTCTTAAAGAACACATACACATTATCCTTACACCTATGAGTAGCATCTACATCATACTGCCAAGGCCTATCCAATATTAAATGACATGCATCCATCTCAACAACATCACAAACTACTTCATCTACATAACATTTACCCATAGAAAAAGTAACACGACACTATTGAGTAACAAGAGTTTCCGTACCTTTCTTGATCCAACCTATCTTGTACGGAGAGGGATGCTTTTCTGTTTTCAGTCCCAGCTTGGTAACCAAACTCTTCAATGCAATGTTCTCTACACTACCACTGTCAATGATCAAATCACAGACCCTCTTATTGATGGTACATCGTGCTCGAAAGATCTCATTCTGCTGATCACCATATTCCACCCTAGGTGTGAGCAACAACCTCTGAATCACTAAAGACCTTCCTAATGGCACGCCTTCCTCATCTTCTTGGACCTCATTGGGATCATAGGCATATGGATCAGCATCGTTATACACCTCTTCACCCTCCTGTTCACCCTCTGCCTCACCCTCTTCTGCCATCACCAGATTCACTGTGGCTCGCTTAGGCCAAGTACTAGATCGATGTCCTGGTTTTCCGCACCTGTAGCACTTATTTCCAGTTGGCCTAGCATAGGGGTTGGCATTCGCTATCGGCTGGGCTACGGAACCTACTACTGCCACTGTGGATTGGTTGACACCACTATTCTCCCTAACCATAGGTTGTGATCGTGGTGTAAACATGAGCTGTTTACCTTTGTTGGCAATGGAACTAGAGGACTCCGAATTGCAGTTGGAAAACTTTGAACCTGCCTTGAGATGCTGATATTCTATTTTCTTGGATAAGGTTACAGCCCCATTCAAAGTATATAGGGTTTGTAAGGATACCTGATCTCAGATGGAAACTCGCAACCCATGCACAAATCTGGATATTCGTTGATCCTTAGTTTCCTCCAAATCATTGCAATTCGCCAACCTATCAAACTCCTCCATGTACTCATTAACTGTCCGAGTACCCTGTCTGCAATCCTGGTACTACCTGAACAACTCCTGCTGGTAATCCAGTGGTAAGAACCGATCTGCCATTAATCTTTTCATTCTCCTCCATGATCGTATTGGAAGCTTTCGTTCACGGGTACGGTTTAATTGAACATGATCCCACCAGGCATATGCTCCTCTCTTCAATTTGTAAGCCACCAAACACACCTGTTTGTCATCCGCTGTACCCATATAATCGAAAAACTTTTCCACCTCACTGACCCAATCCAGATACTCTTCAATTGAGACATTACCATTAAAGGATGGTAACTCTACTTTCATCCGATAGTCCCTTTGCTCCTGATAATCTCGGCCATTATCCCTCATAGGACCACGATGATTTCCAAGGACTCTCTCTGCATACTCCTCGTCTTCACTGTCTTTTTCATTGTAGTCTGGCTGCCTGTTCCGGTTTGGACCACGATAGGGAGGGCCACGCGCTCAGTTATCACGTCGCTCTTCGTCCTCGCGATTAGGGTTTTGGTTAAGCAAGGTGGCAAGTGCTTCTTGAATCCGGTTAAGAGTCTACTGGGTTGAATCACGGAATTTGTTGATTTTCATCACGAAAATCAAGGAACTCAACCCTAGTGAGGACTGGGTTGTTGACGTCGTCACCGCCGTCACTGTTGTGGTGGTCACCGTCTCGCCGGTTAGCCATCAAACCAGGGTAAGTCAAGGCTCTGATACCAACTGATGTCGCAGAAGCCTGAAGAAAGCACACGCGATGCTCTCTTGATAGAACAGAAACTAAATTGTTAGTTTCTGGTAGTAAACCTCGAATCCACGAGGGGTTTTCCTGAATCCACAAGGAGAATAAAACTGGAATCCACCAGAAGAAAATTTGATAAAACGTCTATGTTTATTGATAATAGTCTAATCTGCCTTCTGACGACTACAAAACATATAAATACTGAAATAAACGTCTAAAAACCCTAATTCGCACTAATTACGCGATTAGGTGACAAAATACTGAAATTTACCAAAAATGGCAAAATTGAGTTAAATGCAGAATCATAAACTACTAACCTTAAGGGTCGTCCCAAAATAGACGGGACCTTATTCTGACTTTTAAACTAAAAGTTATTAAGGAAAAACGACTATTACTATAAATAGCAAAAACACTGTTTTCAAGGCCTTAATGAAAGAATTCGCCTAAATTTTGGCGACATCATGACATGTCATGAATCTGGATCAGAACGCCGTTTCCCTTCAACTTGCCAAATTTCATGCAATTCCAACACTGTTACCCTGATGGCCCCCTACTGGCACCCCCCTTTGATCCTGCGTTGTGACTTCCTGCGCCCTTGCTGCTTCAGGAAGGCATGTGCTGTCTGTTCTACATCAGGCCAATTACATATATGGAAAACATTCACGTCATAAATAGCAAACACCATTTGAAATTGAATTGGAAACTAGATTGAAATTGAAGATGTAATTGAACATGTGTAGGCATTTTCTAATTTCATGTCATGCATTGTTATTGGTTTAAATTATTAGATCTGAAATCAAATTTGAGACAAATAAATTTATAGATCCGAATTGAAATAGGTTTTAAAAACAATATTTAGTGTTTTGGAAAAGAACTTTGACTTTGAAAAAGGTTTTACGTCTGCAACAAGATATTAATTTTGAAAATAAATTTGATTTTGAACAATGTTTCATTCTTGATAATGAGTTTAAGATTTTTAGTTCTAAAAGAGGTACTTGAATTCAAAATAGAAAATTGTTTTAGAAACTAGCTAGTGTAGAAAATTATTTCGAACACGGTGTAGAATTTTAATGCAAAAAATAGTGCAGAAAATTAATGCAGTGCAAAATTTTAGTGCAGTAAAATAACGTAGACATGTAGTGTAGAGAATGGGCTTATAACAGAAAGTTAATCTTTGAAACACAAATAATTTTGAAAAACAAATCAAGGTTCATTTAAAAAAAAAAAAAAAAAAAAAAGGATCTATGAATTAAAATCTAATAAACAAATTAATCCTAGATCACAACATTTTGCCATTCAAGATCAGATCTAATAAAAATCAACATGCATGTTCATAATAAAAATCCTATCCAGCATAATATCATAACATAAAGGATTTAAACTAGCATGTTAGAGAATTGACATCAAGTGTGCCAAAACACACCTTTTTTGCAACATGTTACAGTACCAATCTACTAACTATGAACAAAAACAAATATTGACTTGAGAATTCCAATGGGAACAATATATACATGCAGAAAAGTAAAGCTTTAAGCAGAAAATGGGATTTCACTTTAAGAATTAGGAGAATGTGGGATGTGAATTAACACTAGACTAAGGAAGACTAGGGTGTAAAAAACAATTATGTTAATGCTCAAAGAAAAGAACACTAACAACTAGGAGGAATCAAGAGAAATTTCTACTAAGAAGCTGAACTATGGAAGAATTCATTTCAACATAGTCTTTATAGCGTCTAAGAGGCTAGGGGGGAGGGTCCCTTGGATGGGGATAGTGAATAACTTAATTTTCAAGCTAGGACTGCTAAGAAAGTTAGCAAAAGCGGAGTGGCTGAGTTATCTCAAAAATTTTGAGATTTTGGATAAAAATGGACCTAAAAAATCCGTCTTAAAAGAAAAAAAAGACAAGATTTATTCTACGATTTTATGATTAAACCATTTCCTTAGTGACTTTTATCAACGATTTGACATCCTCTCTTTAAAACGAAGATTTCATTATAATATTTAGTTACTGTCACTTTGATGCAGCCTTGAGCAAGGATCTGGGGGTGTCCTGCTGAGATGTGAGCTGCACTACAATGAATCAAAAAGAGCTAAAGGTGGTGGTCACTCTCACTAAACAACTTCAAAGACGCAATGGAAAAGTGTAGTTCCAATGTCCCAGTCCCCATCCTTAATATTGTCAAGTTAACCCCTTAGTAAAGGAAACTAAAGGAGCATTGTCTTTGCCTGACATTTGATGAAAAAGGCCACATTCGGCAACCTAGAACATCCATGCATAATTTAACAAGAGTCTCAAAAACATAATATCAACCTAAACTTACCATACATAATATTAAATTCAGACTTAAAAAGTGTTTTCCCTCCATTTGACTTAAATAGAATAATACTGCCAGCAACCTTCATGAACTTCGCGAACAGCATATTGCCAAGTCTTCATTTCGTGCAAATAACAAAAATAAGGTCAAAAACACCAAACAATAAAACTATGTCAAGTGCCTTATTTGCCATTTTTGAGCTATTAGACTAGCTGGTCCACAGTCCTAAATAATCAATTCTAACTATGAACAAATCATGATTCTGCCTTGGCCATATTCTGCTGCATCAGCAAATGAAACCTACTCGCACAATAATTAGTTACACCCATGCTGCATTTGGTCATGATTCTTTTTTACTCCTCGCATCTTGCATGCAATTTGAAGTTTATCTTTATTTGGGTATTCAGCAATGTTCTTTTACCCACCTTCAAACCTTCATACTTGGACAACCGCCAAGGCAACAAAGAAGCACAGTGCAATTTGAAGTTTTTCAACCCCTTGGGAGCTTTATTATAATTTCAAATCTAAGATTATCACTAAATGTCCATCACCAAGTTATCTAGTAAGAACAATAGGTTTTATGGATCCATAGTTCAGACTGGCATCTCATAAAGCTTTTGTTGAGAAACAGTTTTTTTTTTTTTTTTTTTTTTTTTTTTTTTTTTTTTTTCTGAAAATCAAATGAAAAAAAAAAATCAAGTGAAGATAGATTCCATCTGTAGTGTTCAAAATTTATAAGCTTGCATTTTCTAACCAGAAAAAAGAAAAAAAAAAAAGCATTTGTTGGCCATAAACGAAATATTCAAACAAGAGAATAAATCAGAGAATCATGTTGGTAAGACATGGATCAAACAATAGAATATAAGTATATGTACGCCTATGTGGTCTTGTTTACATTGTAAACATATTAAAAAGTGATACGTGTGATTCCTTGGTGATTTCAATAATTGGGAATTGAATTTTCTTCATAAGTTGGAGTCTAATACTCCTACTTTGAGTGGGAACTGTGTTTAGTGGAAATTGAAGAAAAATGGGGGTTTTGATATTCATTCTTACTATAAAGTGCTAAGAGGGTTTATCTGTGCCATCTTTCCTTGAAAATGCATTTGGAGGGTTAAGGCCCCTATGCAAGTTTCCTTTCATGTTTGGATGGCAGTGTGAGGGAAGTTATTGGTGACAACCTAAGGAGAAGAGGTTTTAAATTGTGGCCAGGTATTATTTGTGCTAAAATAGTGTCGAGATAGTGTATCATCTTTTGATTCACATGAGAGGGTGTATTAGTTGTGGTGTTTTGACTTTAATTAGATCATTTGGAGTTTTTGGGTTTTGCCTAGAAGGGTGCTAGATCTTTTTATTGGATGGATATATTTATTGGGGCATCTAACATTTGGAATTTTTATTTTGAGAACATCTTAAGATTTTGAAGATATGGTCCCAGCGGGGCACATCTGACATTTAGAATTGACATTTAGAATTTAACACCGTTGTGTTCAATGTGGTATTTCGAAGGAGCGTAACAACTGCACGTTTGAATCAGCACTTAGGTTTGCTTGGAATCAACACCCAACACTTCAAGAATTTCCAAAACAAAATTCCAATCATCAAAGGCTACCTTAAATCCTTACTAAAGCCATTTTAAATAGGCTTCCAATGAGTACATCAATAAGGAAACTAATTAAAAAAAAATAACCCCACAAAATCCTTAGTTGGATAAAGATTTACATCGGTGAAATTCCAAAATTCGAGGTTTCAAATTAACAATATTCTTGGTGCATCATGGTGCCTGCACCACTGGAACATAAAAGTAGTAAGAGAATATAAATCAGCAATAGCTAGTTAAAGGGTTCTGAAGATGACAACCAAAACATAAATAACAACTAAAGTGGCTTAGCGGCTCCAGTATATCACGAATTTGATCGAGAATAAGTTTTGAAAACTGATAGTTTTTGAGGTTAAGCCTAAATTCATCAAAATCCAAAAGCAAATAAGAGAAAGCAGATCTTCCAAATAAAATGTATACAAGGTTTCAAATACATCCTATGAGTCCAAGCACAATAAATTCCCAAAGCATGATATCAGCTCTTTTAAAAAGAGGGAAGTTTTCAAGCAATCATACAAATAACAGAGAAGATGCACTCATGCTAAAAGGTTGAAGCTACAAATCTAGACAAGTCAAGCAAGAGCAACTGCACAATAGGTTAAAAGACATATGTATTATTAGAGAGTAGATCCTTTTCAAACATTCCTCTCCAACTAAGTTAACTCAGCATTGTAGCCTCAAGAACGCATCAAGCAAATTAATACAAAAAAGAAATTGCAAATGTAAAACATTATCGTGCTTTTCCTAGCTAATGCTTGACTTAGGAGCAGTTTCAAATGTTTATTTGATGGAGCATAGAAAAAGAAATTACCTTGCTTAGAGATAGAGATGGGCTTTACTCTAATAGATGTGACCTCTACAAATTCAATTCCCCTCCACACTTTAGCTTGAAAGGTTTCAATAGTAGCAGTAGAAGCATCCTCAGCCTTGAAGGTAATATAATACATGAGGCCCTCAACGCACTGCACATTTGCCTTCACCATCTCCTTGAATTTAAAGTTCTTCTTCTACAAGAAATTCTCCCAGACACAATAAAGCCAACAGCAATAACAATAATAATAAAGGTAACTAATCAAGGGGTTTGATTATGAAAAGACCTCATCAGTGTTGTACTTGTGGATTGCTTCCATAGAATATTCAACTAGTTGTTTCTTATCAGCATCATCAATGACCCCCCCGAATCCCATCGTCTCAATTCTACCGCATGCGAAAGAGTGGGAGAAGTCGTCAACATCAAAGCCCTGCGAATCAGAAAGAGAGACAAATGAGACAAGATTCATGGGAGCACCATCACGCACAAACTCACTATATTCGATGATTGCTTACCCCGCTCTCATAAACCTGTTGATGATACAAAGCCAATTCTGAACGAGTCATCTCAGGGAGCTCACTAGGAAAACAATCATCATCGTCATCGTCACTAAGATAGGGGACGTCTTGTTTTTCTTCATCTGTCTTCTTCTGCTTCTTCTCTTGAAGTTCGTCATCCAAAGGTAAGCCAACTTTCTCGCGATAGGGGGCGTCTTCCTCCTCTTGTCTTTCTTCATCTGTCATCTTCTGCTTCTTCTCTTGTGGTTCCTCGTGCTTTTCTTCCAGCCTCGGGACAAGGACATCAGCACTAACAGCCGACATAGCCATTTCAAATGAGATCAGAAATTTTTATTTTTTATGATGATGAATAAATAGATGATCTCACACTCAGAGCATCCGCAACCGGGCATGGATATGCCAAATGCAAGATAGGTTTAGCATAAAAGCCCTAAAAACACCCAGCATTTGGACTTGTAAACATTCAGGATTGTAAAAATTTTTACAATTGTGCTACAGTAGCATCTTATTAATAAGATGCTACTGTAGCACAATCTTATTTCTAAAAATCATTTTTAATTGTCTCTCTCCTCTCTCTCTCTCTCTCATTATTTCCGTTTCTTTTCTCTATCTTCCTTCTCTCTCATTCAGCTCTGCTCTCTTCAGACTCAACCCCATAGCCACCACACCATGGCTTGATCCACTGTCACCGGCCATGGCAAGCCACCACCCAGTCAATATTTCTCTTTTCTCTCTCGTTGTAGATTAGTGTGGTGGCATGGAGATCGGCGTTTGGGGTTTGGCGTAGAGATCGATGTTTGGGTGTGGTGTGGAGATCGGCGTTGGGCGTGGAGATCGGCGTTGGGCGTAGAGATAGGCGTTGGTGTGGGATGTGGAGATCGCCGTTGGGCATAGAGATTGCCGTCGGGCATGGGACGTGGAGATCGCCGTTGGGCATGGAGATCGTGGGATGTGGAGATCGCCGTTGGGCATGGAGATTGCCGTCGGGCGTGGGATGTGGAGATCGTCGTTGGGCGTTGGGTGTGGAGATCGGCGCAAAGATCGGTTTATGGGTTTTGTTCATTTATGGTGTGAGTTGTTCATTTATGGGTCTGATTTTGCTGGGTTTTTGTTGGTCATTTATGGGTTTTGTTTTGGCGGTGGTGGGTGATGGGCAGTGAAGCAGGGGTAGGGTGGTGGTGGTTGTGTTGATGGTTGGAGGGCAGTAGGTGCAGTGGCGCGGCTCAGGTCTTTTCTCTGGGTTTTTTTTTTTTTTGTTTTTTTTTTTTTTTGTGTGTTGATGGTAGTTTATGGGTTGCCGGTGGTGGTGTGCAACGGTGGTGTTGATTGAGGATCTTGGATAGAAGGAAAGAGAGAGAAGAATAAATAATGAATAAATCATGTGTTGTATTGGATAATGGTAATGGTGAGATATATTATTTTATTATGTAAAAATATTATTTTAATGAGTAGGATTGAGATATAAAAGTTGGGATGTTGGAGAATTGTAAAATTGTATTGTATAATTGATAAAGTGACTTTTTGAAGTGGTAAAATAAGATAGGATTTAGAATCCGGATGTGGATGCTCTCACGTGTTGTTTCTTTTAGCCCTATTCTCATTTCTATGTACTTTACATTTTTACCCTTTGCGGCTTCGGTTCAAAGTTCAAATACAACCCATTTGTTGCAGATGGTATGGGCCGTATGGCTTTAATTGCAACCCACAAGCCCAAGTCGGCTTTGGTTGAAAGCCCACTAGCCGACCTATAATAATGTTTTTAACACCGAATACAGATAGTAATTAATAATAATTTGTTGCTTGACTCCAAATTTCCAATTATACAATGTATGGAAACTTTTTTTTTTTTTTAGAAACAAACACATACATACAAGGAAGAGAAAAATGGGTTCTAATACAAAGGCACACCACAATTCTACTCAAAAACTATGGTCAATGTATGGAAACATTGTCGTACAAAGCTGGATGTTTGGAATAGGAATGTATTCGGACATGTAGGGAACAAAATTTCCAATTATTCAATTTGTTGGAGATGCAGGTTGCTATCCCACAAAATATTGTTTCAATGAGGGAGGTTCCGGTTGAGCAAATATTATTCTAGAAATTTATTTTAGGATGATCAATAAGAAGTTTAAATTATACAAAATCTAATAAAATGATAACTTGAATATTTGCTATAATTGTGAGTTGAGTTGTTAAGAAGAGCAAAATTGTTGTGGCTGCAAAGTCAAAAAGAATATAATTATCGTCACCATAAAAAAGAACTGACAACTACAATATTTTTGTTGGTACAATTTTTAGTGAAAATGAGAAATTATCTTATTGAATAAATTGAACGAACTACAAATTTGAATATTTAGCGATTTTTATCTTTTTGTTGAATAATTTGATTACTTGATGTTATTTGGTCTTGTCTTATTTTTGTTAAGTTTATGTTTGTTGTTATTTGGGCTAACATTTATTGTTGTTATTTAAGTCTTTTCTTTTTAATTTTATAAAAAGGATTAAGGATTTCTTTTTTTTGGGGGGGGGGGGGGGTGAATTAATTTTGGTGTAATGCTACGTCCACAACACTTTTACAGTTAATCTTATGCAAAAAGTTGTTATTAGTGAGTAAAAAAATAATATCATTATTGGACCCAAAATAGAATTAGTAATAGTTTATCACATTGGATTTGTTGTAAAAGTATTGTGAAAATGTTGTGAATGTAGCATTATTTTTATTTTTGTTGAACCCAAATTTTTGTAAATCTCAAGTCAAGTTGTTTAACATTTTTATTAGGGTGGTCACAATAGGTTAGTTTAACATACAATAATTTTTTGACAAGTGCATATATGCATTTTTTTGGCAAGTTAGAGTGGTTCTATGACTACCATGGCTTGCATGTGGAGCCGCCAGTGTAGGTACACCCTACATTTGTGTGCTCAAAGGACAATTATTTTTTTCATTTAATTTTTTCATTTTTCCTTTTGCAAATTCTTTGAAGTTGGGTTATTTCAGATTAATTAATATGTTCACTTCGACATTTATGTTGCTATTTGAAAGGGAAAAAATGAATAGAAAAGGTTCATAAATATTATCATTTTTAATTGAATATGGATAAAAACAAAAGTGGTGTTTTTTAATTAGAATGAAGAAAAATCTCCTAAATGAAAATGGTGAAGGTGTGTAACCTAAATAGTTGGGTCAATTAATAAGTGGCATAGTTGTCAATAACATTCGATACACAATACATATCGAGTGAAAAAAATACTGTATCATAAATATATATTGAACATGTTTGTAAATTGCACGATACATAGATGTATATCGTATTAATCATACCGTAAATTATATGTGTCATACTATACAGGCAAAAAGGTATCCTGAGTAAAAAATCAGTCATATGATAATCAAAGTAAACTTTCCCATATCCCGTGAAAAGTTTGAGTCGCAACATCTAAGACATTCACATGCACATTCAAAGAGAGACCCATCGTTGTCTCTCCCTCATTGCATCCCTAGATTTAATATCTTATATTTTTTTTTTACCTCAAATTTCATGAACATTGCTAATCACTCAAGCAAACACAAGGAAAAAATATTAATATCATGAAGTAATTAAAAACGAACCTGAAGAGGAAGAAATCTACCATCGTCCAGGGGATGGACAGTTACAACGAACATTAAACAAGTTTCCCATAAATGACACGGATAATCAGTTAACATGCCAGACAAGCAAAGGCGTAACTGATGGACCAACAAGTAGAAGATCATTGAAATCTCTAATGAAAGCTCGAAAATGTGTTGAAAACACAAGAGCGGTTTAGACCCCCAAATTCAAATTACGGCTTGGTTGATTTTACACTAACTTAATGACAAGTGCGGAATAGTGTAAACACAAGCGTATAAACAAAACAACTACTCTAATCCATATTTTAAAGCAACTCAGCAGTAAAAATGAAATGAACAAGAGTAGGGAAGAAGGATGCAAACACAAATAACACCGAGACGTGTTATCGAAGAGGAAACCGAAGAACTCGGCGAAAAACCTCTCCGCCGCCCTCCAAGCGGAAATCGATCCACTAGACAATCAGTTGGGATACATGGATTAGCAAAAGACCCTCCAAGCCTAGTCTACCCGATGTACCTAAGCCCTCCAAGCTCCTACTCCAACAAGGCTTCTCGGAACCGTGTCTTGTCTTAGTTATCCGGATCCCGCAACAAGCTCCATGTTGCATCTGCCATTCAAGGCTTCTTCCAATGCTTCCCAGCAGCACCAAAACGTCACTCAGCACTCTTAAAGGTGTGGTAAGTGTTTTGGCTATACCTTTCAAAGATATGGATATTGGAGAGGGAAGGGTTGAGGAGATACCACAAGCAATTGTATAGAGAAAGATGGGGAAGACAATCTCTAATTACCAATGTGTTTGGCTAGGGTTTTCTCTCTGAAGCATTCCTCAACAATTGTGGGTAATGATGGTATATGTAGGAGAGGTGCAAAAGGTGTGACTCAAAAAGTACAGGTTGGCAGAACAGCTTGCCTCGCGGGTGTCTCGCGGGAAGGCCTTACCCGCGAGATACTCGCGAGACACAGTTGTCTCCACCTGGCATGACTCTTCGCATTCCAGCATGTGCCTGGCACATGGTTCACTTCGCGGGATGCTTGGTCGCGAAATACCCGCGAGAATCCTTCACTTCTTCAAATGCTTGAGTCTTCAACACTCTTTCTACCACACAACCTTTACATCAAGTCCCACAACAAATACAAGGTTTTAAACGATTGAACATGATTACAATCAAATTTGGCACGGAATAAAAGCCAATAAAACATAGTTGTAAATTACAACTTTACAATCTCCCCCTTTGGCTATTCCGTGACAAAACCCTAAAACAGACTCTAGACTTAAACGTGAGTTTGGGAACAAAGGCAAAACTCACTCACACCTAATTCTAGATTCTGATAAGCTCTTGAACATATGAACAAGTATCTCCTGAAATACAACAACACAATAATATCATTGTATGTAGAAAACTTGAAATGCATATGGAGCAATAATAACAAGATCAAGCTAAATGAAATAGAGACACTAGATCATGGCAAGATCAAACAAGTAATCACTATACGCAAGCAATTACTATGCTCATTCACACATGAAATGAACATCCGGAGATGCAAGATGATAAGCTCATTTAAAGAGAATCATTTGCAACTCCAACACTCAACCAATGCGAAATACACGAAGTATTTGCATCTAGGAACAATCCTACTAGGGCACAAGAGTGTTCATCACTCAACCAATGCATAGAACGTATATGCATCTAGGAACAATCCTACAAGGGCACAAGAGTGATGTACTAGAAGAAACAATGCATGACATTGAACTACAAGCAAACAAGCATCAAGGTTGCATAAGCATGGTATAGCAAATGCATGGCACAAACCACAAAGACCTACAAACTATGCATGAAACAAACCCTTAAAGCTTACAAAAGCAACATGGGTACAAGCAAATGCCACAAAGCACATATGCCACAAAGCATAGAAATAGAACACAAAATTTTGAAAATATACTGAAATTAATACTACTAAGTATAATTTGATTTAGACACATAGTATCAAAGCTTGAAAACAAAAGACCAAGACCAGGTGAAAGCAGTAAATAAACATAAACATAGAGAAGACATGAGAACTAGACTTCTTGCTGCTGCTTCTCCCCCTATCACTACTCCCCCTGTCACTAACACCATCTCCCCCTTTTTGTCATGGAATAGCTAGTTGTCATTCTCTTCTAGCTTCCTCTGAATTTCATCCATTTGAGTTTCAAGAGAGGTTAATTGTTTATCAAGACGGGAGTGTTGGCAGTACATAATCTGAGTAAGTCCTGGAAGTTTGGTGCTAAGATCTTGAAGGGCAACCATGATGGTGTCAAACTTTTCATCATAGGAATGAGAGGTAGAACTCGAGCTTCCTGCGGGAGCATGATGTTCCTGCTTGACATTCTTCTTGGTATGGCTCATACTTGCTTGAAGAGTACGACCATTAATTGGACTTGGCCTAGGAAAAGGGCGCTCATCGGTAGAGGGACGCACCCCTTTGAGTTTTAAAATCCGAGAAATAAGATGACCAAAGGGAATGCAATTCCTTGAGGCAGTGCGGTTCACCGTTTTAGCCAAGATGTGAAAGATGTGGGAGCATACATCAATTTCCTCATCAGATACCAGATCATGAAGAAATAATGCTCGTCCAAGGTTAATATAACCTGTGCTTGACAACGGATAAAGATTGTTGCACATGATCATTGACAGAAGCCTTAATTCTGGAGAAAGTGAGGCCACATTGATTGATGATCTACTGGAAGAGAATTCCAAATTAGCTCCTAATGCTCTTCGAAGCGTGCCCTCAGATGGAACCAGCTCATCATATACAGGTGGGATCGGAAGTATGGGTCGGTTGATGTGAAGAATTTCAGAAAGATAAATCGGAGTAATCGAGAATTGCTTTCCTCTAACCCAGCACTTGATCATTTCTCCTTCAACAACAGCGTTTGCATAGAACTCTTTCACCATGTTCTCATATGCATCGTCAAGATCTGAGAGAAGAAAATTCCAGTCTTTTGTGGCAAACCAAGTGGGAATTTGTGTATCCAGAAGAGATGACTGATCAACAGCTCTTTCAACCAACAAAGGAGCATCTTGGAAGAGATTTTTGTAGGATTCAAAAGCAGCATGAGAGCGAAACAAACTAGGATCAAAGATTCCAGTTGAAGCACGAGTTCTCTTTGGTCTCGGGGAATCTTCATCAACATCGATGATTGGTTCTTTCCCTTTGTTGCTGCCACCTTTCACAGCTGAAGTCTTGAACGGAGACATCTGTTCAAAAGAATACCCAAAAATACCAGGAAACACATGCATAGCACACACAACATAGCACAGAGCTTGATTAGATTCAAGTTAGTTTAAAACAAAGGTAGTGCCGTGTATGAGAATACACATACACACAGTGCATAAAACTAAGTAATTGGGCATTCAAAATGAGTAAAGTGTAAGAAACATACTCTCAATGACCAAATGGAGTGAAAATTGGTCAAAGAAGTGAGAAACCACAGATTGAAATCACTTGATTTCAAATAGGCACAAAAATGTCACTCGGACATTGTATCGAACACTAAACATGCACAAATACAAATATGACATAAAAGATGCAGGAACATGGTGAAACCAGGCCTAAATACACTTTAAAACGCCACAAGGGGCCAACACAAAGGCACAAACAACAAATGGAACAAAGCCTAATCAAAAGATTTGACAAAATTTCACCCAATTTTGAAACCCAACCCAAATATGTGAAACTTCCAATTTTTCAAAACCCTAAACAAAAATCTGCAAAATCTGAGCGAAAATATGAGAACAATGGTATAGAGAACATACCTTGTGAGAGAAAATGCAGGAAATATGCTTAATTTGAAAGGATTTTGATGGAATAATGTATTTGGTCGAAAATGGTTATAGGGGAGGTTGAGTGAGGGAAGTTTTTGAGTTTTGAAAAGCTGTCACATCAGTTATATAAAAACTGAAAACACGCGATTTTCGCGGGTTAGGGAGTAGCGACACAGCCGCGAAAGAGGCCACTGAAGCACAAACTTTTCGCGAGAAGCTCTAAGTCGCGATACAGTCGCGAGATTCTCTGTCTGATTTTAAGAAAATTTCAGTTTTTGCCAAACAGCATTTCGCGAGAAGCTGTTGGTCGCGAGACAGTAGCGAGACAGTCGCGAAAGTCTCTGTGTGACAAACAAGAGAAAGTATTTCCCTCACACCTTTTCGCGAGAAGCTTCTAAGTCGCGAGCTTCTCGCGAAACAACCCCTGAACCAGTTTTTTGATGAAAAACACACAAAAACAATTTGATAAAAAAAAAAAACACACATGAAAGTATAAAATCACTTTCAAAAACTAATAAAACTCACAAAAATCTTTTTGGATTTGATCAACAAAGATTGAGCATGCGAAACACATTTAATCAAGTACAATCACACAAATGATTATGACATTTATAGAACATAGACTTGCGTGTTGTGTGTGGATATCAAAAATGAGATAGTCCTTAGTCCAATGTGAAGTTTCAATGATCAATTCAATCAAGGCATAGACAACTAGCACTAGATTATGTAACCTATCTCAATTATAGAAACATGCATATATGACCTCCCACACGAACTTGACAACAATTCATTGAAGCTTTTCATTTGGCTCCATATTTAACATATCATTTGCAACTTTTGAGCAAAGAGAATCTCATTTAGAGAAAGATGCCTGAAATTTTGATATTTCAATTGATGAGTTAGCCTTTGGCTTTTTGGGCATCATACATTTTTATTTTGGTCACTTTCCCTTTTTCCTAGTCGAATACTAGTTTGTGCGACAGGCTTTTGCAGCTCTATATTTCTTTTCATTTGGAGATTTACATTTAGAGAGCTCTTTTAAGCAAAAAAAATAAAAGTGGGAAGATATATAGGCATGAGTCTATGCATGTCTCAAGATCAACAAAATCATTCACTAATCATTCATGACAAGGTTGAAGATCTATTTACAACAGTCACATAGATTTCAGAATTTCTTCCACAATGATATAAGTGCATGAGGGACAAGCTAAGCTCGCTAAATGCTCAAACCATAAGTACAAAGGTACAAGGCAAAACATGCTTTGAGGCAAAACTCAACAAAGTGATCAAACTTTTTGGATTTTATAATTTTTATGGGTTTTTGAATTTTTGAAACACACCCAAAACAGAGTAAGAAAAGAAAGATCAACAAAAACAGGTACAAACCATGAAAGCAATGCATGATAAAAAGCAACAACAAATGACATATGTCCCTAAAAATGGAAAGAATTAATGCATGGACATATTATAGTGCTTATGCATGAGTACCCCTCTTCACCCACACGTCACGTGCGTTTGGGGTGATATCCTTGACGGATTGGGTACGAGAGTTGGGACTTTCAAACCTCCTGGTAAAACTCTCCAAGCAAGTGGTGAAGGCACTGATCATCTTCATCACGTCTGTCACTCCGGGATCACGATTTTGGCTTCTTGAGTTCTCACCACCCCAAGCTCTATTGTCATTCCTTCTTCCACGTGATCGAGGAACGCTTGCATTATTGTCTGCTCTCAATTTTTGACAGTTGGGTCGGGTATGTCCTTGCATTCCGCAATAGTGACACACATAATCCGTTCTAGGACCCCGTTGTGGTCTTGAGAGAGATCTTGCTCTGGTTTCGTGTCTGCCTACTGCTTGATTTCGAGACTTATTCATCATCCGTTGCTCAGCTACATTCTTCTTCTCAACCTTAACATTTTCAGGAATGGCCTCCCCTACACTTGGCTCTACGGCCTTCACAAATTTCACTTCTTTGGTAGCTTTGACTGATGAGCTACTCCCTCCGGTATATCCCAATCCGGACTTGTCTGAGGAATGTTTTTGGGATGAGATAACATCATCCAACTTTCTAGAGGAGACCCTCTCTATCTTGGCTTGCGCTTGCACCACCTCTTGTTCAAGAAATCTGATCTTCAAGTATGCTTCTGATAGCTCACCATTCAGTCCTTCTATTTCACATTTGGCCTCTTTATGTCTGATCATGAGACTTCGGTAGTCTTCCTCCGCTTTCTTCATTTTTCTCACAGCTGCCTTGGCTATTCTTGCATATTCTCCTGACTTCTCAAGAAGTAAGGAGTAATTCTCTTGAAGATTATCTGAATTCTTTTCCTTTTCAGCGTCTGATTCTTCCACAATTCCAATAGATTCTGAATCAGAATGCTCACCAAGTTCCTTCTCAAGTGCACCCAAGTCGTCCGAGGAATCTTCATGAGCAATGGTCATGAAAGCGGAGTAGTTTCCCTCATCGTCACAGCTCTCTTCCGAGTCAGAATCAGAAGATTCAGAATCACTGAGCGTTGTAGCATATGCTTTTCCTTTTCCCCTCAAAAAATTCGGACACTCATTCTTTAGATGTCCATGGCCATTGCACTCATAGCACACAATGTCTGGAGAAGGTTGATAATCCTTTCCTTCTTTTCTCTTAAACTCTTTTTTATCACCTCTTGAAGGAGAGAACTTTTCTCTATTGAACGGTTTCCCACTGTTCTTCATTTTCAGAAACTTGCGGAAGTTCTTTGCAAGATATGCTACTTCTTTCTCCACTCCATCTTCTTCGGAGGAATCATTTATTCTTTCGGTGATGGTTTTAAGAGCAAGCAATTTGCTTGTCTTATGGGATGGCAGTCCCAGCTCATACGTTTGGAGAGACCCGATCAACTCTTGAATCTTAATCTCATCCAAGTCTTTGCTTTCTTCTATGGCTGTAACCTTTGCTCTAAAACTTTCAGGCAGGGACCTCAATATTTTTCTTACCACCTTAGTGTCTTCAATCTTCTCCCCAAGATTGAGTTTAGCAATGACAATTTCATTGAGCTTCCCATAGAATGAATCAAATGGTTCATCATCACTCATCTTGAGTTCTTCAAATTTGGTGGTGAGCATCTGAAGCTTTGTGTCCTTGACTTTCTTTGTACCCTCATAGGTAGTCTCCAAAATCTCCCAAGCTTCCTTGGCTGCTGTCATATGAGAGATCCTGTGGAATTCATCAGGGGACACACCACAAAAGATAGCATTTAAAGCTTTACTGTTAGCATTTGCTGCCGCAAGGGCTGCCTTATCCCAAGTGGACTTAGGAGCCTCCGGCTTGGTCCAACCTATCTCAACCGCATCCCAAACGGTATCATCGATAGAGCATAAGAATGCTCTCATTCTAGCTTTCCAGAATGCATAATTGTTCCCATCAAAAAATGGTGGAACATTGAGCGATTGAGACCGATCCATCTCAAGAAGGGTCAAGGATCACATTTAGGTAATTAAACCTCAGCAAGTGTACCCGCTCTGATACCAATTGAAAGCTCGAAAATGTGTTGAAAACACACGAGCGGTTTAGACCCCCAAATTCAAATTACGGCTTGGTTGATTTTACACTAACTTAATGACAAGTGTGGAATAATGTAAATACAAGCGTATAAACAAAACAACTACTCTAATCCATATTTTAAAGCAACTCAGCAGTAAAAATGAAATGAACAAGAGTAGAGAAGAAGGATGCAAACACAAATAACACCGAGACGTGTTATCGAAGAGGAAACCGAAGAACTCGGCGAAAAACCTCTTCGCCGCCCTCCAAGCGGAAATCGATCCACTAGACAATCAGTTGGGATACATGGATTAGCAAAAGACCCTCCAAGCCTAGTCTACCCGATGTACCTAAGCCCTCCAAGCTCCTACTCCAACAAGGCTTCTCGGAATCATGTCTTGTCTTAGTTATCCGGATCCCGCAACAAGCTCCATGTTGCATCTGCCATTCAAGGCTTCTTCCAATGCTTCCCAGCAGCACCAAAACGTCACTCAGCACTCTCAAAGGTGTGGTAAGTGTTTTGGCTATCAACCTCTCAAAGATATGGATATTGGAAAGGGAAGGGTTGAGGAGATACCACAAGCAATTGTATAGAGAAAGATGGGGAAGACAATCTCTAATTACCAATGTGTTTGGCTAGGGTTTTCTCTCTGAAGCATTCCTCAACAATTGTGGGTAATGATGGTATATGTAGGAGAGGTGCAAAAGGTGTGACTCAAAAAGTACAGGCTGGCAGAACAGCTTGCCTCGCGGGTGTCTCGCGGGAAGGCCTTACCCGCGAGATACTCGCGAGACACAGTTGTCTCCACCTGGCATGACTCTTCGCATTCTAGCATGTGCCTAGCACATGGTTCACTTCGCGGGATGCTTGGTCGCGAAATACCCACGAGAATCCTTCACTTCTTCAAATGCTTGAGTCTTCAACACTCTTTCTACCACACAACCCTTACATCAAATCCCACAACAAATACAGGGTTTTAAATGATTGAACATGATTACAATCAAATTTGGCACGGAATAAAAGCCAACAAAACATAGTTGTAAATTACAACTTTACATCTAACATCTCGCCATTTATTGCCAATGGATCCAGAGTCATAAAGAAGGGCATTTAATCCCATAAATAGGGAAAATGACCTATAAAAAAGACACGAAGAATAGACAAAGGAATTAAGGTACACAACAAATACACAAGAGAATTTTAGCCTGTATTGATTCTCTGTACGATTGAACTCTCATCTTTTTGACTAGACCATCGGAGACTCTTTGTCACACTCTACACTAGTGTGCCCCAAGTCCACCTATTCTTTTAGCAGCATTCGTACTGTTGCCAACTTCACATTATCCATCTGTATTGGCAAGGAGTTCAACTGAGAAAGACGAATTCATACTTCATCAGTGCCTATATCTTGATAGGGTAAAGGTAAAAGCTAAAAGTCTTGTGAATAAAAAATTAAACACAAGATAAACAATGTAAGCTTTTCATCTCCTGTGAAAAGTGCGAATAATAGCATCCAAGACTTTTGCTTACACATTTGAATAAAGACCATCCTGTTGTTGATCAACATCTTCATGCATATCATGCGAAACATTAGGCTGTTATATAAATCAAATTTAACTTATTCTTGAAAAACAAAGAACAAAATATGAAAATAAGAAAAAAGAAAAAAGAAAAAAGGGCATAGTGTAGAACTTTATCAAAGTTGCTAAAATATGTTTATATATGTGTCAAGTCATTTCATTTGATACAAATAGGGGGGGAAATTACCAATTTTGGCGTGTGACTTTTAAGTTTTAAGTAAGCTGTGGGATACTTTGTTTTGGAAAAATGATTTGTTTGTCTGGTGTATATATATTTTATCTCCATAGCAAATTATTTGTCCAGAGTTATATATTGTACTATTTACTAACAAGAATGGATATTTTAATTTATCTCAATTTTTATGGCGTTCAGTTCTGATGATAACACTATTTCAATATTATTGATGCCAATTTTTGTGATGATGATGTTGATTATAGAAATGATAAGGATTATACAAATATGCAATACCTTAAAAACAATTAGTTACACTATAACTTAATGGTATTGTAAATTTGTAGAATAATTGACTTCATTGTTTTTGCGTGTTTATTGCAAATTTTTAGAATATGCTCTTAGATTAGGGTTTATCACACATCACACACATATTTGCCATGTCTTTTTTACTTCAATTATTTTGATCTATCTTTGCATGCTTAGTGGTGATGCACAAAAATTATTAGTGAGCTGATTGTCCACGAGTGCTCCAATGGAGTACATGAGGAACAAGAAAACCAAGAACTCATAGAAAGCACTGGTGGGGTGCCATCCAAAGACTCTTTGAAGGTTAAGTCAATGAAGAAAAGATCACCAAGAACTCAATAGTGTGAGAGCTAGGAATTTTCTGCGTACCTTGGGTATGAGGAGGCTTGGTGCTTTTATAGTGGCAGAGGAACAACCAAGATCCCATGAACATAGGATTTTTCCTTGTGTGGAAGATATGGAGTTAATACTTAGAGATCCCAAGGCCTTTTTTCTCATATTTGGAAGACATAAACGTGTGAATAGGGTCTTTGAGCATAGCGTGCAAGTTATTTCCATGTAGGGATTTATGAGTGGTGAGCACACAAGGGCTTGTGGAGCCCACGGATCATTCATCGGGCTCATGTCTTCATCTGTCGGTTTTTGCCTACCCCGTTCGAGGGGTTTGTCATTGCTCATTGGCATGGTTCTACCTCTATCCATTGGTATGAGTCAGGGCCTTTTGATCCATCGGTGATATGGATAATCGCTTGGTAATGGTAGGGTTTCTAAAGGAAGACCAGCTCATCAGGATCCGATCGATGTAGTTCGACGAGTCTATGACCCTATAGGGTCCATCCCATGTAGTCTGACAGGTCCATGACCTTATGGGACCCACAAGTGGAGTCTGTAGATCCCGAAGGGTAGCAGGTTTTATAAGTCCAAACAAAAATGCCCTCATCAACTACCCCCTACTCTGTCGTTTGTCGGGACATCCGATGGGCTACAGAGTATCTAAAAAGAATCTTCTCGTCATTAATTAGCCATTCTTGGAGTTTTATTTCTTGGAGGTAAAAAGGTCTTTTGAAGGAGGTACAAAACACGTGGCGATTCATGGTTTGTTAATTCAAACAGACACGTCCCTTCTCTTGTTCAAACCAAAGATCTTCTCTTGTCACCCCCTAGCTTTCGTTGCTCTTTTTGTTCTTTCATTGGCTCTCTTTGGTTTGAACTTTCTATTGACCTATCTCATATTTGGATTTCTACATAAGTTCCTTGCCCCCTTTTCTATTTATTTTATTTCATTTTGATAAATCCGTCGGTCTTATGCTTGGGAGTGAGTGAGTAGATTATTAGTTTTCATTCGTCGCTTGTAGGCAAGAGAATGACAAAAAGTAGTGAAGCGACAAGTGAACATTTTATGTCCACCCGCATGGAATCAGGTGATGAGGAGTCTCATTCATCGGGATGTAAGTATACATCTGATGAGCCGTCTATCTTCAAGAGGGAGTCATCGACAGATTCTCCTTTAGAGGAGGAGAAGGAAACCAATCCGTCTGGACAAATCAGCAGAAAAATCATCCTCCCTAGCAAATGGTCAGTCAGTATCTTCCCAGTGAGCATAACGAAGGAGGTTTTTGGCAAGCTTAGGCGTCATTTCCAGATACCCGACGGCAGTTTCATAAGGAAGGCGGTCAAGGGGGAGAAAGATCTTCATTATGGTGTTAAGGTTGCCTCTTAGCCATCTCCATTGTCAATTGGCAGATTATTTGGGTAAATCCATCTGTTAGATAACCCCTAACGCCTAGAGGACTTCATAGGTGCCAAGGTGTTATGAGGGCAATTAAGTGGGTCAACCGTTCCCTAACACTTGAGGAATTGTTTTACTGTTACAAATCGCAGGAGATAGCCTCGTCTTGGGGTTTCTATAACTTTGTGTGTTGTCGAGCAACCTTGAGGTTAGTGTCTGGGATGCTTGACTCCAACCATATGTGGAAAAGTATATTTTTCTTTGTCCAAGGGATTAACTAGGTGTGCAAACCTTACGGGTAGAACACCGTGGGCGATTTTTATAATCAAGCCTAGGGAATTTTGAATAAGTCCGGTAGGTCGTTCGTCGCTCCTATTGGTTCATCAGTTTTTAATTTTCATTGAACTAACATGCTTTATGTTATTTTCAACTAAAGAATTGCCGACGGTTACCCATGAACAAGAAGATTTCCTCAAGCGCATGTTGGACATCCCTTTCATGCAAAGCTCCTGAAAAAGGCTCGTCACCTTTAATACTCTCCACGCCTACTGTGGTGGTCCCATCCCAATGGATTAGTGTCTTTGTCTGATGATAGAGCTATTATCATGAGCGGATGCCATAGGTTGAAACTCTTTAAAAAAAAAAATTATGTAATGCGGTTTACAACTTTGTCTCTAAAACCCTTGCCAATAGACTTAAAAAAATTTTGCCAAAAATTATTAAAGACCCACAAAATGCTTTTATGCATGGAAGATTAATCATGGATAATGTTGTAGTGGCTTTTAAGATGATGCATCATTGTGGACACAAGGGGGGGAGTCGCCACCTAGTTATGTGGTCTAGGAACCATAAATATAGCGTTCTTTTGAGGAATGACATTTTGATCTTACTACCAGAGTATGGGTTCAGAGTTTAGGTATGCTCTTGGGAAGGTGTTAGGCACCAAAGATTGCCCAACCCTAAGATTGGCCTCCCATCATTGTGTCTTAAGTCTTAACATTATTAAAAGCATGTTCAACACTTGCATCTATACTCACACACACACTAACATACACCTAAGCATCCAACATGGCATCTTTATCCCAAAACAACAAACTTATCATCCTAAAGCAAGCAAGCCAAATACAAAAGAAACCCTAGCATGTGGAACTCTATCATGTATCAAACAAAGTAGCCACCCAAGCATGGCAATAAACATGTCATCATAGCAAGGAAATCATATTATAGACAAGGCGATAATTATATGTCAAAGGTGATTTCTCCAAGAAGTTTAACTCCACAGATATCTTTGGTGAGTGATCTTATTGATAGTACAAATAAGTGCTAGAATTTAGATTTGATTAGAAGTAAATTCCTCATTTTTGAAGCTAAAATTATCGAAGGGATGCCTTTAAGCAATTAGTTTCCAGATGATAAAAAAATCTAGGGTGTGACTTCCAATGGTTTCTTCACATTAGAAGTAGTGCTTATAAGATTGCTATGGACCTTAACAAGAATGACCAAGCTGGTTATACCTCTAACAGGGGAGGTATGCATTAATTTTTTAGGAAGCTTTGGAAGATTAATGCCCCTCATAAGGTGAGACACAATGCTTGGAGAGCTGCTCGAGATATTCTATCAATAAAAGCAAATTTGGTTCATCGTCATGTTCTTCTGGATGATACTTATGAAGAATGTGTATTAAAGTCTGAATCTTTGGTTCATTTTTTCTAAGAATGTCCTAAGGCTCAAGAAACATGGCGGTTATCTAATTTGTTTCAGTCTTTACACTTAGCGCACTCTCAAAACTCGGTTGATTTTCTTTGGTATTTGTTAATGGAGGCTTAGTGGTCTGGATAGGATGTTGTTATGTCAATAACTATTGTTGGGGTACTTTGGACAAACCGGAATGATGTGTTACATTGGTGTCAGCAGTAATTAAGAGAGTATTAGATTGCAATGGAGGTTTCGATGAAGGATCATCAGGTTTTAGAGTCAAAATGGCTTCCCCCGATTGGACCTTCCTATAAGGCTAATGTGGATGGGGCTATGTTTGAGATTAAAAATGAAGCTAGTGTGGGAGTTGTCATTAGAGATCATGAAGAAAACTTTATTGTTGGGTTGAGCAAGAAGTTTCAGTTTCCTTTTGATGCAGTTGAGATTGAAGCTAAAGCCCTTGAAATTGGGCTGGTCTTTGCAAGAGAAATCAGGATTCAAGATCTTGTGTTGGAAAGTGATTCTCTACTTTAGATTCGAGCTCTTTGTGATTCTCCTCCAACTCCGGCCTTTGTTGCTCATATGATTTATGGAGGTTAGCTTCTTCTTATAAGTTTCGTAGCGTAAGATTTTCTCATGTCCACAGGAAGGGCAATGTTCTTGCTCATATTCTAGCTAAACAAGCTTTATATATTGATGATTTCATTGCTTGGATTGAAAAGAATCCTTATTATATATAACAAGCTCTTCTCCAAGATGTATCTTGATAGGAACAGAGATGGAAATTAATAAAAGACTTCCTTTGGGTGGAAGACAAACCACTATACAATTGAAAATTCCTCCACACACGGCCTAATGCCATTAACATTTATTTAAAGAGCAACATTCTCCTAAGATAACTAGATATAATTACTAGATAACTATTCAACTAGAGATAAGATACCTAGATAATTAGGACTACTCAAATAAAGATAAGATAACTAGTAGAAAATATAAGAATAAAAAATAAGTACTCTTAAAGGTTGGGTAACAGTAGGACTCTCATGAGACATTTACATGGTACCCCATCAATCCCCCCCCCCCCCCCCCCAATGAAGTTGGACCTTGCCCACAAGGTTTGTCATCCCAAGCTGCATCTCCACTGCCTTCTAAGAATGCTTGATGTGGACAAACTTCAATGACAAAGGCCTGCGAAGTTGCACAGCGATGTCCTGTTGTGAACTTCTTATTGCAATTGAAGCATGGCCTTTTCTCCCTTCGCTGTTCCATTTCCTCTGAAGAAATTTTTGTGGTACTTCTGGTTTCGTTTGTTTGACTCATTGATCTAGGTGTGTTGGTTGGATTGGCACTCTATTCTAACAAGGATGCCTCATTTGTTTGTGGCTGATTTACAATGTTTTGTCATTGTTGTCTATCCACACTCTCATCCCTAATTCCGGCTAACTCACTAGCCTTTGAGAGTGTTTTTGGTTTGAACATACGAATTTCTAAAGCAATATCATGCTTCAGAACACCCATGAATGCTCCCACCAATGCATTTTGAGGCCAACCATTGACCCGATTAGCAAGTCTCTCAAACTCTCACTGGTAGTCCTCAAGTGTCCCCCTTTGACATATTTGAGACAAAGCCTCATCAAAATCCTCCGCCTCGTTTGGCCCAAATCAGATCAGCAACTCCTTTTAAAAATTTTCCCAAGTGATTTCAATCTTCTCCTTGTGATACACCTTCATCCATTGCCACCATTGGTTCACATCCCTATCCAAATGAAAGGCAACCAACATGACTTTATGATCTACAAATGTCCCTGTAGACACTCGATTTTGCACCCGTGATTTAATCACGGAGAATGACTTGAATAACCATCCATGTACCTCAAAAATCATAATTTCATCACATGCATCATTTTGTCTTTGCATTACATGCATTAATTCATTCATTGCATATCATAAAAATGATCTTGAGATTCTAACGATCGCAACGGTGTTTCTGGTTTTCAAATCGGACCATCAGATCGAAAGATATCACATGATCAAGTTTGCGCGATCAACATGCATTGTGTCTAGGTAGGATTGACCACACATGGTCAATTTAAATTAATTCTGATTGGTTAAACAATTAAAATTAATTAAATAATTTTGTGATTGGTTGATAATTAGTGTTTAAAATAGGGATGCATGCATAGGAATAAAAGGGATGATTGGATAACATTAAAATTGTGGATAATCTGAACTTTATCAAGATTTATTTTTGGGTATTTATCTACAAGATAATTGTTCTTAAAAATCCTGAATTATCCAAAAAAGAGACAAAAAAAAATTATAAACAGAGGATGAAAACGTGTCTAGGTACAAGGACAGGCCAAAAAACCCTAGAAGGAGAGACCAAATGGAACCCGAACACGAAAGTGCGTTCGGCCTCCAAAAGCCAATTTGACACTTTTGGAGTGCCGAACAGCACTCTAAAAGTGCCGAATTCCCATGTTTTGGGTTTTGGCCCAACAGCCTTCAAGTTACGATTATGCATACCCTTTTCAATATTTTCGCAAAAGGATGCGTCCGGATTCAAACCCTAATCGTCTGTACCTATTTTTTAGGATCCTCAAGCCTCTATAAATAAAGACTAAACTTCATAATTTAGCACTTTTTTTCTACGTTCTGAGAGGTATACGTTTTGGAGACTCGCAAATTGCTGAAATTAATTGATCCTCTCTAAGATTTGCTACAAGAATTAGGGTTTTTAGGTTTTAAAGATAGCTGAACAAGTTTCTTTGAACCGTAAAATATCCTCTAAAGAAAAAGATTGCTCCATACAAGAGGTTGTTTTCTAATTACCCTTTTTCTTTTCCTTATGCTTCTCTTATTGTGATGATATGTGTTTGTCAATATTTTTAGTTTAGTTCTTTTTCATATCATGAGTTGTTGATTTATTATGTCAAAACATGTTCTTGATTTCTCTCCTTATTGTTATGATCTCTTTCTTAGTTCCCATAATTTGCATATGATCAATGCTTTTTCTTGAAATTAAAAAACAGATCTACATCTTTCTTAGTTGTAGATCTAAATTTTTCTTAACCAAAAAACAGATCTACATCACATTTAGATGCAGGTATGAATTTTTCTTAAAAACGGATCTACATCTCATTTAGATGCAGATCTGACTTTTTCTTGAAACAAAAAAAGATCTACATCTTTTTTAGATGCAAATCTAAATTTTTCTTAAATAAAAATGGATCTACATCTTTCTTAGATGTAGATCTGATTTTTTTTCTTAATCAAAAACGGATCTACATCTTTCTTAGATGCAGATATGAATTTTTCTTCAAATAAAATGGATCTGCATCTTACTCAGATGCAGATCTGAATTTTTCTTCAAATAAAACGGATTTGCATCTTACTTAGATGCAGATCTGAATTTTTCTTCAAATAAAACGGATCTGCATCTTTCTTAGATGCAGATCTGAATTTTTCTTCAAATAAAACAGATCTGCATCTTTCTTAGATGCAGAGCTAAATTTTTCTCACATCAAAACTGATTTGTATCTTTCTTAAGATACAAAATCTGATTTTTCTTAAAACATATGTAGATTTTTGAAATAAAGAAAGAGATTATGAATTTTTGTTTTGTCATTTGTTTTGTTTGAGTCATGTAACGTGAAATAATTTTATGAATGAGATCCTCTTCATAAAAATAAAATAAAATAAAAAAGTCTTTTTCAAATATAGAAATAGATCTGATTTTTTCTGTTACGTAAAAAACCATTTTATTTTATCATCATCAAAACAAATCTGATCTTTTACAAAACTCAAAACCATTTTTTTTATCTCTTCAAAAAAAATCTGAACTTTTTAACAAACCAAAAGACTTTGTGTTTTATTAATAAAAACATATATGAATTTTCTCTTCAAAAACCATTTTTTTACACATATAAAAGTAGATCTGATTTTTTTTACAAACCAAAATCAATTTTCTTAGTCACCAAAACAGATCTAAATTTTTTAAACGAAAGAAGAGATCTCATTCATAAATAAATTTGTGTGATTTGATTTATTAACAGGTTCGACATATCATTCATGACATGCATAACATAATACCTTGGTCACAATAGTCTAGAAGAATAAACTCTTTCTGGGTAGAATGGGTGCCTAACACCTACCCATTCCATAATCTAGCCTCCAGATTTAAGTCTTTGGTTGGGTAGATCTAGTCTTTGGTTGCATTTTGTATCTTTTTTATTCAATCAATGAAACGAGGCAATTAAGTCATATATTTGTATTTTTTTTTCTTATTTTTTGTACATAAATAAAAAGTGGCGGCTCCATACCACTTACCCAAAAAGAGAGGTGCCCTAAAAGGTACCCGAATCTCTTTTTTTGAGAGACGCGTCTCTCACAGTCCCTTGGTAATCAAAATATTGCATTACATGGTCAAGCCAAACCGTTGGATCATCACCCGAGTACTTTGGAAAATCCCTCTTGGTGGGTTGTGGTTGATCATGGATTGTAGTTTTGAATCCAGTTGACTGATCTGATTTCTCTCCAGTGTGTGATGAGGTCTTCCACTCATCTAATTTTGGGGTTAAGAGAGAATCTGATTTGTCACGAGATTTGGGTAGCATCTCTTTAATTTCACGCATGGATGAACCAAGAGATTGGGACTCTGTGGTCATCTTTTGCATGCTCTCTTTCAACTCTTGCATTTCACTCTTTAATTTCTCAATTTGGTCCTTGTTGGTGGCCAATCTCTAACACCAAGTGATTGGAACAGAGATGGAAATTAATAAAATACTTCCTTTAGGTAGAAGACAAACCATAGTACAATAGCAAATTCCTCCACAGCTGGCCTAATGGCATAAACGTTTATTTAAAGAGCAACAATCTCCTAAGATAAGTAGATATAATTTCTAGATAACTATTCATATAGAGATTAGATATTTAAATAACTAGGGCAACTCAAATTAAGATAAGATAACTAATAGAAAAGATAAGAAGAAATAATAAGGACTAAGGTTTCATTTGGGAGTTCATAAGGAAATGGAATGAAATGATCATAAATGAATGGAATGGAATGTAATGTATTTAAGTAAGGGAAAGGAATGCAAAAGAAATAAATGAAATTGAATTAAGTATCCTTATTTGGATGTTAAAAAATAAAGGAATGGAAAGAAATGCAAATGAATAGAATGTAAGTATATAACCTTATTTGGGAGTAACATAGAGGGAAATGAATTGAATCATTTAATGAAAATATTACTATTAGACCCCATTTTAAAATAAAGAGCTGAATATATAGGAGTATTTTGGGAATTTTACTAAAAAATTCATTAAATTTAATTTCATTCCCTCTAATTCTTCCCAATTTTAGGAGAATGAAAATTTGAAATTTTAAGGGAATAGAGATGAATGAGTATTCCCTCATACCCATTTCATTCCCTCCCAATTAAACTCCTAAACAAGAGAATGGACTTTCCATTCAATCCATTAAAACTCCCAAATAAGGAAAGTGAAAAATATTCTAAAATTATTCTCTTCATTCCATTCCATTCCCTCCTCCTAAACGAGGGCCTAAAGATTAAGTAGCAGCAAGACTCTCATGAGACATTTATGTAGCACCTTCTCATATTTATTGTGTTTTTTTAATAAAGTTGTTTGTGTGTTTATAAAAAAATAATAATAATAACTGTTCTCTCTAGGGCTAAGCTTTTGTCAGTTCAGGTTAGCTTTCCAACCACCTGCAACCCGACCCAAAATTTCTAGGGATAAAATCGACCTAACTCGAAGATTTTGGTCGGGTTTCAGGTTGGTCTTGGGTCAAGTTTTTTTTTTTTTTTTTTTTTTTTTTTTTGTTTGTCCTTGTGTTTTAAGAAAAAGAAAAAATCAACAAAGTTTAATCTGAGGATATTTTCTGTAATTAATTTTCAGGAATAGTCAAAATAAATTAGATGTTAATGGTAATAGTTAAATTTTTATTAAATAAAATGTGCTATTTTTTTATATTGGATACTTTCTATAATTGATTTTTAGGAATAGACAAAATAAATTAGACGTTTATGGTAATAATTAAATTTTCATTAAATAAAATGAATTAAATAGAATAGTCTATTTTTTATATTAGATACTTTATATAAAATATTGTAAAACAGTTTGTCTCTGTAGTAATACTCTTGATTTGAGTAATAGTCTTCATAAATTAGACGTTTATGGTAATAGTTAAATTTACATTAAATGAAATGAATTATATAGAATAATCTATTTTTTATGTTGGATACTTCATATAAAACTAGCTTATAACCCCATGCATATGCATGGATATATTTAAAAGATACACATTAAGATGCATAGTATGATTCTTACATATATAATTTAAATATTATTGATAGTCATTCTTATATTTTTTTTAACTCTTTAAAAAGTCTTGTAAAAATGTTATTAGGTAGAAAACGTAAATTGTCAAATTTTTAAATATTTTCATGTTTATTAATTCTAGACTCTTTGGTTTTTTTTTATACAATAACTCACTTGAATGGATATTTATGATATGGTCCCACATTTTATTCCAAAATTAATAAATAAAACTCTCTCTAAAAATAAATAATTTAGGACACATGGTACAAAATTGGACTTCAATTGTAGAATTTATTAGATTTTCTCTAAGCTTTACCTATTAATATATATATATATATATATATATATATATATAACTTATAAATTTAAATTGTTTTTAGTTATAAAAAAAATGCTCATAAATATAAAATCATTCATACTCTCTCTTCCTCTAATATTATATATAGTGTTAGATATATGATTATGTTTTTTATGATTTATTTATATTAGATTCCTCGTTTTATACTCTAAACTAACTCATTTGACACAAAAATTAAAAAACTTCTGTAAGGACCGAGTTTGAGCAATCTTCCTTGTATGAAGTTGACTCAAGCCCAGCTAGCCCGATACAATGAATTTGTAGAATATGGGTTCAAGAATTAGGCCCTAGTGAGGGTTGCAACGACTAAACATGGTGACGAATGGGTTAAACAACAAGAATGTAAGCTGAAACATGAAATATTACTCCTGGGCCCTCCTCTTAGGGGCTGGAGGTTCTTACTGCCTTTTCAGTGTTTAGTTACAGAAATAATACCAGTAGTCCCGCCTTTTTGGCCTCCCATCCCCCTTTCTGGAAGACTTCTTACATTATATATATTTCCTTTCAAGTGATCCCAACCCTACATTTGTCGACCAGGCAGGTCACTATTCGAGTGCGTGTCCCATCAGCCGTTCTTCCATCCTTTTGTGAGTTGCAACTACCAAGGCTGCAGCGTTTAGGGGTTATTTCCTCATTAATGCTGCCAGAGCGCCAGCGGCGGGCATTTAATGTGGAGATGACAGTTTGTCTCAGGTTTGCTCTTCCATCGTCCTCCCATGATCGGCACATTATACTCGTTCTTTCTCTTTGAGTGCTCTGCGAGGCTACCTTTGATGGGGTGTTGACTCCCCCTCCTCTGGTCGGGGTTGGCCAAGGACATGGTTATCCTCGGTGGTCCTCCTGGGTGATCTGGACTTTTGCGTCGACTTCAGACATTTCTTTCTCCTCGGCATGGGCCTTGGGCTTGGTACGAAGTGGACTAGGGTTACCTAATTCCTTGGCCCCACAATAGCCCCTCAAAATCCTGCTATCAGGCTCCTCAGACGGAGAGGAGGATTTTGATGTCCTCGGTCTTTTGCCATGGTATATCAAGTCTTGTCCACCATCAGTGCCAGAGCCTTTTCACCTGCCCAAGGCACGTTCTTGACGTTTCGGTGCACGAAGCACGCCCTCATTAATGCCTTCGTGAAGCGGCGCAGATCCAACGGTTGGAAATTTCTTTGGAAGTTGGGCGGGATTTACTTCGCCGTACCTGACCCTTCGAATCTCGTGCGGATTGATTTTTACTAAACTTCACCTTCTATATAAGGCCCTTTGGAGGAATTGCTCTTTCTCATTTTCATATCCCCACACTCAGCAGAAACTTCAGGCTTTCAACACCTTAAGTATTTCCAAGAACCTTGCCAAGATCGTGGTCAGGGCGTAGGGTAGGAGATGGCCCTGGATAAGGGCGAAGTAGTTGAAGCAAAGGAAACAAAGGACAAAGGTCTTCCTTTCCTTCAACCGAGTAAGCAAGAAGGCCTTCCGCCTTCAGTCAAGAATCGAAGCAAGTGCGGGTCGCATCAATCTTTCGGCGTGACAAAGTTTGGGTCTCGCGGTGATGGTAGGACCCCGATGGAGGTTTGCGAGATTGCTGAACGATTGACGCCCGAGTGTTGCCCTTTCCCAATGCCTAATTATCATGAAACTGGGTAAGAATCAAGGGAACATCCTAGGATGGGGCCCTCAGGCACTTCCGCCTTTTCTTCTTTCTCATTGCCGATGCCATCCCCACGGGCTCGTTTGATGCTGGGACGAGACTGCGGATCTTCCATTCCCATGAGCTTTCTCTTTTTAGAGTTAGCTTTAAAACAAGCCTGCCTCAGCCTCTTCTACCGTAGTTAGCTTTAAGAGACAAGTCATCCTCGGCTCCATCTACTGTAGTTAGCTTTAAGAGACAAGCCATCATCGACTTCTTCTGCTGTAGTTAGCTTTAAGAGACAAGCCATCTAATGTATGATGTATCTTCCTTTTATTCAATAATAAATAATAAAAAATGCTGTTCTTCTTACTTTACGAATTTTTTTTTTATCTTCTCTGCAATAATTATTTAATGTGTGTGTTATCTTTTGCCTCCGATGGGACTTTATAGTTGATGCCATTAGTAGTAACGAAGAATTGTCATCCTAATTTTAATAAAGCTGACGATAGGCCTTGGTTGCTATCTCTAGTTAAGTTAAAAATATAAGAATTACCAGGGAAATGATTGGGTGCTCTGCCCCGTGGACTGTGCGAACAGCCAAGCATGCTGGACTTAAGTAAGTGTCTGATCCGAGGATCGTTTTCCGTAGGTTGAAATCCGAGGACCATGCACTACCTTGGTTCTGTCTAGGACTTAGCTTTTTCTGAGGTGCCTAGTTGCCCCACATGTTTGAGTCCGAGGACCATGCAATACTTTGGTTCTGTCTAGGACATAGCTTTTTTCTGAAGTGCCTAATTTCCCCACAGGTTTGAGTCCGAGGACCATGCAATACCTTAGTTCTGTCTAGGACTTAGCTATTTTCTAAGGTGCCTAGTTTCCTCACAAGTTTGAGTTCGAGGACCATGCAATACCTTAGTTCTGTCTAGGACTTAGCTTTTTTCTGAAGTGCCTTCCCCATAGGTTTGAGTCTGAGGACCATGCAATACCTTGGTTCTGTCTAGGACTTAGCTTTTTTCTGAAGCGCCTAGTTTCCCCACAGGTTTGAGTTCGAGGACCATGCAATACCTTGGTTCTGTTTAGGACTTAGCTTTTTTTTTTTTTTTTTTTTTTTTTTTTTTTTTTTCCTGAGGTGCCTAGCTTCCCCACAGGTTTGAGTCCGAGGACCATGCAATATCTTGGTTCTGTCTAGAACTTTTCCAGGGTGCCTTAAAAGGCTTAGCCCCGAGTGCACTACCACAGCATGAGGTAGCAGTTTTTGGGACTTGCACTACTTTGCATGTGTGGTAGTAGTCATGGAGTGTTAACTTCCCCTTAGCATCTGATCTGAGGACTGCAGACATGACTAAGGTTCGCATTTAAACACATAGCCCAAGTGCCTTAAAAGGCTTAGCCCCGAGTGCATTACCACAGCATAAGGTAGCAGTTTTTAGGACTTGCTCTACTTTGCATGTGTGGTAGTAGTCATGGAGTGTTAACTTCCCTTTAGCATCTGGTCTTAGGACTGCAGACATGACTAAGGTTCGCATTTAAACACGTAGCCCAGGTGCCTTAAAAGGCTCAGCCTCGAATGTATTACCACAGCATGAGGTAGCAGTTTTTGGGACTTGCTCTACTTCGCATGTGTGGTAGTAGTCATGGAGTGTTAACTTCCCTTTAGCATCTGGTCCGAGGACTGCATACATGACTAAGGTTCGCATTTAAACACATAGCCCAGATGCCTTAAAAGGCTCAGCCCTGAGTGCATTACCACAGCATGAGGTAGCAGTTTTTGAGACTTGCTCTACTTCGCATGTGTGGTAGTAGTCATGGAGTGTTAACTTCCCCTTAGCATCTGGTCCGAGGACTACAGACATGACTAAGGTTCGCATTTAAACACATAGCCTAGATGCCATAAAAGACTCAGCCCTAAGTGCATTACCACAGCATGAGGTAGCAGTTTTTGGGACTTGCTCTACTTCGCATGTGTGGTAGTAGTCATGGTCGCTAAAACGGCATTCTCCGCCGATGGGAGCTTGAACCTGTCATGCTTGATCATTGCCCTTACTAACGCACAAATTCTCCCCACAAATGGCGCCAATTGTAAGGACTGAGTTTGAGCAATCTTCTTTGTATGAAGTTTACTCAAGCACAGCTAGCCCGATACAATGAATTTGTAGAATATGGGTTCAAGAATTAGGCCCTAGTGAGGGTTGCAACAACTAAACATGGTGACGAATGGGTTAAATGACAAGAATGTAGGCTGAAACATGAAATATTACTCCTCAGCCCTCCTCTTAGGGGCTGGAGGTTCTTACTGCCTCTTCAGTGTTTAGTTACAGAAATGATACCAGTAGTCCTGCCTTTTTGGCCTCCCATCCCCCTTTCTAGAGAACTTTTTACATTATATATATTTCTTTTCAGGTGATCCCAACCCTACATTTGTCGATCAGGCAGGTCACTATTCGAGTGCTTGTTCCATCAGCCGTTCTTCCATCCTTTTATGAGTTGTAGCTACCAAGGCTGCAGCGTTTAGGGGTCATTTCCTCATTAATGCGGCCAGAGCGCCAGCGGCGGGCATTTAATGTGGAGATTACAGTTTGTCTCGGGTTTGCTCGTCCATCGTCCTCCCATGATCGGCACATTATACTCGTTCTTTCTCTTGGAGTGCTTTAGGAGGCTGCCTTTGATGGGGTGTTGACTCCCCCTCCTCTGGTCGGGGTTGGCCGAGGACATGGTTATCCTCGGTGGTCCTCCTGGGTGATCCGGACTTTTGCATCGTCTTCGGATATTTCTTTCTCCTCGGCATGGGCCTTGGGCTTGGTACGAAGTGGGCCAGTATTACCTAATTCCTTGGCCCCACAACTTTAATTAGAAAGTACATATGTCGTAAAATTAAACTCTAATTGAAATCTAAGTTTTACATTGAACTAACTAATTTGGTACAAAAATTTAAAATTTTTTATTAGATGGGACACGTGGCGCAAAATTAAATTCTAATTGAATTCCAGTTTGAAACTTAATTGGATTTTCTCCCAGCTTTACCTATATATAATATATAGATGACTTATAAACTTGAATTGTTTTTAGTTCTTTAAAAAAAAAAAAAAAAAGGCTCATAAATATAAAATCATTCAAAAATTATGTTTTAATGGTTTACTTATATTAGACTCCTCGTTTTTTACACTAAATTAACTCATTTGATAAAAAATTAAAAAAACTTAGATTAGATGGGACACATCGCAAAATTAAACTTTAATTGAAATCTAATTTTTACATTGAATTAACTCACTTGACAGAAAAATTTAAAAACTTAGATTATATAGGACACGTGGCACAAAATTAGACTCTAATTGAATTTTAATTTGAAATCTAATTAGATTTTCTCTCAGTTTTACCTATTATTATTATATATATATATATATATATATATAGATGTTATAAAATAGTTTGTATCTGTAGCATTACTCTTGATTTGAGTAATAGTCTTCATAAATTAGACATTTATGGTAATAGTTAAATTTACATTAAATGAAATGAATTAAATAGATCAGGTTTTTTTATTAGAATATATATATATATATATATATATATATATATGAGACGATTATGGTAATATATATTTATTATTAATTTTCTTTATCTAATGAAACTTAATTAGATGAGAATTTGACTAAATTAAATATGTCACACATGAAGACATGACACAAAAGGAAACTTGACTTTTCAAATGAAAATTTTGTATTAGAAAAATTAAAAATTCTGTGAAACAAAAAAATTGAATTAGCATATACAATTATTACATTCCTATTGATAAGTATAAATTAATGACTTTATGTTTGACTCGTATGTTGCAAAATTCCTAATTAGTTATGGATGACCAAATTCAAAATGGGATTCAAATTTAGAATCAAGGTTTAATGAGGGAAAACATAACTCAAAAGGAAACTTTAATTTTCATATGGTTTGCATTAGGAAAATTCCAATAGATGGTTATGGTTGACAAAGAATTTTAATTAAATATTGTAAGTTTTTTTTTTTTTTTTGAGAAAGAATTAAATATTGTAAGTTAAGAAAGAAATCTATCTTAGGAATAATTCTTTTTTGAATATTATATTGGGAATATAAGTATATAATATCATAATTTTAGGCATAATCATAATAAGTGAAAGTCATTAAAAGTAAGAAACTAGAAATATGGAATAATTCCAAAACCTTCCTTACCTCTTCCCAAGCTTTCAAAACCCACCTCTTTTGTTAAAAAAAATTAAAAAAACCACAACTCTAATCATCTTCTTCTTTTACATTAATTTGAACGAAGGAAAAAAAAAAAAAAAAGATGGCAAGCAAAAGGTCTTGAAGGCTGAGGAAACATGGTAACTCTTTTCTTTTTCTTCTTCTCCCTCTCTATTTTTTTTTTTTTTTTTAAATATAAAAAATTGGGCGGATCAGGTTGGACTCATGACCAAAGTATTTGACTCGAAATTCGACCCGAGAACTGTCCAACACACCCAAAACCCTTAGGTTTGGGTCGGGTCGGGTAGTTTCATTGGGTAGGCCGGATCAATGCTCAGCCAGCCCTAGTTCTCTCCCTACATCTCACTAGTTTTTTTAGTTTTTTAAGGTGCATGCATCTCACTAGTTAATCAGTCTAAGAAAACTCTATGATTTAGAAAATCACATCTATTTTTCTCAGACACACATTCAATGTTCATTTAAATTTCAACATATGTTTTTTTTTTCTCCCTCACAATACTACAAGACAAAACGCACACAACACAAAGGTTGAAGAAAGAAAGAAAGAGAGAGAGTCAGAGAGAGAGAGAGCAAATCAATGTCGACGCTAAGCGTTCCTCCAATTCCAACCTCCCCAAGAGACGACGCTGTTGCACTTTATCGTGCTTTCAAGGGTACTACTCTCTCTCTCTCTCTCTCTCTCTGTGAAAATTCTATACAAACATGTTTTTACTACTTTTTTGGTCCAACGTTGGAAATCCTCTACCAAAAAAAAACAATGAATTCCATAACACATATAGATTGCTTCATTCTCGTGAGCCTTTCATTTCATTCCTATCAATAATATTTGGTTCAAAATGACTGTTTCTACTTTTTGGGTTTTTTTTTTTTACTGATTTCGTTGTATGTTATATCATATGTGTCATCTGATGTCTCCCTCAACTAATTTACCAAAAATCTTTCATCTAATTGAAATTAGGGGACTTTTTTTAATTTTATTTGGGGATCACTCTCTTTTTCACTTTGGGGCCTTGATTTTCTTTGACAAAACAAACTATTTTTTATTTATTGGTTAATATTTATGGCCTAATTAATATTTTCACAAGAAATAAATATCTCTATTGGTTAAAATTTGGAGGCCTTAAGCAACTTCCTCACTTGCCTTAAAATTGCATAAGAATGAATCATGCAAATGCTGAACAAATTTTTTTTTTTATTAAAGATTTTTGCAATCTCATGCACTACTTTATTGATACTTGCTTCCCTTGATATCGTCTTCAAGGGTCGAAGGCTCAAGTCATAGGAAATACAAAATGAGGTGTCCAGTTACGTAATAGATAGTCAAATGACTCAAATATGTTGGTCTTACTCATAAAAACACAAAACTATATAAAATTTTGTAGATAATTTTTGAAAAAAAAAAATTAAGACCAAAATTCATTTTCCACCAATATAATTTTTAGGCTAATTGCAACTTATCCACCTATGGTTTGACCAAAATTTAAGTTGCCTACCTACGGTTTGAAATTTGGCACTTTACTTACCTAAAGTTAACTCAGTTAGAGTTCTGTAACCCACTTTTTTTATAAAAAAAAAAAAAAAAAAGGGTTTAAATATGTAATTTTGCTTCCCCTTTATGTCGCTCTCCTCCCAAAACATAAAAGAACAAGGAAAACAAACTCAAAAGGTGAGAGTTCTATAAAAATTAAGAACAAGTGGGGCAATTTTTTCTCTTAATTTTTACAAAACCCTTACTTTTTGATATTGTTTTCCCTTGTTGTTTTTTATATATTTTTTTATGTTTTGGGAGGAGAGAGACTTATAATGGGAGCAAAAATACATATTTAACCTCATTTTTAACATAAGTGAGCTAACTGAACTAACTTGAAGTGAATAAAGTACCAAATTTCAAACCACGGATAGACAATTTAAATTTCGGCCAAACCACAAGTGAGTTAGTTGTAATTAGCCCTATTTCTTCATTCACCAATACAGCAAGAAATTAAACTCTGATTTAACATATCCCAAATCATTAAATAAAAATCCAAGAATTTTAAATTTAGCAAAAATATTCAAATTCAAGTAGAATCCAATATAAAATCCAAATGCAATTTGATAAATTTCATCAACAAAAGTGTTCCAAAACTAGACTAAGGGATTGCACTTTAAGAATTAAGAGAATGTGGCTAAGGAAGACTAGGGTGTAAAAAACAATTATCTTAGTGCCCAGAGAAAAGAACACTAACAACTAGGAGGAACCAAGAGAAATTCTACTAAGAAGCTGAACTATGGAAGAATTGGTCTCAACATAGTCTTTAAAGCGTCTAAGAGGCTAGGGGGGAGGGTCCCTTGGATGGGGGTAGTGAATAACATAATTTTCGAGATAGGACTGCTTAGAAAGTTAGCACAAGCAGAGTGGCCGAGTTATCTCAAAAATTTTGAGATTTTGGGAAAAAATGGACATAAAAAAATCCGGCTTAAAAAAAAAAAATAAATAAAAAAGATTCATTCTACGATATTATAATCAAACCATTTCCTTAGTGACTTTTATCAACGATTCAGACGTCCTCTCTTTAAAACAAAGATTTTATTATAATATTTAGTTACTGTCACTTTGATGCAGCCTTGAGCAAGGATCTGGGGGTGTCCTGCTGAGATTCGAGCTGCACTACAATGTATCAAAAAGAGCTAGAGGTGGTGGCCTCTCTCACTACACAACTTCAAAGACGCAATGGAAAAGTGTAGTTCCAATGTCCCAGTCCCCATCCTTAATATTGTCAAGTTAACCCTTTAGTAAAGGAAACTAAAGGAGCATTTTCTTTGCTTGTCATTTGATGAAAAAGGCCACATTCGGCAACCTATGAGTAGAGCATCCATGCATAATTTAACAAGTCTCAAAAACATAATATCAACCTAAACTTACCATACGTAATATTAAATTCAGACTTAAAAAGTGTTTTCCCTCCATTTGACTTAAATAGAAAAATACTGCCAGCAACCTTCATGAACTTCGCGAACAGCATATTGCCAAGTCTTCATTTCCTGCAAAAAACAAAAATAAGGTCAAAAACACCAAACAATAAGACTATGTCAAGTGCCTCATTCGCCATTTTTGAGCTATTAGACTAGCTGGTCCACTGTCCTAAATAATCAATTCTAACTATGACCAAATCATGATTCTGCCTTGGCCTAATCTTGCTGCATCAGTAAATGGAACCTACTCACTTGCACAATAATTAGTTGCACCCATGCTGCATTTGGTCATGATTCTTTTTTTCTCCTTGCATCTTGCATGCAATTTGAAGTTTATCTTTATTTGGGTTTTCAGCAATGTTCTTTAACCAACCTTCAAACCTTCATACTTGGACAACCGCCAAAGCATCAAAGAAGCACAGTGCAATTTGAAGACCCCTTGGGAGCTTTATTATAATTTCAAATCTCAGATTATCACTAAATGTCCATCACCAAGTTATCTAGTAAGAACAATAGGTTTTATAGATCCAAAGTTCAGACTGGCATCTCATAAAGCTTTTGTTGAGAAACAGTTTATTTTTTTTATTTTTTCTGAAAATCAAATGAAAAAAAAAAAATCAAGTGAAGATAGATTCCATCTGTAGTGTTCAAAATTTATAAGCTTGCATTTTCTAACCAGAGAAAAAAAAAAGAAAAAAAAAAGAGACATTTGCTGGCCAGAAACGAAGTATTCAGACAAGAGAATAAATCAGAGAATCATGTAGGTAAGACATGGATCAAACAATAGAATATAAGTATATGTAAGCCTATGTGGTGCTGTTTACATTGGAAACATATTAAAAAGTGATATGTGAGATTCCTTGGTGATTTCAATTATTAGGAATTGAATTTTCTTCATATGTTGGAGTCTAATACTCCTACTGTGAGTGGGAACTGTGTTTGGCGGAAATTGAAGAAAAATGGGGATTTTGATATTCATTCTTACTATAACGTGTTAAGAGGGTCTATCTGTGTCATCTTTTCTTGAAAAAGTAATTGGATGATTAAGGCCTCTAAGCAAGTTTCCTTTCATGATTGGATGGTGGTGTGAGGGAAGATATTGGTGACAACCCGAGGAGAAGAGGTTTTCAAATTGTGGCCAGGTATTGTATGTGCTAGAATAGTGGTGAGATAGTGTATCTTTTGATTCACATGAGAGGGTGTATTAGTTGTGGTGTTTTGTCTTTAGATCATTTGGAGTTTTTGGGTTTTGCCTAGAAGGGTGCTAGATCTTTTTATTGGATGGATAAATTGGTTGGGGCATCTGACATTTGGAATTTTTATTTTGATAGCATCCTAAGAATTTGAAGATATGGTCCCAATGGAGCACATCTAACATTTAGAATTTGACACCGTTGTGTTTAATGTGGTATTTTGAAGGAGCATAACAACTGCACGTTTGAATCAACACTTAGATTTGCTTGGAATCATCAACCAACACTTCAAAAATTTCTTGAACAAAATTCCAACCATCAAAGTCTACCTTAAATCTTTACTAAAGCCATTTTAAATAGGCTTCCAATGAGTACATCAATAAGTAAAATAATTAAAAAAAAATAACCCCACAAAATCCTTAGTTGGATAAAGTTTCAAAGGTTTATTTGATGGACCATAGAAAAAGAAATTACCTTGCTTGGAGATAGAGACGGGCTTTACCCTAATAGATGTGACCTCTACAAATCCAATTCCCCTCCACACTTTAGCTTGAAAGGTTTCAACAGTAGCAGTAGAAGCATCCTCAGCCTTGAAGGTAATATAATACATGAGGCCGGCAACGCACTGCACATTTGCCTTCACCACCTCCTTGAATTTAAAGTTCTTCTTCTACAAGAAATTGTCCCAGACACAATAAAGCCAACAGCAATAACAATAATAATAAAGGTAACTAATCAAGGGGTTTGATTATGAAAAGACCTCATCAGTGTTGTACTTGTGGATTGCTTCCATAGAATATTCAACTAGTTGTTTCTTATCAGCATCATCAATGACCCCCCTGAATCCCATCGGCTCAATTCTACTGCATGCGAAAGAGTGGCGGAAGTCGCCAACATCAAAGCCCTGTGAATCAGAAAGACAAAGACAAATGAGACAAGATTCATGGGAGCATCAACTGCACAAAGTCACTATATTCGATGATTGCTTACCCCACTCTCATTAACCTGTTGATGATACAAAACATATTCTGCACGAGTCATCTCAGGGAGCTCACTAGGAAAACAATCGTCATCGTCATCGTCACTAAGATAGGGGACGTCTTGTTTTTCTTCATCTGTCTTCTTCTGCTTCTTCTCTTGAAGTTCGTCATCCAAAGGTAGGGGTGGCAAAATAAGCCCAGACCCATTTGCCTACCCAAACCCACCCAATTATTAGTTGGGTTAAATGGGCATCAACCCAATTAGACCCAGTAATAATTGGGTTTTAACTTAAAGCCCATTCAACCCCATTAAACCCAATAACAATAAACCCAAACCCCGGTCAACCCAGCCCTTCCCACCCAAAAAAAAAAAAAAAAAAACCCAGCCTCACCTCAGACGTTTCAGGGTTAGGTTTTCATTTTCCCTCTCACTTTCTTGGCCTCCAATCACTTTTCAGGGTTGGGTTTTCATTTTCCCCCTTACTTTCTCGGTCTCCAATCACTTTCTCGGCCTCCAATCACTCATTGGTAAGCTTCGAATCTGAGATTTGGACCTTCTGGTTCGACAACTAGTCCAAACCCAAACAAGGTGCGGCGTGGGGCACCTCTCTCCGCAAGGTCTACACCTTCGACACCGTCGAAGATTTCTGGTGGTACCTTTCTAACCTTCCTCAATTCCCTGATTTATTCATGTTTTTGTGTCTATTACTATGATTCTTGATCTGGGTTCCTCTTCATCTTTGCCCTCTTTTGTTTTTGTATGTGTTAAGGACAGAAATATAGCTTGCTTTTCGAGGCTTTTCATTTTTTTTAAAGATCCAGAACAATAGTGGGTTTTGTATTAATTTCGATTGCCTGAACCTTTTTTTTTGGTAATTTAAATCAGTGAAAGTAGTTAGTAGATGTCAAATTTCTTTCACATTTCCAAATTTTATAGATATGTAAATGCATTACAAGGTATGAGTTTGCTTGTTTGAGATTCAATTGCAAGGTGTATTAGATTAATCTTTCTTCCTTGTTGGTATTATTGTTTTAGTTTCTCCTGAGGTATATTTTTGTGAATAAGTTGCTTTGATTGAGCTTTTAAGAAGATGTGATGCATTGATTAATTCAGCCACATGGTTGAAATTAATTGGGACCAAAGGTAAGCCAACTTTCTCGCGATAGGGGGCGTCTTCCTCCTCTTGTCTTTCTTCATCTGTCATCTTCTGCTTCTTCTCTTGTGGTTCCTCGTGCTTTTCTTCCAGACTCGGGACAAGGAAATCAGCAGTAGCAGCCAACATAGCCATTTCAGATGAGATCAGAAATTTTTTTTTTTTTTTTTGACGATGAATAAATAGATGATCTCACACTCACGTGTTGTTTCTTTTAGCCCTATTCTCATTTCTATTTACTTTACATTTTTACCCTGCCGGCTTCGGTTCAAAGTTCAAATTCAACCCATTTGTTGCAGATGGTATGGGCCGTATGGCTTTAATTGCAACCCACAAGCCCAAGTCGGCTTTGGTTGAATGCCCACTAGCCGACCTATAATAATGTTTTTAACACCGAATACAGATAATAATTAATAATAATTTGTTGCTTGACTCTGAATTTCCAATTATTCAATGTATGGAAACATTTTTTTTTTTTTTTTGAGAAACAAACACACACACACAAGGGAGAGAGAAAGAGATTCTAACACAAAGGCACACCACAACCAAACTCAAAAGCCATTGTCAATGTATGGAAACATTGTCATACAAAGCTGTATGTTTGGAATAGGAATGTATTCAGACATGTAGGCAACAAAATTTCCAATTATTCAATTTGTTGGAGATGCAGGTTTCTATCCCACAAAATATTGTTTCAATGAGGGAGGTTCCGGTTGAGCAAATATTATTTTAGAAATTTATTTTAGGATGATCAGTAAGAAATTTAAATTATACAAAATCTAATAAAACGATAATTTGAATATTTGCTATAATTGTGAGTCGAGTTGTTAAGGAGAGCAAAATTGTTACGGCTACAAAGTCAAAAAGAATATAATTATCGTCCTCATAAAAAAGAACTGACAACTACAATATTTTTCTTGATACTATTTTTAGGGAAAAGTGAGAAATTATTTTATTGAATATGTTGAACGAACTACAAATTTGAATATTTAGCGATTTTTATCTTTTTGTTTTATAATAGGCATTTTGTTGAATAATTTGATCACTTGATGCTATTTGGTCTTGTCTTATTTTTGTTAAGTTTATGTTTGTTGTTATTTGGGCTAACATTTATTGTTGTTATTTAAGTCTTTTCTTTTTAATTTTATAAAAAGGATTAAGGATTTTTTTTTTGGGAGGGGGGGGGGGGGGAATTAATTTTGGAGTAATGCTATGTCCACAACACTTTTACAGTTAATCTTATGCAAAAATTTGTTATTAGTGAGTAAATAAATAATATCACTATTGAGCCCAAAATAGAATTAGTAACAGTTTATCACATTGGATTTATTGTAAATGTATTGTAAAAATGTTATAAATGTAGCATTATTTTTACTTTTGTTAAACCCAACTTTTTGTAATTCTCAAGTCAGGTTGTTTAACATTTTTATTAGACCGGTCACAATAGGTTAGTTTAACATACAATAATTTTTTGACAAGCGCATATATGCATTTTTTTTCCAAGGCAAAGTGGTCCTATGACTACCATGGCTTGCATGGGGAGCCGCCAATGTAGGTACACCCTACATTTGTGTGCTTAAAGGACTATTATTTTTTTTCATTTAAATTTTTCATTTTTCCCTTTGCAGATTCTTTGAAGTTAGGTTATTTCAGATTAATTAGTACGTTCGCTTCGACTTTAATGTTGCCATTTGAAAGGGAAAAGAGGAATAGAAAAGGTTCATAAAGATTATCATTTTTAACTGAATATGGATAAAAACAAAAGTGGTGTTTTTTAATTGGAATGAAGAAAAATCTCCTAAATGAAAATGGTGAAGGTGTGTAACCTAAATAGTTGGGTCGATTAATAAGTGGCATAGTTTTCAATAACATTAGATACACGATACATATCGAGTGAAAAAAAAATACTATATCATAAATATATATTGAACATGTTTGTAAATCGCACGATACATAAATGTATATCGTATTAATCATACCGTAAATTATATGTGTCATACTATACAAGCAAAAAGGTATCCTGAGTAAAAAATCAGTCATATGATAATCAAAGTAAACTTTCTCATATCCCGTGAAAAGTTTGAGTCACAACATCTATAAGACATTCACATGCACATTCAAAGAGAGACCCATCGTTGTCTCTCCCTCATTGCATCCCTAGATTTAATATCTTTTTTTTTTTTTTTTTTACCTCAAATTTCATGAACATTGCTAATCACTCAAGCAAACACAAGAAAAAAAAAATATTAATATCATGAAGTAATTAAAAACGAACCTGAAGAGGAAGAAATCTACCATCGTCCAGGTGATGGACAGTTACAACGAACATTAAACAAGTTACTCATAAATGACACGGATAATCAGTTAACACGCCAAACAAGCAAAGGCGTAACTGATGGACCAATAGGTAAAAGATCACTGAAATCTCTAACATCCAGCCATTTATTGCCAATGGATCCAGAGTCATAAAGAAAAGGGCATTAAATCCCATAAATAGGGAAAATGACCTATAAAAAAGACACAAAGAACAGACAAAGGTATTAAGGTACACAACAAATACACAAGATAATTTTAGCCTGTATTGATTCTCTGTACGATTGAACTTTCATCTTTCTAACTAGACCATCGAAGACTCTTTGTCACACACTACACTGGTGTGCCCCAAGTCCACCTATTCTTTTAGCAGGATTCGTACTGTTGCTAGCTTCACATTATCCATCTGTATTGGCAAGGAGTTCAACTGAGAAAGACGAATTCATACTTGATCAGTACCTATATCTTGATAGGGTAAAGCCGTAAAGGTAAAGCTAAAAGTCTTGTGAATAAAAAATTAAACACAAGATAAACAATGTAAGCTTTTCATCTCCTGTGAAAAGTGCGAATAATAGCATCCAAGACTTTTGCTTACACATTTGAATAGAGAACATCCCGTTGTTGATCAACATCTTCATGCATATCATGCAAGACATTAGGCTGTTATATAAATCAAATTTAACTTATTGTTGAAAAAACAAAGAACAAAATATGAAAATAAGAAAAAAGAAAAAAGGGCATAGTGTAGAACTTTATCAAAGTTGCTAAAATATGTTTATATATGTGTCAAGTCATTTCATTTGATAAAAATAGGGGGAAAAATTACCAACTTTGAGGTGTGACTTTTAAGTTTTAAGTGAGCTGTGGGATACTTTGTTTTGGAAAAATGATTTGTTTGTTTGGTGTATATATATTTTATCTCCTTAGCAAATTATTTGTCTAGAGTTATATATTGTACTATTTATTAATAGGAATGGATATTTTAATTTATCTCAATTTTTACAGCGTTCGGTCCTAATGATAACTCTATTTCAATATTATTGATGCCAATTTTTGTGATGATGATGTTGATTATAGAAATGATAAGGATTATACAAATATGCAATACCTTAAAAACAATTAGTTACACTATAACTTAATGGGATTGTAAATTTGTAGAATAATTGACTACATTGTTTTTGCGTGTTTGTTGCAAATTTTTAGAATATGCTTTTAGATTAGGGTTTATCACACATCACAAACATATTTACCGTGTCTTTTTTATATCAATTATTTTGATATATCTTTGCATGCTTAGTGATGATGCACAAAAATTGTTAGTGAGCTGATTGTCCACAAACCAAGAACTCATAGAAAGCACTGATGGGGCGCCGGCCAAAGACTCTCTAAAGGTTAAGTCAATGAAGAAAAGATCACCAAGAACTCAATAGTGTGAGAGTTAGGGATTTTCTGCATACATTGGGTATGAGGAGGCTTGGTGCTTTTATAGTGGCAAAGGAACAACCAAGATCCCATGAACATAGGATTTTTCCTTGTGTGGAAGATATGGAGTTAATACTTAGAGATTCCAGGACCTTTCTTCTCATATTGGGAAGACATAAACGTGTGAATAGGGTCTTTGAGCATAGCGTGCAAGTTATTTCCATGTAGGGATTTATGAGTGGTGAGCACACAAGGGCTTGTGGAACCCACGGATCAACCATCGGGCTCATATCTTCATCTGTCAGTTTTTGCCTACCCCATTCGTGGGGTTTGTCATTGCTCGTTGGCATGGTTCTACCTCTATCCTTTGGTATGAGTCAAGGCCTTTTGATCCATCAGTTATATGGATAATCGCTTTGGTAGTAGTAGGGTTTCTAAAGGAAGATCGGCTCATCGGGATCCGACCTATGAAGTCCGACAAGTCTATGACCCTATAGGGTCCATTCCATGTAGTCCGACAGGTCCATGACCTTATGGGACCCACAAGTGGAGTCTGTAGATCCCAAAGGGCAGCAGGTTTTATAGGTCCAAACAAAAATGCCCTCATCAACTACCCCCTACTCTGTCTTTTGTCGGGACATCCGATGGGCTACAGAGTATCTAAAAAGAATCTTCTCGTCATTAATTAGTCGTTCTTGGAGTTTTATTTCTTAGGGGTAAAAAGGTCTTTTGAAGGAGGTAAAAGACACATGGCGATTCATGGTTTGTTAATTCAAACAGCCGCATCCCTTCTCTTGTTCAAACCAAAGATCTTCTCTTGTCGCCCCCTAGCTTTTGTTGCTCTCTTTGTTCTTTCATTGGCTCTCTTTGGTTTGAACTCTCTATTGACCTATCTCATATTTGGATTTCTACATAAGTTCCTTGCCCCTTTTTCTATTTATTTTATTTCATTTTGATAAATTCGTCGGTCTTATGCTTGGGAGTGAGTGAGTAGATTATTAGTTTTCATTCGTCGCTTGTAGGCAAGAGAATGACAGAAAGTAGTGAAGCGACAAGTGAACATTCTATGTCTGCTCGCATGGAATCGGGTGATAAGGAGTCTCATTCATAGGGACATGAGTATACATCTAAAGAGTCGTCAATCTTCAAGAGGGAGTCATCGAAAAATTCTCCTTTAGAGGAGGAGGAGGAGGAGGAAACCAATCCGTCGGGACAAATCAGCAGAAAAATCATCCTCCCTAGCAAATGGTCAGTCAATATCTTCCCAGTGAGCACGACGAAGGAGGTTTTTAGCAAGCTTAGGCCTCGTTTCCAGATACCCGACAACATTCCCATAAGGAAGGCTATCTAGGGGGAGAAAGACCTTCATTGCAGTGTTAAGGTTGGTTCTTAGCCATCTCCATCGTCAATTGGCAGATTATTTGGGCAAATCCATCTGTTAGATAACCCCTAACGCCTAGAGGACTTCATAGGTGCCAAGGTGTTATAAAGGCAACTAAGTGGGTCAACCGTTCCCTAACACTTGAAGAATTCTTTTAATGTTACAAATCGCAGGAGATAGCCTCGTCTTGGGGTTTCTATAACTTTGTGTGTTGTCAGGCTACCTTGAGGTTAGTGTCTGGGATGCTTGACTCCAACCATATGTGGAAAAGTAGATTTTTCTTTGTCCAAAGGATTAACTAGGTGTGCAAACCAAACGAGTAGAACACTGTGGGCGATTTTTATAATCATGCCTAGGGAATTTTGAATAAGTCCGGTAGGTCGTTCATCGCTCCTATTGGTTCGTCGGTTTTTAATTTTCATCGAACTAACATGCTCTATGTTATTTTCAGCTAAAGAATTGCTGAGGTTACCCATGAACAAGAAGATTTCCTCAAGCGCGTGTTGGACATCCCTTTCACGCAAAGCTCCTGGAAGAGGCTCATCACCTTTAATACTCTCCACGCCTACTATGGTGGTCCCATCTCAATGGATTAGTGTCTTTGTCTGATAATAGAGCTATCATCAAGAGCGGATGCCATAGGTTGAAACTCTCTAAAAAAAAAATTATGTAATGTGATTTACAACTTTGTCTTTAAAACCCTTGCCAATAGACTAAAAAAAATTTTGCCAAAAATTATTAGAGACCCACAAAATGCTTTTCTGCATGGAAGATTAATCATGGATAATGTTGTAGTGGCTTTTGAGATGATGCATCATTGTGGACACAAAGGGGGGAGTCGCCACCTAGTTATATGGTCTAAGAACCATAAATATAGCGTCCTTTTGAGGAATGACCTTTTGATCTTACTACCAGAGTATGGGTTCAGAGTTTAGGTACACTCTTAGGAAGGTGTTAGGCACCCAAGATCGCCCAACCCTAAGGTTGGCCTCCCATCATTGTGTCTTACCTCTTAACCTTATTAAAAACATGTTCAACACTTGCATCTATACTCACACACACACTAACATACACCTAAGCATACAACATGGCATCTTTATCCCAAAACAATGTACTTATCATCCTAAAGCAAGCAAGCCAAATACAAAAGAAACCCTAACATGTGAAACTCTATCATGTATCAAACAAAGTAGCCACCCAAGCACGGCAATAAACATGTCATCATAGCAAGGAAATCATATTATAGACAAGGCGATACACATATGTCAAAGGTGATTTCTCCAAGAAGTTTAACTCCACAGATATCTTTGGTGAGTGATCTTAATGATAGTACAAATAAGTGCTAGAATTTAGATTTGATTAGAAGTAAATTCCTCATTTTTGAAGCTGAAATTATCAAAGGGATGCCTCTAAGCAATCGGTTTCCAGATGATAAAAAAATCTAGGGTGTGACTTCCAGTGGTTTCTTCACACTAGATGTAGTGCTTATACGATTGCTATGGACCTTAACAAGAATGACCAAGCTGGTCTACCTCTAACGAGGGAGCTATGCATTCATTTTTTAGGAAGCTTTGGAAGATCAATGCCCCTCATAAGGTGAGACACAATGCTTGGAGAGCTGCTCAAGATATTCTATCAACAAAAGCAAATTTGGTTCATCATCATGTTCTCCTGGATGACACTTGTGAAGAGTGTGTATTAAAGTCTGAATCTTTGGTTCATTTTTTCTAGGAATGTCCTAAGGCTCAAGAAACATTGCGGTTATCTAATTTGTTTCAGTCTTTACACTTAGTGCACTCTCAAAACTTGGTTGATTTTCTTTGGTATTTGTTAATGGAGGCTGAGTGGTCTAGATAGGATGTTGTTATGTCAATAACTATTGTCGAGGTACTTTGGACAAACCGGAATGATGTTTTACATGGTGGCAAAAGAAAAAATGGTTGGCAAGTGTTACATTGGTGTCAGCAGTAATTAAGAGAGTATTAGACTGCAATGGAGGTTTAGATGAAGGATCATCAAGTTTTAGAGTCAAAATGGCTTCACCCGATTGGACCTTCCTATAAGGTTAATGTGGATGGGGCTATGTTTGAGATTAAAAATGAAGCTGGTGTGGGAGTTGTCATTAAAGATCATGAAGAAAACTTTATTCCTGGGTTTAGCAAGAAGTTTCAGTTTCCTTTTGATGCAATTGAGATTGAAGCTAAAGCCCTTGAAATTGGGTTGGTCTTTGCAAGAGAAATCGGGATTCAAGATCTCGTGTTGGAAAGTGATTCTCTACTTTATATTCAGGCTCATTATGATTCTCCTCCAGCTCCGGCCTTTGTTGCTCATATGATTTATGGAGGTTAGCTTCTTCTTATAAGTTTTGTAGCATAAGATTTTCTCATGTCCACAGGAAGGGCAATGTTCTTTCTTATATTCTAGCTAAACAAGCTTTATGTATTGATGATTTCATTGCTTGGATTGAAGAGAATCCTTATTCTATATAACAAGCTCTTCTCCAAGATGTATCTTGATAGGAATAGAGATGGAAATTGATAAAAGACTTCCTTTGGGTGGAAGCCAAACCACTATACAATTGAAAATTCCTCCACACACGGCCTAATGCCATTAACGTTTATTTAAAGAGCAACATTCTCCTAAGATAACTAGATATAATTACTAGATAACTATTCAACTAGAGATAAGATACCTAGATAATTAGGACTACTCAAATAAAGATACGATAACTAGTAGAAAATATAAGAATAAACAATAAGTACTCTTAAAGGTTGGGTAATAGTAGGACTCTTATGAGACATTTACATGGTACCCCATCAATCCCCCCCCCCCCCCCCCCCCCCCAAATGAAGTTGGACCCTTCCCACAAGGTTTGTCATCCCAAGCTACATCTCCACTGCCTTCTAAGAATGCTTGATATGGACAAACTTCAATGACAAAGGCTTGTGAAGTTGCACAGCGATGTCCTGTTGTGAACTTCTTATTGCAATTGATGCATGGCCTTTTCTCCCATCGCTGTTCCATTTCCTCTGAAGAAATTTTTTTGGTACTTCCAGTTTCGTTTGTTTGACTCATTGGTCTAGGTGTGTTGGTTGGATTGGCACTCTATTCTAACAAGGATGCCTCATTTGTTTGTGGTTGATCTACAATGTTTTGTCATTGTTGTCTATCCACACTCTCATCCCTAATTCTGGCTAACTCACTAGCCTTTGAGAATTTTTTTGGATTGAACATATGAATTTCTAAAGCAATATCATCCTTCAGAACATCCATGAATGCTCCCACCAATGCATTTTGAGGCCAACCATTGACCTGATTAGCAAGTCTCTCAAACTCTCGCTGGTAGTCCCCAAGTGTCCCCTTTTAACATATTCGAGACAAAGCCTCATCAAAATCCTCCACCTCGGTTAGCCCAAATCAGACCAGCAACTCCTTTTAAAATTTTTCCCAAGTGATTTCAATCTTCTCCTTGCGTTACACCTTCTTCATCTGTTGCCACCATTGGTTCACATCCCTATCCAAATGAAAGGTAGCCAACATGACTTTACGATCTTCAAATGTCCCTGTAGACACTCAATTTTGCACCCATGATTTATTCAAGGAGAATGACTTGAATAACCATCCATATACCCCAAAAATCATAATTTCATCACATGCATCATTTTGTCTTTGCATTACATGCATTAATTCATTCATTGCATATCATAAAAATGATCTTGAAATTCTAACGATCACAACAGTGTTTTCGATTTTCAAATCGGATTTTCGGATCGAAAGATATCACATGATCAAGTTTGCACGGTCAACATGCATTATGTCTAGGTAGGATCGACCACACATGGTCAATTTAAATTAATTCTAATTGGTTAAACAATTAAAATTAATTAAATAATTCTGTGATTGGTTGATAATTAGTGTTTAAAATACAGATGCATGCATAGGAATAAAAGGGATGATTGGATAACATTAAAATTGTGGATAATCTGAACTTTATCAAGATTTATTTTAGGGTATTTATCTACAAGATAATTGTTCTTAAAAATCCTAAATTATCCAGAAAAGAGACAAAAAAAAAAAAAAAATCATAAACGAAATGAAAACGTGTCTAGGTACAAGGACCGGCCAAAAACCCTAGAAGGAGAGACCAAATGGCACCCGAACACGAAAGTGAGTTTAGCCTCCAAGAGCCAATTCGGCACTTTTGGAGTGCTGAACGGCACTCTAAAAGTGCCGAATTCCCATGTTTTGGGTTTTGGCCCAACGGCCTTCAGGTGATAATTATGCATACCCTTTTCGATCTTTTCGCAAAAGGATGCGTCCGGATTCAAACCCTAATCATCCATACCTATTTTTTAGGATCCTCAGACCTCTATAAATAGATACTAAACTTCATAATTCAGCGCTTTTTTTCTACGCTCTAAGAGGCATACGTTTTAGAGACTCACAAATTGCTAAGATTAATTGATCCTCTCTAAGATTTGCTAAAAGAATTAGGGTTTTTAGGTTTTAAAGATAGCTGAACAAGTTTCTTTGAACCCTAAAATATCCTCTAAAGAAAAAGATTGCTCCATACAAGAGGTTGTTTTCAGATTACCCTTTTTCTTTTCCTTATGCTTCTCTTATTGTGATGATATGTGTTTGTCAATATTTTTAGTTTAGTTGTTTTTCATATCATGAGTTTTTGACATATTCTGAATTTTTCTTAAATAAAAATGGATCTACATCTTTCTTAGATGTAGGTCTGATTTTTTTCTTAAGAAAAAACGAATCTACATCTTTCTTAGATACAAATCTGAATTTTTCTTCAAATAAAACGGATCTGCGCCTTGCTTAGATGCGGATCTGAATTTTTCTTCAAATAAACAGATTTTCATCTTTCTTAGATGTAGATCTAAATTTTTCTTAAAAACAGATATGCATCTTTCTTAGATGCAGATCTGAATTTTTCTTCAAATAAAATGGATCTGCATCTTTCTTAGATGCAGATCTGAATTTTTCTTTAAATAAAACAGATCTGCATCTTTCTTAAATACAGATCTGAATTTTTCTTCAAAATAAAAGGAATCTGCATCTTCCTTAGATGCAAAGCTAAATTTTTCTCACATCAAAACTGATTTGTATCTTTCTTAAGATACAAATCTGATTTTTCTTAAAACATATGCAGATTTTTAAATTAAAGAAAGAGATCATGAATTGTTGTTTTGTCGTTTGTTTTGTTTGAGTCATGTAACGTGAAATTATTTTGTGAATGAGATCCTCTTCATAAAAAAATGTCTTTTTCAAATATAGAAATAGATCTGATTTTTTCTGTTACATAAAAAACCATTTTTTTTATCATCATCAAAACAGATCTGATCTTTTACAAAACTCAAAACCATTTTTTTTTTTTTTTTTGTTTTTATCTCTTACAAAACATATCTAAACTTTTTAACAAACCAAAAGACTTTGTGTTTTATTAATAAAAACATATCTGAATTTTCTCTTCAAAAACCGTTTTTTTACAAATATAAAAGTAGATCTGATTTTTTTTACAAACCAAAATCAATTTTCTTAGTCACCAAAACAGATCTAAATTTTTTAAACAAAAAAAGAGATCTCACTCATAAATAAATTTGTGTGATTTGATTTATTAACATGTTCAACATATCATTCATAAAATGCATAACATAGTACATTAGTCACAATAGTCTAGAAGAATAGACTCTAACTGGGGGGTGCCTAACACCTACCCATTCCATAACCTAACCTCCGGATTTAAGTCTTTGGTTAAGTAGATCCAGTCTTATCTTTGTTTATTTTGGGTAGAATCTAACTAGGACAAAAAGCCATGTACATTTGATAGATTGTAACTAGGAACCAAAGCTGTGTAAAGTTCAAATTTTCAAATTTTGTATCTTTTTTATTCAATCAATGAAATGAGGCAATTTAGTCATATATTTGTATATTGTTTTTCTTATTTTTTGTACGTAAAAAATAAGTGGCGGCTCCATACCACTTACCTAAAAAGAGAGGTGCCTTAAAAGGTACCCGAATCTCTTTTTTTGAGGGACGCGTCTCTCACAGTCCCTTGGTAATCAAAATATTGCATTACATGGTCAAGCCAAACCATTGGATCATCACTCGAGTACTTTGGAAAATCCCGCTTGGTGGGTTGTGGTTGATTGTGGATTGTAGTTTTAAATCCAGTTGACTGATCTAATTTCTCTCTAGTGTGTGATGAGGTCTTCCACTCATTTGATTTTGGGGTTAAGAGAGAATCTGATTTGTCACAAGATTTGGGTAGTATCTCTTTAATTTCACACATGGATGAACCAAGAGATTGGTACTTTGTGGTCATCTTTTGCATGCTCTATTTCAGCCCCTGCATTTCACTCTCTAATTTCTCAATTTGGTCCTTGTTGGTGGCCAATCTCTAATACCAAGTTGATTGGAACAGAGATGGAAATTAATAAAATACTTCCTTTGGGTAGAAGACAAACCACAGTACAATACCAAATTCCTCCACAGCTGGCCTAATGGCATAAACATTTATTTAAAGAGCAACAATCTCCTAAGATAACTAGATATGATTTCTAGATAACTATTCATATAGAGATTAGATATTATATAACTAGGGCTACTCAAACTAAGATAAGATAACTAATAGAAAAGATAAGAAGAAATAATAAGGACTAAGGTTTCGTTTGGGAGTTCATAAGGAAATGGAATGGAATGATCATAAATGAATGGAATGGAATGGAATGGAATGTATTTAAGTAAGGGAGAGGAATGCAAAAGAAAGGAATGAAATTGAATTAAGTATCCTTATTTGGATGTTAAAAAATAAAGGAATGGAAAGAAATGCAAATGAATAGAATGTAAGTAACCTTATTTGAGAGTAACATAGAGGGAAAGGAATTGAATCATTTTATGAAAATATTACTATTAGACCCCATTTTAAAATAAAGAGCTGAATATATAGGAGTATTTTGGAAATTTTGCTAAAAACTTCATTAAATTTAATTTCATTCCCTCCAATTCCTCCCAATTTTGGGGGGAATGAAAATTTGAAGTTTTAAAGGAATAGAGATGAACGAGTATTCCCTCATACTCATTCCATTCAATCCATTAAAACTCCCAAATAAGGGAAGCGAAGAATATTCTATAATTATTCTCTTCATTCCATTCCATTCCATTCCCTCCTCCTAAATGAGGGCCTAAAGATTAAATAGCAAAAAGACTCTCATGAGACATTTATGTAGCACCTTGTCATATTTATTGCGTTTTCTTAATAAAGTTGTTTGTGTGTTTATAAAAAAATAATAATAATAACTGTTCTCTCTAGGGCTAAGCTTTTGTTAGTTTGGGTTAGCTTTCCAGCCACCCGCAACCCAACCCAAAATTTCCAGGGATAAAACCGACCTAACTCGAAGATTTTGGTCGGGTTTTAGGTAGGTCTTGGGTCAAGTTTTTTTTTTTTTTTTTTGTCCTTGTTATTTAAGAAAAAAAATCAACAAAGTTTAATCTTAGGATACTTTCTATAATTAATTTTCAGGAATAGTCAAAATAAATTAGATGTTAATGGTAATAGTTAAATTTTTATTAAATAAAATTAATTAAATAAGATGTGCTATTTTTTATATTGGATACTTTCTATAATTGATTTTTAGGAATAGACAAAATAAATTAGACGTTTATGGTAATAATTAAATTTTCATTAAATAATATGAATTAAATAGAATAGTCTATTTTTTATATTAGATATTTTATATAAAATGTTGTAAAATAGTTTGTGTCTGTAGCATTACTCTTGATTTGAGTAATAGTCTTCATAAATTAGACGTTTATGGTAATAGTTAAATTTACATTAAATGAAATGAATTATATAGAATAGTATATTTTTTATGTTAGATACTTTATATAAAACTAGCTTGTAATCCCATGCATATGCATGGATGTACTTAAAAGATACACATTAAGATGCATAGTATAATTCTTATATATATAATTTAAATATTATTGATTGTCATTTTTATATTTTTTTTTTAACTCTTTAAAAAGTCTTGTAAAAATGCTATTAGGTAGAAAATGTAAATTGTCAATTTTTTAAATATTTTTATGTTTATTAATTCCAGACTCTTTGGTTTTTTTATACAATAACTCACTTGAATGGATATTTATGATATGGTTCCACATTTAATTCCAAAATTAAGAATTAAAACTCTCTCTAAAAATAAATAATTTAGGACACATGGTACAAAATTAGACTTCAATTGTAGAATTTATTATATTTTCTCTAAGCTTTACCTATTAATATATATATATATATATATATATATATCTTCCTCTAATTTTATATATAGTGTTAGATATATGATTATGTTTTTTATGATTTATTTATATTGGACTCCTTGTTTTATACTCTAAATTAACTCATTTGACATAAAAATTAAAAAACTTTGAGTAGAAGGTACATATGCCGTAAAATTAAACTCTAATTGAAATCCAATTTTTACACTGAACTAACTAATTTGGTACAAAAATTTAAAAAATTTTATTAGATGGGACACGTGGCGCAAAATTAAATTCTAATTGAATTTCAATTTGAAACTTAATTAGATTTGCTCCTAGCTTTACCTATATATAATATATAGATGACTTATAAACTTGAATTGTTTTTAGTTCTTAAAAAAAAAAAAAAAAGGCTCATAAATATAAAATCATTCAAAAATTATGTTTTAATGATTTACTTATATTAGACTCCTCATTTTTTACACTAAATTAACTCATTTGATAAAAAATTAAAATATTTAGATTAGATGGGACACATATTGAAAAATTAAACTCTAATTGAAATCCAATTTTTACATTGAATTCACTCACTTAACAGAAAAATTTAAAAACTTAGATTATATGGGACACGTGGCACAAAATTAGACTCTAATTGAATTCCAATTTGAAATCTAACTGGATTTTCTCTCAGTTTTACCTATTATTATATATAATATAATAATAATATATAGATGTTGTAAAATAGTTTGTATTTGTAGCATTACTCTTGATTTGAGCAATAGTCTTCATAAATTAGACATTTATGGTAATAGTTAAATTTACATTAAATGAAATGAATTAAATAGAATAGGTTTTTTTTATTAGAATATATATATATATATATATATATATATATATGAGACGATTATGGAAATATATATTTATTATTAATTTTCTTTATCTAATGAAACTTAATTAGATGAGAATTTGACTAAATTAGATATGTCACACATGAAGACATGACACAAAAGGAAACTTTACTTTTCAAATGAAAATTTTGTAGTAGAAAAATTAAAAATTCGGTGAAGCAAAAAAATTGAATTAGCATATACAATTATTACATTCCTATTGATAAGTATAAATTAATGAATTTATGTTTGACTCGTATGTTGCAAAATTCCTAATTAGTTATGGATGACCAAATTCAAAATGGGATTCAAATTTAGAATCAAGGTTTAATGTGGGAAAACATAACTCAAAAGGAAACTTTAATTTTCATATGGTTTGCATTAGGAAAATTCCAATAGATGGTTATGGTTGACAAAGAATTTTAATTAAATATTGTAAGTTTTTTTTTTTTTTTTTTTGAGAAAGAATTAAATATTGTAAGTTAAGAAAGAAATCTATCTTAGGAATAATTCTTTTTTGAATATTATATTGGGAATATAAGTATATAATATCATAATTTTAGGCATAATCATAATAAGTGAAAGTCATTAAAAGTAAGAAACTAGAAATATGGAATAATTCCAAAACCTTCCTTACCTCTTCCCAAGCTTTCAAAACCCACCTCTTTTGTTAAAAAAAAAAAAAAAAATTAAAAACCTCAACTCTAATCATCTTCTTCTTTCACATTAATTTGAACGAAGAAAAAAAAAAAAAAAGATGGCAAGCAAAAGGTCTTGAAGGCTGAGGAAACGTGGTAACTCTTTTCTTTTTCTGCTTCTCCCTCTCTATTTTTTTTTTTTTAAATATTAAAAATTGGGCAGGTCAGGTTGGACTCATGACCAAAGTATTTGACTCGAAATTCGACCCGAGAACTATCCAACCTGCCCAAAACCCTTAGGTTTGGGTCGGGTCGGGCGGTTTGATCGGGTAGGCCAGATCAATGCTCAGCCAGCCCTAGTTCTCTCCCTACATCTCACTAGTTTTTTTAGTTTTTTTTTTTTAAGGTGCATCTCACTAGTTAATCAGTCTAAGAAAACTCTATGATTTAGAAAATCACGTCTATTATCCTCAGACACACATTCAATGTTCATTTAAATTTCAACATATGTTTTGTTTTTCTCCCTCACAATACTACAAGACAGAACACACACAACACAAAGGTTGAAGAAAGAAAGAAAGAGAGAGAGTCAGAGAGAGAGAGAGCAAATCAATGTCGACGCTAAGCGTTCCTCCAATTCCAACCTCCCCAAGAGACGACGCTGTTGCACTTTACCGTGCTTTCAAGGGTACTACTCTCTCTCTCTCTCTCTCAAAATTCTATACAAACATGTTTTTACTACTTGTTGGACCTCTCTCTCTCCAAATTCTATACAAACATGTTTTTACTACTTGTTTGGTCCAACGTTGGAAATCCTCTACCAAAAAAAATAATAACAAAAAATAATGAATTCCATAACACATATAGATTGCTTCATTCTCGTGAGCCTTTCATTTCATTCCTATCAATAATATTTGGTTCAAAATGACTGTTTCTACTTTTTGGGTTTTTTTTTTTTACTGATTTCGTTGTATGTTATATCATATGTGTCATCTGATGTCTCCCTCAACTAATTTACCAAAAATCTTTCATCTAATTGAAATTAGGGGACTTTTTTTAATTTTATTTGGGGATCACTCTCTTTTTCACTTTGGGGCCTTGATTTTCTTTGACAAAACAAACTATTTTTTATTTATTGGTTAATATTTATGGCCTAATTAATATTTTCACAAGAAATAAATATCTCTATTGGTTAAAATTTGGAGGCCTTAAGCAACTTCCTCACTTGCCTTAAAATTGCATAAGAATGAATCATGCAAATGCTGAACAAATTTTTTTTTTTATTAAAGATTTTTGCAATCTCATGCACTACTTTATTGATACTTGCTTCCCTTGATATCGTCTTCAAGGGTCGAAGGCTCAAGTCATAGGAAATACAAAATGAGGTGTCCAGTTACGTAATAGATAGTCAAATGACTCAAATATGTTGGTCTAACTCATAAAAACACAAAACTATATAAAATTTTGTAGATAATTTAAAATAAAAAAAATTAAGACCAAAATTCATTTTCCACCAATATAATTTTGGGGCTAATTGCAACTTATCTACCTATGGTTTGACCAAAATTTAAGTTGCCTACTCGTGGTTTGAAATTTGGCACTTTACCCACCTAAAGTTAACTCAGTTAGAGTTCTGTAACCCACTTCTATAAAAAAAAATTAAAAAAAAAAAGGTTTAAATATATAATTTTGCTTCCCCTTTATGTCGCTCTCCTCCCAAAACATAAAAGAACAAGGAAAACAAACTCAAAAGGTGAGCGTTCTATAAAAATTAAGAACAAGTGGGGCAATCTTTTTTCTTAATTTTTACAAAACCCTCACTTTTTGATATTGTTTTCCCTTGTTTTTTTTTTTATATATTTTTTATGTTTTGGGAGGAGAGAGACTTATAATGGGAGAAAAAAATATATATTTAGCCTCATTTTTAACATAAGTGAGTTAACTGAGCTAACTTAAAGTGAATAAAGTACCAAATTTCAAATCACAGATTGGCAATTTAAACTTTGACCAAACCACAAATAAGTTAGTTGTAATTAGCCCTAATTTCTTCGTTTACTAATACAGCAAGAAATTAAACTATGATTTAACATATCCCAAATCATTAAATAAAAATCCAAGAATTTTAAATTTAGCAAAAATATTCAAATTCAAATAGAATCCAATATAAAATCCAAATGCAATTTGATAAATTTTATCAACAAAAGTGTTCCAAAACTAGACAAAGGGATTTCACTTTAAGAATTAAGAGAATGTGGGATGTGAATTAACACTAGACTAAGGAAGACTAGAGTGTAAAAAACAATTATCTTAGTGCCCAGAGAATAGAAAACTAACAACTAGGAGGAATCAAGAGAAATTCTACTAAGAAGCTGAACTGAGGAAGAATTGTTCTCAACAGTCTTTAAAGCGTCTAAGAGGCTAGGGGGAGCGTCCCTTGGATGGGGGTAGTGAATAACATAATTTTCAAGATAGGACTGCTTAGAAAGTTAGCCCAAGCAGAGTGGCTGAGTTATCTCAAAAGTTATCTCAAAAATTTTGAGATTTTGGGAAAAAATGGACATAAAAAAAATAATAATAAATAAAAATAAATAAAAAAAGACAAAAGATTCATTCTACGATATTATAATCAAACCATTTCCTTAGTGACTTTTATCAACGATTCAGACGTCCTCTCTTTAAAACAAAGATTATATTATAATATTTAGTTACTGTCACTTTGATGCAGCCTTGAGCAAGGATCTGGGGGTGTCCTGCTGAGATTCGAGCTGCACTACAATGTATCAAAAAGAGCTAGAGGTGGTGGCCTCTCTCACTACACAACTTCAAAGACGCAATGGAAAAGTGTAGTTCCAATGTCCCAGTCCCCATCCTTAATATTGTCAAGTTAACCCTTTAGTAAAGGAAACTAAAGGAGCATTTTCTTTGCTTGACATTTGATGAAAAAGGCCACATTCGGCAACGTATGAGTAGAACATCCATGCATAATTTAACAAGTCTCAAAAACATAATATCAACCTAAACTTACCATACATAATATTAAATTCAGACTTAAAAAGTGTTTTCCCTCCATTTGACTTAAATAGAAAAACACTGCCAGCAACCTTCATGAACTTCGCGAACAGCATATTGCCAAGTCTTCATTTCCTGCAAATAACAAAAATAAGGTCAAAAACACCAAACAATAAGACCATGTCAAGTGCCTCATTCGCCATTTTTGAGCTATTAGACTAGCTGGTCCACACTCCTAAATAATCAATTCTAACTATGACCAAATCATGATTCTGCCTTGGCCTAATCTTGCTGCATCAGCAAATGGAACCTACTCACTTGCACAATAATTAGTTGCACCCATGCTGCATTTGGTCATGATTCTCTTTTTCTCCTTGCATCTTGCATGCAATTTGAAGTTTATCTTTATTTGGGTATTCAGCAATGTTCTTTTACCAACCTTCAAACCTTCATACTTGGACAACCGCCAAGGCAACAAAGAAGCACAGTGCAATTTGAAGTTTTTCAACCCATTGGGAGCTTTATTATAATTTCAAATCTAAGATTATCACTAAATGTCCATCACCAAGTTATCTAGTAAGAACAATAGGTTTTATGGATCCATAGGTTTTGTTGAAAAACAGTTTATTTTTTTTATTTTTTCTGAAAATCAAATGAAAAAAAAAAAATCAAGTGAAGATAGATTCCGTCTGTAGTGTTCAAAATTTATAAGCTTGCATTTTCTAACCAGCAAAAAAAAAAAAAAAAAAGAGGCATTTGCTGGCCAGAAATGAAGTATTCAGACAAGAGAATAAATCAGAGAATCATGTAGGTAAGACATGGATCAAACAATGGAATATAAGTATATGTAAGCCTATGTGGTGCTGTTTACATTGTAAACATTAAAAAGTGATATGTGAGATTCCTTGGTGATTTCAATTATTGGGAATTGAATTTTCTTCATATGTTGGAGTCTAATACTCCTACTGTGAGTGGGAACTGTGTTTGGTGGAAATTGAAGAAAAATGAGGGTTTTGATATTCATTCTTACTATAACGTGTTAAGGGGGTCTATCTGTGTCATCTTTTCTTGAAAAAGCAATTGGATGGTTAAGGCCCCTATGCAAGTTTCCTTTCATGTTTGGATGTCGGTGTGAGGGAAGATATTGGTGACAACCTAAGGAGAAGAGGTTTTCAAATTGTGGCTAGGTATTGTATGTGCTGGAATAGTGGCGAGATAGTATATCATCTTTTGATTCACATGAGAGGGTGTATTAGTTGTGGTGTTTTGTCTTTAGATCATTTGGAGTTTTTGGGTTTTGCCTAGAAGGGTGCTAGATCTTTTTATTGGATGGATATATTGGTTGGGGCATCTGACATTTGGAATTTTTATTTTGATAGCATCTTAAGATTTTGAAGATATGGTCCCAGCGGAGCACATCTGACATTTAGAATTTGACACCGTTGTGTTTAATGTGGTATTTTGAAGGAGTGTAACAACTGCACCTTTGAATCAACACTTAGATTTGCTTGGAATCAACACCCAACACTTCAAAAATTTCTAGAACAAAACTCCAACCATCAAAGTCTACCTTAAATCTTTACTAAAGCCATTTTAAATAGGCTTCCAATGAGTACATCAATAAGTAAAGTAATTAAAAAAAATAACCCCACAAAATCCTTAGTTGGATAAAGATTTACATCGGTGAAATTCCAAAATTAAAGGTTTCAAATTAACAATATTCTTGGTGCATCATGATGCCTGCACCACTGGAACATAAAAGTAGTAAGAGAATATAAATCAGCAATAGCTAGTTAAAGGGTTCTGCAGATGACAACCAAAACATAAATAACAACTAAAGTGGCTTAGTGGCTCCAGTATAACATGAATTTGATCGAGAATAAGTTTTGAAAACTAGTAGTTTTTGAGGTTAAGCCTAAATTCATCAAACTCCAAAGGCAAATAAGAGAAAGTAGATCTTCCAAATAAAATGTATACAAGGTTTCCAATACATCCTAACTATGAGTCCAAGCACAATAAGTTCCCAAAGCTTGATAACAACTCTTTTAAAAAGAGGGTAGTTTTCAAGTAATCATTCAAATAACAAAGGAGATGCACACAAGCTAAAAGGTTGAAGCTACAAATCTAGACAAGTCAAGCAGGAGCAATAGCACAATAGTTTAAAAGACGTGTATTATTAGAGAGTAGATCCTTTTCAAACATTCCTCTCCAACTAAGTTAAGTCAGCATTGTAACCTCATGAATACATCAAGCAAATTAATACAAAAAAAGAAATTGCAAATGTAAAACATTATCATGCTTTTCCTAGCTAATGCATGACTTAGGAGTAGTTTCAAAGGTTTATTTGATGGACCATAGAAAAAGAAATTACCTTGCTTGGAGAAAGAGATGGGCTTTACCCTAATAGATGTGACCTCTACAAATCCAATTCCCCTCCACACTTTAGCTTGAAAGGTTTCAATAGTAGCAGTAGAAGTTTCCTCAACCTTGAAGGTAATATAATACATGAGGCTGGCAACGCACTGCACATTTGCCTTCACCACCTCCTTGAACTTAAAGTTCTTCTTCTACAAGAAATTGTACCAGACACAATAAAGCCAACAGCAATAACAATAATAATAAAGGTAACTAATTAAGGGGATTGACTATGAAAAGACCTCATCAGTATTGTACTTGTGGATTGCTTCCATAGAATATTCACCAAGTTTTTTCTTATCAGCATCATCAATGACCCTCCCAAATCCCATTGTCTCAATTCTACCGCATGCGAAAGAGTTTTTCTTCGTTTTTGTGCTGGTGACCCCGTCGAAGTTGGTAGGGATTCGTTCCCTCCCTTGGTTTGTGCCTAGGGTCGTCTTTGTTCTGAGAGTGTGTAACTTTCTTTTAGCTCATCCTAATTCTTTATGTCCTCGTCTAACTCTATCTCACTTCTTCAGGTCACTGATCCACCGTTGAAGTTCGAAGCACACAGCCTACTGATTTCACACATTATCATGGTGTATTCTAAAATGAAAAATGGGATAGCAAATATATTGTTAATTGGTTGCTTAAAAATATATATATATAGAGAGAGAGCTTTATGATGCAAAATAAAGGAAATTTGCAAAACCAAATGGAATGCTCTAATACATATATGTATATCAGTATATATATAGATAGTTACACACAAATCAAAGCAGAAAAAACAAGTGAGGGGATTTTTTTAATCCAAATTCTCATCGTGGAAATAACTAAAGAAAACCATTGAGTTATACGACTCTTTACCAATATAAAACTGATTGGGGTCACCCATATTATTGATATTTATATAAATCATCATGCGTTTATTGCTAGCCTCCCAGTCAGCCGTTCACAAAAAATTACAAATTGAAGGAAATATCATAAATTGCCACATCATAATGCTGATTGGGTTGATGGCCTTTTCCTAATTTGTATAAATTATCTTGCTTTTCCTGCCGAACCAAAAAGATGCATCTTCTCTGCAACCACAGCTTTCATGGCCTCCTTTGCAGATGCCATAACATAGACTAAATCTTTGCTGGGGTTGTTCAATGAGTCCATGTAAGCCTTCCGCACTTCAGTGTTCACATTGAACTTTCTGACGCCCAGCTCTATACAACCCTGTATGCAGTAGTCAAGCAAGCTCATATGATGTTAATCAACCTCAAAGCCATTCACCAACGTTAGTTATATTACATAAGAACATGTTTTGTTCTCGAATTGTTAACAAAACCTTCAAAAAAGCCAATAAATTCTAAAAATTTGTATTTTATAATTAATTGTACCTTGATAAGTTCCTTTGACAAACCAGAAGCTCCATGAAGCACCAGAAAAACTCTTTTCTTCAAACACAAAGCGCGCAAATCCTAAATGTAGAAGGAAGCTAGAATCAGTAAAAAGCTACTATGGATGAGGTGGAGGCATGAATCAAAAGACTCAGCAGAAGACAGTCTTTTCAATATACATTTTTTATGATGTTCTTAGTTTGAGAGGTAAAAGGAGATTCAGCATTATTGAGTTGTAAGGATGTTATTCCTGACACACTAGATAATCTGGCCCAGTGGCCATGATATTACACAAAATAACCACGAATCTCATAGCTTTAAGTTGAAGCCAAAATTTTTAGCAGGTGAGCAGGACTAATGTGAGCTCAATATTTTTAACAGCATATTCCTTAGCCATTTAAATTTACAAATTAAATTTCAAATCAACAGCATAGACCATATAACATAAAATAATTCTAGAACATAAAAACTTAGAAACCTTAATGTAACTTTATCCAAAAAAAGAAAAAAAAGAAGAAAGAAACCTTAATGTAACAAAATATGGTAAGTTTTTAAGTATCCAACCAAATGCTGCCTTCCTTTTGTAAAGTTACATTAATTACACAGAAGTCAGTAAATTTTTTAATCCTAATTGAATTACTAAACTATACAATGTCAAAAAAGTATTTATATATACTTTACCTTGAGCAAATCAAGTCTAAGATTTGGGCCACTTGCAGGGTATTTTCCATGGACATTTCCAACACAAACTGCCAAAGCATCTATGCCAGTCTCATCAATGAATTCTTGAGCCTGAAATTCATGAGGCCGGTTATTGGCAACATTATGTGCGAAAAAGAAAAGCTGACTTTAGCCAATTCAAAACAGAAGTAACCTGATTAACATCAGTCAGTCTTGCTTCATAATCTTCCACAGTCAAGTCATCTTCTGTTCCTGACAACCTCCCTAATTCAGCTTCCACTAGCATATCTTTTGAGTGAGCCAAGAATGATATGAACTTTGTATATGATACATTGTCCTTGAATGAAAGATGTGAACCATCTACCATAACTGAATCAAATCCCTGGCACGGTTGGGTTCAAAAAATGAAATTGACTCTTTAGTTATTATTTATTGAAGATAAATAGAATGCAATCTGACCACATAGAATGCTCAGCAGTAAATCAAATGGAAGGTACTCTACAGTGACAGAAAGACATATGGCTTTGATATTAAATAAAAAAGACAACTAACCAACTCAAGAGCTTCAACCAGATCTTGCTTTGAAGTTCCATGATCAAAGTGAACAGTGATGGGGACCTGCCATTCATGTATTAGCATTTACTCCAAAACATCTATACGTCTTCCCTTAAGTATAAAGAAGTAAAAGAGTCTGGCAATGTAAACCCCTAAGAAAAATTGAATGGGGTTGCAGTACAAGAACAGGCTCATGAGATGTTTAGTGACCTGGTATTTGGTTATTAGAGAATCATTTGGTTGATTGAACTACTATGTGGTTACATCATGGATAGCATTTTCTCAAATATTTGTAGTCTCCAAGTATAATAGTGTAAGTTTCCTTTCAATTGCCTGAAAAGGTAAGCCAAACACCAAATCACATAAAGCTTGTGTTATTACTATGTCACTATTTAATCCTTCATATTCTCCATATATTCTCGGTATTCTTTTCCTGCATAAAACTTATTCTTTGTTCTTTTTTTCCTTTCATTTTTGCGGTATAAATTATTTTACTAACCATAAGAAATAAACACATCCAATATCTCTTTCTTGTAACACAAGATCTAGTAACTAAATATCATCAGCAATAGTTTAACAAATTCTAACCTCAAAAAGTAGGAAGGATGTCTTCAGAGAAAAACTAAAATTCTAACCCATACATATTTTTTAACCAAACAAGGAATGAGATCAAGAGATTAACAAAATCCAATTATTTATAGACAAAAGAGATGCACTTCTTCAGGTAGAACAAAATAAATTCAGCACAAAGTTTTGTTTCTGGTAAGGGTTTTTGGGAGGAATAAATTCAGCACTTTTCATTGAATGACTAATTTTCAATGCTCAAGTTGCATGACAGCTGTATAAAATATATGTCACATCTAAGCCAAACAGAGGCATATAAACACATACTAAGCCAAAACAGGGCTTTTTACCAAACAATAGCATTCGCCTATTGAGTATATCAAGTGCTTGATAGAAATTCGTGCAAACAATGCAGGCCTTTCTGTGCTTTTCACCCTGAATGTGCAAACAAGTGTTCTTTGTTTCTCTTTCAACCTTTCAGTGCCTTTTTTTTTTTGTCCCTATTTTTTTTTTCCTAAACTTTTTTGCTTTCTACTTAAGTCAAGTGTATGAAATGGCACTTACACTGGCTTGTTCAGCAGCAGAGACACAACAGGCAACCAAAGGAATTCCCCCTTGCTTTAAGGCACCAGGATGAATCTGAAAAGGAACAGAAACAAGTCAGAAAATTTCCCTAAATCATGATTCTTCCAAAGAATTTCATCAATCATATCACCAATGCAGACAATGGTCAATAGAGCAAGATTTCAGTACTGGGGGATAAGATTAAAAGACAAGTGTTGAAAGAAATAACGCAAAATATTAACTAATATAAGGTTTTTTTTTTAATTAAAAAAAGAAAACCTTAATTTTTATAAAAAAATAATGTAAATGTATGCTGTTAATTGAGATGAAATTAAATTTTTTTCCGTCATAAACAATTCACATCAAGATTCAAAAATCCACCTTGATACAAGTTCATTTAAAATTCAATTGAGACTCAATATAATATAATTATGCTTAAGTTTCTCAGTAATCTCAAGCAAATATAGGTAAATATTTCATACAATTAAAAACTATTTAAAAAAATAAACAATACATAATCATTGACATATATTAACTTTAAAATATTAATTTAAGAATAAGAAATTTACATGTGTTATTTGAATAGTTAAGAGTAAATTGAGAAAATAAAATAACATAAAGAAATGAAAAATATAATCGTTAAATCCAAATACAACCTAAAAATAGAATAAAAATTGACAACACATGTCCATGCTTCAATTTGGAAACTCAATAGTCTTATCACAAATTATGGATAAAATCATGGCAGATGTCATTTATGAGTCTCCATGGCTATAATATCAATCTTCTAAATAGACTACTTCCGACCTGTAATATAGCAGGACTTTGTTCTTCCTCTGCAGCCGCAACAACTGCCTCAGCTCCTTCCAAATTATAAACGTTGAATGCTCCAACAGCATATCCACCTTTTTCTGCATTCTGCATATAGAACAAATTTTGAGTATCAGTGGAAAAAAGTATCAAGATATCTTAATTTTTTTTTTTTGATAAATATTTTATTGATCCCAAAAAAAAGAAAAAAGAGTCACCCAAGTATACAGGATGTATATGACTGGGGACCAATATAATCAAGCACGCAAATTAAAAAAATCCATCAAATCAAAAACCAAACATAGAGAATAACATCCTATGAAATCTTTATATATTATTTTAATGGACATTACAGAAAGAAGTTCTTTTGTAGATGAAAGTCTAAGGGGACGAGCCCAAGATTTCACAACTTCGGCCAGCGCTTTACTTTCACCAACATTACCTATAAAGCAGATTTTCAAATTGTCAGACTCAAAATAAAATTTTCAACAAAAGATTAAATAACCGAAACAATATAAGAACATATATTCACCCGGGAAAACAATGTATGGAACTCCAGGATGTCTACTTTCAGGACCTAGCTGCCACAAGGGAACACCAGCCAATGCTTGTCCAACTATCTCGGCACATTTTGCTTCAAGGGCTTTTGTAGCAAGATCTGATGAGGTGATTCCACCCTAAAAGAGAGTAATAATGTTTTCAGTATGTAGCATTTGAATTTGAGTACTTTGAAATTAGTCCACAAGCTCAAATTGTTTTAATAAAGCTTCCACAATGTGTCAAGATCAACATAAAGTACCATTGTTTGCCATGTCAAAAAGGTAAAAAGGAGGAGTATTGTTTATTATAAAAGTACCTTTGCAAGAATGTAACGAGGTTTTATAGTTATCTGCCTAACAATTTCCACCAGTGCTGAGCTCACTTTGAAATTGATCTCCAAACTCTCGGAAGGAGCTGCAAATGGAAAATGAATCGACACATGAGAAAAGGGGAGGCAGGAAAAAAAAAAGTACTGCTGTTCCAAACGTTTTTTTGAATACAGACATTTAACAACTGCTCTAGTGGACATTATCCATAAGAACTTTATATTGTTCAGAGAATTCAATATACACATAGCTAAGCAACATATCCAGGAAAAAAAAGAGTCGAACTTTTTCCAGTGATGAGCTCCCGACTGGTCAGTATTAGAGTGTCCTTACGAGCCCTAAGAAAACAATCTGCCATGGCTGCTGTTCTACTGATTTCCTCTTCCCTCTCTTCTACAGACCTCATTGCAAGTTTATCAACAGAAACCTGTTTCATTACAAAGTTGGCTATTCAGTCTTTTATATGAAAAGCTATAATTATCACAAATCCACAACTAAAAGAGAAACTTAGTATTTGGGTCACCTCAATACTTCTTAAGATCTGGCCACATTGTTGTCTGAGCTCTTCCACCTGTGGAGGGATCACCAACCAAGTAGAGATATCAAAATATTGGATAAAAGAAAGAAACAGAAATCTCCATTATTCATCATTTCTACCTGTTTAGTTGTTTTTGGAACATATGACCCCACAACTATTAGACCACCATTCTTTTCTTTGTTTATTCCTAGATCCTTTGGCAAAATTGGGGCTTTAGGGATAATTCCAATGCGAGTAGAAACAAAACTAGCAGCAGTACGGCATAGGAAACGTTTTCCCTTCAATTCTGCCTGTCAGTTTAACATAGCTTATTAAAACAAATACTAGCTTTTGAGGAAAACATGCTGGAAAGTAATCAAAATTATACTAATTGAAAAACAGAAATAATATAGCGATAGCAGGACATTTGCCTTGATCATTCCAGCTGCAAATACAGCCATGTCTCTTTCGCTAGCTGCATTAACTATACATGTCGACCCCTGTTCATGAAATAAACCAGAAACAAATTAGTCAAAACCTAACATTTCATTGTCAAAAGAAAACACACACACACCTGGCACAAGTGTGGCTAACAGTAGTGTGGCTAACTGTTTTGTATCATATAAACTTAGTAATTAAGCTGTTAAAATGCATTAAGCATGATACCTGCAAATAGATATACATTAAATGACTGGACTATACCCAAACCTTATTACTAAGACCTGCCTCGTAAAAGCTTTCAACAATAACCATGTTTAATAGTTGTTAGTTTAAAATATGAAACTCTAGAGTAACATGTGGTACTTTTGTTTAGCTAGAGAGTGAGATATTGGATGTCTTAGTGCATTGCAACACTGTAGTACTTAGGTCTCAGGCAAAAAGAAATAAAAGCAATTTATGGCTAGATAATGGAGTAGAAGAGTAAAAACTGTATGATTTGAATTACTAACATAGTAAGGCGGGACTTAAGAGGCAAAAAACAAACTGGAGAATGAACAATGGATAGACAAAAGGAATTGCTAAGCCCAAGTACGATCCATGAAATTTTGCATCATAAACAGGACCTGACTAATTCACCTTATAGACTTTTAACCCCTTGAAAAATGGAATAAGTGGGAATTTTTTGTTTTGGAAGAATACAAAATGCTGACTAATGACTTTAATTATAAAAAGAGAAGGCCATGTTGCTGATAATTATAATAGAACAAAGCTGACAAGTCAAACACTTCTCATAAAATTAGTCACAAAAATATCAATGTTTTTATTTTTTATTGTTAGGTTACACATACACACCCAATGGGTCTTGAACCCACAACCTCTATCTAAATGTTTTTCACCCCTTTTTTTTGGGCAATCAAGTAATTTCTTTGAGTAACACACTTTCTGTAATTTCTTCTCACATTTACTTTTAATTAACAAACTGACTTTCCAAATAGCTAGGTCCTATGATACATTGAAAAATCAAATGTCATTTACTACATTAGCGAGGTAAAGATAAAGTAGCACTAGGATAATGGCTGATATGTTCTTTTTCTTTTCACTATGTTAAGCTCTAAACAAAGATCTGCTCATTTGTAACAAATGATGACAAGACAAGCTTCACAGATATTCTAATTAGCCCCTCTGGAGTAGCTAAAGTGCATGTTTCTCCTACAAAGGAAAGGTCCTGGAAAGGGCAATCTAGATAAGTTCCTAACCTACTGGCTCCTGTCTCCTGCCACTAAATTTAAAAACCATATACAGCTATGATAATCCCCACATAGCTAGAGGTTCCTATTATATCCACCACATTGGTAGGGTTGTTAGAGTTGGTAATCAGGAGCAACTGAGGTTAGATTATGTTAATTCAAATTGGTAGGACCACTAAGACAGGTGATTAAATTATCTTTTGCGAATTTTCTTCAACAAACAGTTTTTATTATATCGCTTATTTGGTGGTGGGTGGGAGAGAGAGGGGGGGGGGGGGGGGGTAGGGGAAGGGGGAGGGATTTGTATAGGAATGTTGCCAGAAATTTCACTTCACAGGATTATTTAATAAGAAGAAAAGGATGAAATCTCATGAAAACAAGTTTTATCTTAAGCAACATATGCATCTCAACACTGAGTCACTGATTTGTTCTTTTTGGGTCCATTTCCCAATGCCACAACCTTATCCTCCACTAGGGGTCTATATGAACTGAGCCAAGCTTGTCTCAACCAAGGGCTCAACTCAACTCACCTATTAAGCAGAATGACCCAAGCTCAAGTTCATGCCAAAGCTAATTTAATATAACGATATAAACTCAAGCATTAAGATCTATTACAATTATGGTTAAATGATTAAATTCTCAATTTTTTGATAGCTTAAAATTTTGGGACAATAATTTATCATAGTATCAAAGCAGGTGATCCTAAATTCAAACCTTGTCTCCACCCTGTCCTATATATTACAAGGGAGTTTGGGTCCACACATAAGGAGAGTGTTAGATTTATGGTTAAATAACTAAATTCACAATTTCCTTAAAAGCTTAAGCTTTTGGGAAAATTGATAATTTATCGACATGATTGGCTTCTAGGCTCATGTACTAGCTCAAGGGCAACTTGCACTAACAGATTTTTTTTTTTTTTTGATAAGTAACTTGCAATAACAGATTTGAGGAGGAAAAGCTTTAAAGAGGTTTAGTTATTTGAGTGTTGTCGTTGATCCTTAACATGGGACTTACGATTTACATAGCATTCTAAAGTGAGAGCGGCTAAGAGGGTTTTATCTATATGTCTTCCCTCTCATTAGATCTCAATATTGGGGTGCAGGAATCCCAAATTGATGAAAAGCAAGAGAGGATGGAAGGGCAACAAGTCTTCCCTCTTCCCTCTTTCTGATCTTGTGGTGTGGGCCTGTATTGGAGGGTAGAATTGAGATCTGGACTGGTTTAAAAAATTCCGAATGTCAGGGTGAGGATAGGAACCTCAAGGCTCATTGAGCTGCTCGTAAGCTTGACAAGCTTACAGAGCCCTTCATATTTCTGATCAAGCTGAGCTTGAGCAGGGTAAATCTCAGTCAGCTTGGCTAGTCTGGAGCCCTGGCTCATACCAACTTTCAGTTGGATTGGGACCTCCAACCCAAGCTAAAATCTGTCTATATTCATCCCAAATCACCCCATTCAATGAACTGCAATTTGTAGATTGGATACAACCTGCTTGAGTGAAAAAAGTATCAGGAAATGGATCAAGCCTCATTGTTGTCCATCTAATTTGGAATGAAGCAATAAGGCAAAGATGCTGTAGCTGTTGACTGGCTAAAAATGGAGGCGGGCTGAATTTGAGAACTTGGTGGAACTCACTTCATTATACTTATCAAAAGGGCCAACAATATTGCCACTGTCCATGGAGAATTTATTAATCCACAAATGATGTACCAGAAATTTCTCTAGATTTTATTTTCTTATCCCTATCTTTATAGAGCAGCCAATGAAGAAGAAAACCTCTGCAATACATGAGAACCACCAACTTTGCAGAATTTTGATGGAATTTCTTAAACCATTGTCTCCCTCCCTTTTGTTGAATCTATCATTTTTCTTTATTTCGCTCACCAAATAGAAACATTTTCTTCCTCTTCCTGTCTAATTTACCTTTCATACTTTTCTAGCAACTTTGTCCAATAAAAGAAGTTCTAGAAGCTTCAACCATAGTTAATGGACATAGCGGGGCAGAACATGATACTGTATTATTCTATCCTAATCACTGGTTCCTATCATATAAAATAGATGGAGTTTATTGTGTAATCACTCATTCTTATCAAACCAAATACATAAACTACCTATTCTTTTAATAGAAGTTGCAACAAAATATGGCTGTTGATATTAATATTTCCCAGCCAATAATAGGCAGAGGCACTTAGACTCGGCTGCATTTATATCCTGTTTTACCCAGACACTTCACATTCATGTGATTGTATCAACATGATATGACATTCATAAGGGTATGGTACTAAAAACTCAAAACGGTGGAAAATATTTGGATATATATATATATATATATATATATCCAACACTGGATACTTACCTGCATGTAACATTCATACCCAAGTCTATGTACCAAATGTTATTTCTATGGTATGAAAAATAAACAAACTAAAGCAGGTATTCTTCAAATAACGTTTATTTGATCCATTTAACAACCTCAGGATGCTCCAGCTAATTGTTATAGACTGGTGTCGCATGTGTTAGTTGGCTGGGAAAACTACAGATCATCTACTTCTTCATTGCGCTGTTGATAGAGAACTTAAAAGTATGGTGTTTTCTCTTTTTGGGGTTCACTAGGTTATGCCAAAGGGTGTTCTGGTGCTCTTAGCAAGTTGGCAAGGGAGGCATGGTAGACGTAGTAATATAGAGATTTGAAAGGTAATCCCTCATTGTCAAATGTGGTGCATCTAGAGGGACAGGAATGCTAAAAAATTTGACGGATGTGAAAAATCTGTTCTTGACCTAAATATTTTTTAAGGTTTTATTTCTCAAATCTTTATTTGAGTGGATAAATTCTTCAGGTCTATTCTCTTTTGCCAATTTTCCTGAGATGCTTGATAGCTTACTTTAGAGGTTAATGCTGGTGTATACATCCTGTTTACATGACTTGTGCCCCTTTGCTCTTCTTATTGAAATATTTACTTACAAAAAATATATATAATACTTTTGATCCATAAAATGATAGTATCCCACTTAATTCAGGTCCAAAATTTATAGAAGAGAAGTGATAAACATATCTGCTGAAAAACATTCTAGCCTAGATGTATTTTTACCCCTCAATTGACATTATTGACAAATTACACAACCACTTCCGAAGATATAGAAGCATATTATGACAACTACTTAATGAGGGAAATCACTTCAACCACACAACTAATGTGTTAGTGTACGTATGTATTTCTGCAGTTGTGTGAGTGCGCGTGCTTGTGTTCACAATATTATGTACCTTTGGAAGATTGCAAAGACGCTCAAAAACAGCATCTGGTCCACCTTTCCTTAACAGTTGTATAGAAATAGATGCTACTTTACTGGCTGGTATGCGGCCACCTGTTTTCTCCTCCACCCACTATATTTAGACAAAAAAAAGTTGCAAAGTTACAAGAAATCTACTAGTGTTAAGTGTTTGTATAAACGATTACCCATTTTGAACAGACAAAGAAAAATTTTGACCTCACGGAGGTTTGAAGCTTTGTAGCCGAAAGCAGCATCTTTAGCAAACTCTGTGTCCCCTGCAGGGACAAGCCTACAGACACCATGATCCATGTTATATTTTTGCATCTAATAATGACTGAACAAACCTTTCAACACAAAAGGGAAACCTTACTTGTCAGAATCTGCAACATAGTGTACATCTTCAATAGTGTAACGCCCTCCTTGAAGAAAAAATGGGCAAATGATCCATGCATCCATCGCCCCTAATACTGAAACAGCAGCATCAGCTTCCTAAAAAAAAGGCAGTCCTATGTCATGATGTGAATTGAAATTATTCAGTCTCAATAGCATTGACTCCACAGTAGAATTCTATTTTAAGTTCTTATCCTTGCCTCCGGAAAATGACCACGTAACGTTGAATCCCCTCTCAAAACTACCGTATAATCAATGTTCTCAACTGATGTAGATGCAGTATGTAGGTTTCTGCAGATATCTTTTATCAATGCACTGGCCTGTAAAAAGATGATTTCAAACTCAGTGACCAGGAACAAGCAGATAGTATTGAGACACTTCTTCTAGCAGAAAGTTGCGTTCTAATAAGAACTATTTTTATTAACGGATGAGAAACAATCTTAAAAGAATTGGCATGTGTATAAAAATGAGATCTTTACCTTTTCAGAACTCAGCGATCTGGAGTTAGTCAAAATGAAAAAACATTTAGGAATTTTTCTGAACTGGGCAATAAGTGATTCAATAGTCCTGCAATGAAAAATGTGCAAATTATAATAACTGTAAATTCATCTTTTGGAAGGTTTTTTCCATGACTCAAGGAAAGCTTTAGTCACATCTACACTATACCCGAAAGGACTAGTCACAATTAGGGCTTATTGTAATCACTTATATAGCCCATATCAACCTAGCATACACCTGATGTGGGGCACATGCCCCTACAACAGTTTCACAAACAAAATCTAAACACAAATCTATACAAACCAGGAATTACAGTTGTCTTTAGCCACAAATAAAACAGTACACAGGGTTTATTTAACATGTGCAATGAGATGAATACCACTAGTTATTCAACAAAAATGCAGCAGCTTTGCTTTATGGCTTTATGTCTAAAAATAACTAGTTTTATAGAAATGTGTTTCATACTATCTGGTATCTAGATCAAATCTTTACCTAAGAAACTATAAAACAAAGAACAATTAAAAACACTCACCATTCTGTTAAAACCTCAATATCATGAACAGTTTGTGTTCCAGTTGGATCGTCATCCAGAACAACCAAAATCTTTGAATTGTTCTGATTTAGTCTTTGTATGTCATCAATAGGATCTAGTGCCCACTCAGATGGAAGAGATTTTAAGACAACTTCTTTCTTAGGAACAGGAAGTTTTCCTTTGACAATAACACCTGTGAGTGTCTCATAAACCTGTGGAAATATAAATATTGCATTTAAACCTACAATTTCTGGATTTGAACCATTAGATCACCTTTTTACACTTTAAAAGCTGCCCACATTGTGCACTTTGATTTTAATATAGTTAGAAAACTGGGGGAGGAGGGAAGAAAGAAGAAAAAGTTTCAGTATTCAAATTTATGGAGGGTTTTAATCGATTATAAATGTATTTGAGCATGAAATCTAAGGATTTCTTCATGCTATTACATAACCACATTCTAGTTTGAAATTAAATTTCAAACACAACTAGCAGAGAGACACAAAAAATGAAGAACAAGCAATCGAGAAACCATAACAGTCTCAACAACCTAGAAAGAGTAGGGTTCTGATTTGGTAGCAGTTAGAGATTTAATTGACCCAAGAAAAAGAAGGGGGGAAATGGACAAAAGAAGATTCAGATAAATCGCATCAGAAACAGGTTCAATTAGAATCTAATTTAATTTTTCAATAAGTTATAACGTAATTTTATTAGGGAAAAAGAAAAAGAAAAAAGTAGATTCAATGATCTACCAATCGGAGTACCAAGAGATTATCATAAGTCACTCAACATAATTACTTACTTCAGATCATGTGGGAAATTAAGGCTATTTCAATTATTCAGTTACAACAGCATGGGTCAATGATAGACCATCTTTAACAGGTAGTTGGAACACTCTTTCCAAATCTGATATTTTGTATTAATCCTTACGCAATCAATGTAAGCTGGAACCATAGGTTAAAAATCAAAAGGCTTCTTGCTGGTAAAAGCAAATAGCAGAAAGGCTTACTGTTTGAATCTTTGAAATACTCAATTGATCATAAATTTAGCCTGACACATTAGATTGACTATGTTTCTTCAACTTAAATCAAAAGATTGGCATTATTTGCTCTTACCTTAACCACACCAGAATCATCTTGCCGGCCCCAGCCTGCAGCAGAACCTGTTCAATAGTAAAATTATGAGTAATACTCCGTTGTCCCATATTATTTACTAATAAGTTTGCATTTCCAGTTTATGCTATATATATGGTAGCAAGTGCTATCTTTTGCCACCTCCCTCTTTCTGCAGAAAAGTTCTGCCACAATCAGAAGTGTTGAAGCTAATTTTGAAATTTCTGCATCTCTAAATTTATCTAAATGAAAAAGATTCATGTTTGGTGACTTGAAAAGTGAATTTTCCCAATGAAAGGATAATATTATTGGCTTAAGTGAATCGGCCAAAGATATTCATCTAAGATACAAGAAGCTTAGTTAAGAAAATCATGAGAAAGTTTTTGAGAAACAGGAAAAAGTCTAAGTGCCTAATTGACTTTAGATGCGAACAGGCCATAAGAGGAAGATTGCAAAGTCAGTTCACTGGACAGTCATATATCTAAAGCAAAAAGGAATGATTGAAGGGAACAGTCAAGAGGGAGAGCAAAGAGGGCAGGGAACAGATAAAAGATGTAATTTTAGCTGCAAGAAAATTTCTGCATAGTTGATGAGAAAAAGAGGTAATTTATAAATATCCATCTTAAACTATCACTCAAGTTTCAATCTACCCCTAATTTTAAAATTGAGAAATCAACTCTCTAGTGTCATTAAAACTTCTAGTAGACCCCATCCATTCCAATTACCATCAAGTTGAACAAATTATTGCAAAAATTGTGCCACCGAAACAACCAAAAGAATAACTAAGATGAAACACTAAAGCTCTCTTCAGTTTCTCTCCTTCTTATGCTCTTTAATTTAATGTTAATTTGAAGGAAATTGGAACAGCAGGAGGCTCTTTGCAAATTTGGGCAACATTACTGGGTAGCCAAGACACAGGTCAAATGCTTTGTCCTGCAAGACTGCTTCAGGTTTTCACACTGATCTTATCTATAGTTTAGTATGCAATTTAGTTTCCACTGATTTAGGTGATGAAGAAACTAAAATAGAGATTTTACGATATTATAAAAGTTTAGAAGATTATGCAGCACCTGACAGGAACAGCTGGTGTGCCACTGTGGCAATATGAAGGGGAACTTTATGGGAGGAACATTCACGAGAAACAATGCCCTGTAGATGATAATAACCATTATTTCTTTAAACTCATGAGGAAATATTCATATACATTGTTTCCACTAAAAAAAGGCGTAGGTGGATTTTAGACTGACCAGGTCCTTCACAAAGATGTCAAGTGCAGAGTATGGTGTATAATCACCATCCAACATGTGTGGAACACGGTTTTCAAACATCCTGTAATAGAAGAACTTAATGAAGCTCAATCTACATAGTTGTAAATCAAACACTTATTCCAAAGCATAGATGCATGCAGCTCCTCTTAATACAAAACATAGATGAATAAAAATGGACAACACAGCCTGAAGAAAACAAGGTTTAGGTGTTAATTAGTCAGCCTCCACCTTAGAATATATTTATATTAGGTTTATAACATAATTACACAAATACCCTTATCAATATGCTAATAGAACAAGTAACCAGAAAATAACTCTAACACAGTAAAATCTCACAAGCGCAAAACAACATTCTTAAGCCAATAGGGAATGATGAATTTAATCATTTAACTATTATTTTAACACACATGTGCGCCGCGCTCCCCCTCAACAAGTGGGCCTAATATGTGAAACTTTTTATTTTAAGTTGAAGTTAGAGTGGAGACAATTTTTTGACTCTGGACGTCCAGCTTTGGTACCATGATAAGTTAAGCTAGTCCTAAAAGCTTAAGCTGATAAGAAATGATGAATTTAATCACTTAACAATTATTCTAATAGTATATACAAGCTTCACTCATATAAAGAACCTTAAAGCTTACATCCTTGATTCTACCTACTCAATTTTCTAACTCCCAAAACAAGGAACAACATTCCAAATATCTACATAAGCTGAAACTAATTCCAAAAAAGAATGTAAATTAACAAAACCCTAGTTTGACAAAGTACTAGGTCTGCCACAATACAACCACAAACCATAGTATTACCAAATAAGCATGATTTTGATATCTTAACATTGCCCCACATAAAAGGAGGATGGAACCAAGTTGGTTCTACCATTCCAAGAAGCTTTGAACTGTAGGTCTATGGAGAGACCTACCTGTGGAGTTAGCACTGATTTTGCAAATTTTTATCCATGCCCTCTGCATCATTGCCAGAACCTACATTGGTTAGTTCTCACCAAATACTGATGCTTATAGGGGTAGGAGTTTGAAGAAGTTTAGTTGACTGAATCCCTAAACCTAGAATGATAGGACATTGCCTTGAATGATGAAATTAGAATATTGTGCAACTCCACCACGTAAAGCCTTTTAAGACAGTAAATTCATTTTATCCTATTCCTTGCACCATACTGACAATAGAGGGTAATTATACATGTATTACAATTTTTTGGTTTACATCACCATTTGTTGTTGGAAGTTTTCCTTTATAAAATTTAAGGAATCTCAACCATTTATTGTTGGACTTGCATTACAATTATTATCATGGTTGTCAGCAGTTTAGAAAGATTATTTATGGGAAAATGTTATCATTAACTTCAATAAAAATTGAAAGAAAAATCTGGATAAGGGACTTTTGTGAAGAAAAATGGAAACTAAGAAAAATTAAGAAGGAATCTGCGTATCATCCCACAGCTCATTAGAAAGTTTGAGACTTGTTAAAGCATCTTGCCCAAAAGCTTAAGCGAGTATGTTGAGAAGCCTAACTAGTACAAAATTTCACAACCAAGACCATACCCAACCAATGTGGAACTTATCTCTTTCACACCCCCTATCATGTGATGGCCCAAAAAAACAAAAACAAAAAAGGGACAATCCAATATGACTAATACTCTCCAACCAACTGAACAGACCAAAGACAGTTATGACCAAACAAGGGAAGCATGTGGAGTCCAAGAACAACAAACCAGTATCCAATGTCATGTTAAAAAAATGCTTGTAAGTGGAGAGCGCAACCAGTGAATAAAATCATACTAAGACCATCATATCCTCCAAAGGAAATTTCTCTCACAAGACTGTTAGATACTCATTAGAAAACAGTGCTCACACTTAAGCAAACACAGAAGATTAAATGAAATGAGACTAAGGTTGAAACTAAGATTTCAGCAGTCATAACTGGCCAAAATTGGGAATTAACACTGATTTCTAAACAATATAATTAGTAGCCACTGTTACAAAATTATATTTTTTACTAACATCTTGAGTCTAAAGGACTCAATTTTGGGCCTATAAACCGAGTCTCAAAAACTCGATTTCCATGGTTTGATCACATCTGATATGGCATTTTTTCCATGTGGTGACCACCTGGAAATCGAGTCATCGAATCTCTAAGACTCGATTTACAAGCCCACCCTACATATTCAGCCTCCTTACACTACAAACCATTCACCCCACCTTCTCATCAAACCAGAAACCAAAGAACCCACAGCCGCCCGATCCAGCCAGACCATGCCACCACCGCACCACCGCGCTAGACCCACGCCGCACAACCCAGGCAACGCGACCCAAGCAGCGAGACCCAGGCTACGCAACCCAAACAGCGCGACCCAGGTGTTAACCCGACGAGGTGAGGTGAGCTCTCTCTTCTCGAATTCTTTCTCTCTCTAATTTGATGGGTTTTGGGGTTTTTATTTTTTTAATCTGGATTTTAGGTGGTTGTTAGGGGCGGATTTGGTTGGATTTATGCTGAGTTGTTGGATTAATGCTCGGATTTGTGGGTTGTATTTGATAGTGGCTGGTCTATGCTTGTATTTGATGGTGGCTGATCTGTGGTTGGAGAGTATTAGCCTTATAGACTCAAGATGTTAGTAAAATATATAGTTTAGAAACCGTGCCTACTAACTATATAGTTTAGAAAATGGGCTTAATTCCCAATTTTGGCCGTCATAACTAGAACAAGACAGAGTTGCATACCAGGATGTCCCCCCACTGTTTGTGATGACATCAAACAACATTCTTGTATTAATTCCAAGTCGAGCTCCAAATGCCATTGCTTCCGCTCCTGAGGCTATATGAACTCCAGCAAGCAATTGATTAACCATCTTTACACCGCTACAGAACCAAAAAAAAAGTTTGTAATAAAAATTGACGTCCCCAGCATAACCAGATTACCGTGCTTACCTTTTTTTTATTAGCATATATAAGGATGCATGTGTCCACGGACTTATTATTAGATGAATGAAAATTTAATGTACAGAGAAATATTGACCAATATGAGTCAGAAGTACCTTCCAGCCCCGCAACCTCCTCTGATAATATAAAGCTTCTCACTCAATGCTGTACAAAAAATCAGTCAAGTATTACTCACAAAGTTAATTCTGAATCACTACACCCCCAATGAATTTCAAAAATATGCTTAGTACCTGCAAGAACTAAACTAGTACTCTTAAGAGCTTCATCTGTACCAGAAGCCATTATCTGAAAAGAATAACTTAGTGAAATTTCAGCCAACAAAAACCAAAGAGCTATTTTAATAAAAGAAAAGGCGGTATTTTCACACCGTAAGTGTTCCCATGGCGGCCCTCTTAACACCACCAGAAACAGGAGCATCCACCAATTTCAAATTCTTGCCGTCATCTAATAAGACATTTGGAGATTGATTAATATATGATCACATTCTGAAAGTAAATTGTGAAAGCATCGCATGGAAAGATCTAAGAAGAAAAGAGAAGCCAAAGAAAAAAGAATTCCCAAGAGATCATCATAAAATAAACACACTCAGCACTCATATAGAAGGAAATTATAAGATTACCCTTCAATCAACAGTCTTCCCCTTTTCCTAAACATAGGAACTAAATTGAAATAATAATATAGCATCATTCCAACATATAAAGTTAGCCAATTATATCCCAAAAAAATTCAAGCTTTTATCCCAAACATATCTGTGTCATATTCTGCATATACATACATATCAGCCTAAGATGCATGTCAGATAAGGTGTAGCAGATACTGTGAAATACCCATGCTTCCTATGGGAGTAGGGATGAAATTTATTTTGGTAGTGAAATTCAAACAAATTTAAATTTCCCACAATGGATTGTCAAAGTGATAATACAAGCAGTCCAACATTTACCCCCCTAGAGAGAGAGAGAGAGAGAAAGCAGTAACAATTATGGTAGTTAAAAAACCAATTGGTCTTTTCTTTTGTGAAAATTTTACATGGTAAGATTAGTATAAGAGAAAATTTTAATGCATCTTTCATAAATCATATACTATTTTTGTAGATGTAATTTGATGTTCTTATTGTCCAACACAGACAAAAATTATAATAAGGGATAGTATGAGGGGAAAAAATACTAATAACTTATAACTGACATTAAATCATTGCATGATCAGGACAAATGAAATATAATCAAGATTTTGAGCAGTCTTAGAAAAAACCATTGTCATGATAATGAGATACAATAAAACTGAAGAAATTTTCTGGTTAAGGAAAAAAAAAATAACAAATGTTAGAGTAGTGAATTCTGCATAAAAGAGCAATAGTTAACATGCCACATATAAAACAACATACTTATCAAACATAAAACAACGTACTTATCAAACGTTGCTCTAGTTGGCTCACAAATCCAGGAGAAACAGTAGATGAAAGGATAATAGATGCTCCAGATGGAAGTGCTACAGAACACATAAAATAAGGTTAGTACTGCTATGAAATAAGATGATATACTGAAAAGTTTTGTCTACCTGAAACTGCACCAAGATCTCCATATATAACACTCTCAGCTTGAGCTTCATTTGTGACCATGATTATAAGTACATCAACATCTGGAATAGAAAATGTGTCACAAGCAAATAAGTTCTTTCTCCTTAAAAAGAATTTGAAAAAAACTGCAAATTTTTCTCATAAACATCTAACAGTGTATTGACATATCTGATTTCCTATTTTGGCAGTTACAAAACTGACTGGAATTAACTAGTGCAACAGAAAATGTGGATTACGCTCTTTAGGCTACAGCTAATGTGTAATCATATATACATCAATTTTTGCTCTTAGAAGTTTTGGTACAAACATAATTATTCTGGCAAGCTTGTGCCTATGTAGATCATAAATGTAACTTATGTTACATAATGGAAAAAATATTTTTGAGGTTCCAATAACAAAAAAGTAGTAGCTATATGATAGGCTGCTTCTTTATAGAGTAAGGTCCCAAGGCCAAGGCCTCTCCCAATGATAACAAAAATGGGCTTATGCCCCATTTATGGACTTCTTTTGTTTTTTGTTTCAAAGGTAAAATCAAACCTAACAGAGATATGATCTAAAAGTGTTTGGAGAGAAAACGCAATCATAATAGAAAGTAAAAATTATTATTGTATTGAAGCATGAAATTTACATTCTCAAAAAAATTCATTGTTATCAATTCTTTATTCATTCATTTGTTCACTCATTTATGGCTTATATTGGTATATATTTCCATATGTCTCCAATTACCTTTACTTGCTTCTGCTGGAGAGTTGCAAACCAAGCCACCAACTTTGGAAAATCGAGTCAATGTTGGCTTATACGCCTGCACTCAAAGAAATGTGCAAAAATACATTAATTATAACGGTATTTTAAATGATCACTTCAATTTGCAACATAAGTTTACTTTCTAGACAAAAAACAAAAAATATAACAAAATTTTAAAAAATTACATGAGTGCACAATCATGTGCAGACATACACAGTTCATATGCACAACACTTGGACACATCAGGCTGTTACAAAACAACATGAGGCTCAATCAGTTCTAGCTACAAAATAATGATGGTGCAAATGGGTTACAAATTTATCCTTACATATAAAGTTCACCAATTATATGATAATTAATTATTATAATATATTCTAACTAACATTTGTATGAGTCTAGAAAAGGAAAAACTACTTTAGCACTTCATGCCTTCAAGAAATATACAAATGAGTCGTAAATGAATTTTTTAAATCATCTAAGTTCACTAGTTTTAGGGGAAATCACCTCTTCACACCCTCAAGATGGAAAATAAAAGGGGTTTGAAAGATAATTTATATCTTTTGACACATCAATTTCATTACCTCAAGAGAAATAACAGAATGAAGCCATTTTGGTTTAATTTAGCTCCCAGAGAATTTATAAAATAATATAATGCAGTTCGACATTTAACTTCTGGTAAACTACATGACTGCTATTCAATAAATTCCAAATCCATTTCACTACTTATTTCTCCAATTTCAGATAACTACATCATAAAACCTCAAACTTCATTAGACAAATACATTTAAAGCAAGAAAGATCACAAACAGAGAAAGTTAAGAATAAACTTGGGGAATGAAAGCAATTACTAATCATTACAGTTTCCCTTTTCAAACAAGTAATTTAATTGTTGAAGTATAATGCAATAAGAATTGAACATAGAGAATTACATCATAACCAAGGACACAAAAGTTTGATCTCAGCAAGTGAGTTGCCATGCCAAATCCCATTGCTCCAAGACCAATGAAACCAATTCGGTTCACTGTACTAGATTTGCAAGCAATTTGGTTTGCCAGCTGCTCAGGATTGTACATTTCCGCATTTGCTGCATCGGTAATACCCACTCCAAGGACTTTTTCCCAAACCTGCTCAGAGTTATACAGTTCAGAGACAACAAAATCATATTGACATATGACAAGGCATAACTCAAACATTTTTTGAAACTTCTCCTGAAAGAAAGTCACAAACACTTGCTGCAAAAAATTTTGTAAACAGAACTGTGTGGGGATAACCTTGGCTAATGTGGCACTGTCATCATCTCCAGAAACATGTGAAGACCCTGAAAGAGGAAATGTGTGAAGTCTATAAGAATGAACTAGATTGCTTCCAAATATCAGAATTTAAACTAAAATATAAAGTATTTTCAAAATGATACCAAGAATAAGTTGTTGATGAGCAACTGCCAATAGTGGAAGAGGAAAAGTAAGTGATTTGGCAACATCCAAAATAGTTCCCTTCAATATGGAAATTCTATTAGTCTCATGTACCGTAACAATAAAACATTAAATGGAACCAACAAGATGACTGAACATTTAAAAACAATTTGAATCTAAAATTATACTTTGGATAATAAATCTTTCCTGCAATATCAGTACATGACCAATATTGCCACGTTTTAAATGACAATCAGTTATATGTAACATACAGAAGCCAAATTTCAACTTGACATCAAAATCATAATCTTAAGAACACAAAGATTCAAAAATTCGTAAGTATGCCATATTGCTATATATTCTTTCATTTCAATAAACAATAACTACATATGGATATCATTCTCAAAATCATTTTCTTCTTTTAATGATCCATATTTTGGAAAAACACATACATATCAATTAAACTTGACAAGCCTTATCTGAACCATTTAGATTATCACTTTTCCTATTTAAAATACATATTAGCCAAAAAGTATCCATTTTCAGACCCCAAGTGTGAGAGTGGCTAGAAACTAAAGTTCCACTTAACAAAGAAGTCTACTCAGCAGCAAGGAGACAATATTGAAACAGTGCATTAATATTCGTCTTTACCAACTGGATCTTCAGGATGAAACACATTATCTATGCAACTGAAACTAACAAGTTTCATTTAAGATAATTTTTCATTGATCTCATGGGTAGTGGGCCTAGTGGCACCCCACTGACCTCCACCATGCAGATATTGCTCATCCTGTATAAACTGTAGATGATGATTTTAAAAAGAAATCTAGTACATAATTTTTATGAATATGTGACTCCTATGCCTCCCCCACAACTCCAATCGCATCAACAATCTTTCTTGTCCATTTGATGCACTTTGTGCCATTACTACCATTTTTGGTTCTTTAAATTTCCAAACTATTGATTTCTGTATTCCAGAAAGCACTCCATTAGTCCATTGATACAATCAACCGAGCCACTCCCATCTCTTGCGAACACAATTGACATCATATAGTTTATATTTATTAATGCAACAATTAACTTAAATTCTTCAATTCAGTAATTTTTACATTAGTTGTTTGTTAATTATTGTTCGAGAACTACTAGCTCTAAATATATGATATCCATTTATAATTCTGGGGCCATCCACTTTGTTTCCCATACTTTATCTGACTAGAAATTTCTTTTATGACGCAAACAAGTTTTTGGACAAATTTATGATGTTAGAATAATGATATGTAGATGTGTTCTGAATCTTAGACTCAAATTGAAATCCATACATCAGTAAATTTATTTCCAATATACATCAGAAACTATTATCTATATTTAAAACTTGGTTGGTCGAGGAGTTTGGCTACCCATATGGTATAGACATATGGGTGTCTATTCGTCATCGGTGTCATCTAGCACTGCTAATAAGGGTTGAGAATGTTGGAAATGTCCACTCACAAGACTATCATGTCATCTATGGATCACATGTTTGACCATAATCTATTTGATAACCACCCCCCCCCCCACCTAAAACACACACTTATTTTTTCTCAATTTGCGCTCTCTCTCTCTCTCTCTCTCTCTCTCTCTCTCTATATATATATATATATATATATTCTAGATTACTTTATAACCCTTTTACTTCAGTTTGTATGTAAATATAAAAGATAAAAATCCTACATGTCAGTTTGGCCCTATTCTATGGTGCACCATGTGTTTGTTGCATATTAAGTTGTCAAACTCATGCCTTCCAATTACATACTTTTCAAATTGAGGTTTAGAGCTCCAAGGATTGGGGTGGACTGGATCTTAGTGAAATTTCAGAGATTTATCTATGTGTTGTTTACAAGTTGGAATTTCCTAGAGAAATTTGTTTTTTCGAGATTTTAATAGTAAGCTGTATTTGATGTTCAAATGTATTAAGGTCCTGTACATACTTGCATGGTTTAATGGAATTCTACGGTTTATTATAGTTCCCATTGGCGCTTTATTTAAGTCTAAGGAGTATGGATTTTAGGTTGTAATAGAAACCAAACCAGTCAGACCAAATTGTAAAGTTAGTTCGGCTAAGTTCTTCTGGTTTCTTTCCATTTTTCTTTCAAATAAGTAGTGCATTTGAAGTTAACTAATGGTCTAAAAATTAATTCTTCCATAAGCTTGATGAAGAAATGGGCATATTAATCAACTTCGAACTTGTAAAGAGCAAAAAAAATTGACAATATAAAATTGGCTTAATATATATAATGATATAGTTCTACAGGATAAATATGACAAAGCATTAAAAACAACATCATCACACACATTTAATTGAAACTGAAGCCACATACAACCAGAAAATAGGATCAGAAAAACTATTTATCACCATATATCTTACCAATTTTTGAACAAAAGTGCTCAGAAAATGATGTTTGGTATTGCCCTGTAACAAATTGGGAACATGATTCTTGAAAACCCTGAAAAAAAAAAAAAAAAAAAAAAAAACCAGCATCCCACAGCCCACCCCCAGAATACAAAGGATTAAAAAACTGCATGAACGGAGATTTTATTCTAATTGTTTCATAGGACATAACAATAAATGCATTCATTCAAATTACCAAAGGATCAATATAAGAAACCCTTACGAACCACCTCAAAGTAAAGGAAAAGCTAAAAGTGTCAATGAAATTCTTTAAATCATCAAAATAATCACAATAATTAATTGGTATAAAAATGTAGCATTAATGAAGAATGCTTTAGCACCTTGATGTATCAACGGTTTCTAGTAAACTCACTAGCATTCTAATGTATCAAAGGATTTCTGTTAAACTTATTAGCACTCAGACATATCAAAGGGTATGGCAAACTTATCTATCTATATAATATATGAGGCCAGATCTACCGTAAAGTAACACAAATTTAAGAGCCATTTTATGAATAAGCTATGCATCCTACACCCCAAAGCTGTGAAAAGTTAGGATACTTTAGCTAAAGTAAGGAGATGACAGCACAAAGTTCTTCCACAGCTTGGCTAACTCTCATAGAGTGTCTATCAAGCTTCTTTGCTCTATGGGTTTGAGGCAAGGCAATCCATTATTGCCACTCTTGCTTGTCTTGATTATGGAAGTTCCCAGCAAAATGATTAGAAAGGCTATCTTAGGAGGAAGGATGCCCTGGTTTGAGAGGGAGGGGAGGAATAGAACAACTTTGACTATGTCACACTTTTTGCATTTGATATTATCATTTTTTGTGGAGCTGAGATAAGGCACATGTACAAAAGAAGAACCTTAGAAGTACACAGGTTGTATACCCTAAGATTCTTTACGTTGTCACAAAGCTACGCTTTAAAAAATCATAGTGTAGAAGATATACTCGAGCCCAAAGGCATCCAACAAAATAATGAACCCACAAACTATGATTCAATCCCTAAAGTAGAGATTACTACTTGGTGTTCAAATGTCCTTCTATTCCACTCCCCCCAAGTAACCCACATAAAACTCCCAAGAACTGCATTCCTTTCTCTATTTTTTCATTGCCACCCTTGTAACACACCCTTCACTATCTTAGGCATCACCCATCTTAAACTAACACTAACAATATGAAGTTCCATAATTTCATTGCCACTGCAATGAGGCAATTAATGATTGAAAATTTTCTAGTTTTTACACATAACACACCAATTTCACAGCACCATACCCATTTCCACCAAGTTATCTATAGTAAGGATTCTCCCCCAGGTTCCAGACCATACCAAAAAAAAAAAAACAATTCAAGTGGGGGTTTTTACCTGTCAAATAGCCTTCCAAGGAAAATACAAGCAACTAACACCCAACTCCCAATCATGAGCAGCTCACACGAATATAGGATTCCAGTGGATTTCTCCATTTCTCAACTAAATGCAATATGATACCATAGCCTCTTTGTTTACAGCTAATTGAAACAATACAGGATATGAGGATGTTTAAGTCCTGTCAGAGCTCCACATATCCTCCCCAAATCTAACCCTTCTTCCATCACCTAGACCAAAGCCAACAAATCTATAGAAAGAATTCTAACCTGTTTTAATTCCTTCCAAAGACCAAAACCATAAGAATGTTGGAAAGATAGGATTCAAGATGAGGAAATCAGCTTAAAGATATGGGTGGCCCCTATTGTTGAAAAGACGAAGGAGAGTCGCCTGAGATGGTTTTGTCATGTACAAAGGAGAGCAACTAATGCATCAATTAAAAAGAGTAAGATGATTCTAGTTGAAGAAATGATTAAGGGTAAAGGAAGACCAAAAATAACATTAGTTGAAATAGTAAAAAAAAAAATGACATGTCAATTAAGTTATCAATTAAGGAAGAAACAGAGGGTATGACTTCATATATAGTAGAATGGAGAAAAGAATACATGTGGCCAATCCTTACTAGTCTATTGAGGATCCATAGATGGTCCCCAGAAATTTGGGATTAAGGCATTGTTGTTGTTGTTGTTGTTGTAGTATTAGTATTTTCCCCCCCACCAACTTCCTCTAAAGTAAATCACTCTTTTGGCTGAAATGCCAAAGCCATTTTCCCAATAATGCCTAATTAAATTTAGTCACCTTCTTAATCCACAACCCTCTTTGTGTAAAGGCAAACTAGGAATGCCCCAATCTACAAGATGAATCTTATTCTCCTCCCCCAACCCTACCCAAAGAAAATCCTATTGAAGCTTTTCCAATCTTTTAGCTACATTAACTGGCATAGTGAATAGCGGCACAAAATATATAGGTAAGTTAGACAACATACCCTTAATGAGTGTGAGTCAACCACCCTTAGAAGATATAATCTTTACAACCTAACCAACCTTCTCTCCATTCCTTCAATGATAACATTTCATAGAGACCACAACTTGAAGTGAGCCCCAAATGGAAGACCCAAGTCATAGGTAATGAACCAACATGACGTCATTGCCACTTCCTATATCATCCAACGAACCCACTAGAAAAATTTCTCTCTTACCCAAATTTATTTTCAAACCCGTCAAAAAAAAAAAAAAAGAAGCTCTCAACATTTTTATTTTCTCCATCTCTTCCCCACAAAGGATAATCATATCATTGAAAAAAGACACAAAATAAAGAAATAAATAAATAAACCAAATAGGATATAATCAGGATATCTCCATGACTCCCCTCAACTGTAAACACCATCAGGTGAACATCCTCTATTTTCCTATTGATCATCTTACTCAGCACCTCCATAATTAGAATGAAAAGAAGAGGGGATGAGGGATCCCCATAACACAATGTTATATATTATCCTTAAAAAAATTTCAATCCCTAAAGACATGTTTCAAGTTCTTGCACATATAGCTTGAGACTCAAAAGCCCAATAAAAATTCATAATAAGAACCAGCTACATGAATATACAGCATCTCATTCTTAAGCTTGCTTCTAATTTGGACTTCAGAACATGAATTTCAGTTATTAAAGAAAGAAATTAAATTAGAAAGTTAGAAGGACTCACCATGAATTTCCAGCAGCATTAGAAATGATGTTGTATATTATCCAGGGATGAATACCAACTTTGACACCAAGAGAAATAGCCTCCAGTGAAGCAACAAGATGAATGCCCTCAAGCAGCTCATTAACCATTTTAATTTTACTACAATAGAAAACGAAACCATGATTTAAAAAGACATTTTATACACCATCAACTACCATAATAAAACCTCTAATATCAATTTAGGTCACTTTTCTAACAGCTAAATTAAGGAAATTTCGTTTAGCAACTAACAAGCATGTTAAGCATATTTTTAACTTCTTTACTATATTTTTACATTGGCTATCCAAATTATTAGTAAAACCATTAGATTAAGCCAATACAATTTTACAGCAGTCTTGATTATGAAAAGAAGGTTTGCAAGCAAAGAAGAAAACACACCTTCCAGCACCAACTTTGCCCTCAAAAACGTAAAGCTTTTCACACATTGCTGCTCACAAAACACACTCACAGATGATATATTAACATTTAGAATAAAAGGTAAATACATAAGGGTTCACAAAACAATATTCTAAGACAACCATATTAGACCAAGAATGGATCTACCAGAGAGAAAAGGCCGAGCCCTTGCAATGGCGTCTGACCTTCCTGATGAAGTAATCTGAATAGTTCAAAAAACATCAGAACCCTTACTGTTATTGACTAGCTGATAACAAGAACAAAAATTGATCTTTACATTTACAAATAATCAATATGGGAAAAAAGAAGATATAATGTTAAGACAGACATAACATTACCATGACTTGTCCATCTAATAGCTCAGACATTCCCCTAGAGACATATACATCTACAAGATAAGCTGTCTCACAATCATCTGCAAGATAAATATACAGGCAGATGCAAGCAAAAATTTCAATATCAGTGCTATATGTCCCCGAAGGAAAGCAACCATCAAGATCATAAATAGAAGATTGGTACATAATAGAAACCTTCAGTTCCTGAGCTAACATGGTTTCATGCTTGGGAATTAGGTGTGCCCCCTAATTTCTTACTAATTGAAAATAAAATTTTTAAACAGAAAGAAATTACATAGGTAAAGAATAGAAGTCTGACATCCAAATTTCATTTCCCAATTATGGAACATTCCTTTGACATATGAACATGAATCACATGAAACATAAACCTAAAATCACATTGATTGCTGACAAGGGATAAATTATCTACTGTGTGTGTGTGAGAGAGACAAAGAGAGTTCCTCATTTGCAAACCAAATAAACAAATGTACGATATGTCAAATATACAAAAATAACAAATGTTTACTTTTGTGTACATGCCATAAGGTTCACACATCTGGTGATTCTTTAATAGATTGCCGCCCCTTAAAAACAGGCCACTATATATCTTTCTTTTCTACTATAGCAGATAATGTGTTCTTTACATGAGCTTCAGTAATATTGACTTAAGAAACAAAAGTTCAGATTTTATAATGGTGTCTTCTATGCAACCGAATGGAACATAAATATTACTCATAAGAACACATTTTCGAGAGAACCAAAGTAGTGTAAAGGAAAAAAATATCAAGGTGTAAATTGCCTGTGAGGCGCTTTTCCAGGTTCTGGACATAGGAAGGTAATATGGTTGAGTGTAGAATGATGACAGCATCCTTGGGCAACCCTGCATATCCATAAAGTTACATATTTTGTATATCAACCAAGAGACTGGTGATTATATTACACATTATGTGGAGAAGCTTCCTAGAGACCTTTCAAAGCGCCCTCGTTACCAAAAATTACATCATTCATTTGATCTGCATGAGATATTAACACAATCAAAGCTGCAACACCTGCAAGGAAAAATTGAGCAGGAAAAGCATCAGGTAGACATTTCTAAGGCACGAAACATACATTTTCATAATTTCCATATGTCAAGGATTCAAAACTCATTAAACAAAGTATAATAACGATGGTGATGCTGAGATTGGGTTCATTTGTAAACTTAGAATTGATAGGAATATGGTTAAATTCATGAAACTTTTGGTGGTATAAAGATATTTAAAACAAACAATTGCAGATAATAGTAACACATGATATAACCTTATTGGTTCAATTGATGGCTTCTAACAGGAAGCCCTCAAGGTATAACCTAATAAACTAAATTGAAGCAAAAGGTACATGCCATCATACTTAATCTAAAGTTCATAGAGTATCAGAGTTTGAAGAAGGGAAAGAAGGAGCCCTCGACCCATAACAAATAGAGGATTTATTTCATCACATAGTTTGAGCTCCTAGAATATGACACCCTTGGGTTTTCTATTCGATTGTATCAAACGGCCCAATGAAATGGGATTTCCTTATTGAGCTGCATCATTCTAGGGCAAGCAGATCATTTTCTGATGAAGAGGATGAGCTTCAAAAGAATAATTCCAAGCGGTCAATTCTTGCAGAGTAGAACCATGCAATACCAGACAAGAGATAAAGCTTCCATAGAAGACATTTTTTTTGAAAAGCCAATTCATTTGGGATTAGGTAGACATTGTTTCCTATTAAATATCAGTCCTGTCTTTGTTCCTTCACATCGAGAATTTTATGTGGTTTATTATTTGTTCTATACGCTCTAAAGTTAAATTCAATCATCACTTGGTAGCACTCATTTTTCGTTTTAGTATTCTTGATAAATTAGTTTATGCTGTTAGGAAAAGGTGAAATTCAATGATTAACCAATATTCTAACTCCCCCACCCCCCCCCCCCCCCCCCCCAAAAAAAAAAAAACATTTAGATTCTACCTTAATAAGTGTCACCCAACATGTGCGATTTTTTACAATAGTAGCTAGAGTGAAGACATGGTTCAATGTAAGACCACTTGTTTTGATACCATAACAAATTAACACTAGCACCAAAAGCTTAAGTTGTTTTGAATATGTAAATTTAACTATTATTCAAACCATCCTTCTTTACTAATGCTGAAAGACAAGAATAAAGTAATTTAGAGAAATGAAAGCAAGAAAGAGAAAGCACACAAAGGTTACGTGATTTAGCTTGACAGCTTACATCCACAAGATAAAAACCCTAGGGGGCAACATCTTTGATGCAGTCTCAATTGTCAATTACAATAAACCTTACAATATATTGGGTCTCTTGAGGCATTACATTAGCATAAACCCAATATCTTTAAGATTTTCTTCCCAAGAACATGATTTAATTGACATCTGCAAAGGTTTGTGTGTGTGTGTGTGTGTGTGTGTTTCCTCAAAAAATGATAATAAATAAATAATAAAGAACTTTTGCTACTAGTCATAATAAATGACCTTTGTCCCTCTTCATATGTAGCATATCCCATTATTCAAGGTTGGAAATAAGAATATTTCACTATAAATATTGAAACTAACAAGTGGCAAGGTAAAACAAGACTTTCAAGTCATAGGTAGAATCAAGACGCCATCATCCTCTGTTCAGAAAACAGAAACAAATACAGAATATACTAACTGTGGATATTGTCAGTCATGTGCAGCTCAGTTGAGTATAATTACCCAACAAAAAAAAATAGGCATCTAGCCAAACGTAGATCATCACAGACATGCATTAATATGATTGTTTTACCTCTCCCTGCCTCCATAGGACTAGGACATCTTATTCCCCCAAGTTTCAAAAACTCAGTTATCAAAGGATCATATATCTGCAAATGGAGAAATTGCAATGAAACATTAAGTTAATTACCCCAACATAAAATTATCTTTTCACAGGATGGCATATCACACTGATTACCAAGTACATACATAGTGCATAATGAAAAAGAGACAAAAACTAGATAGCCTTTTCTTTTAGCCTTAAGATTACTTTTTTAATAAATTTTGCCTTAAAAAGGTTAAAAATTAACTAACATACATGACTCAGAAATTTCAAGTTTTATCTAAAAGAAAAAATGCACATTTATCAGTCCATTTGCCCATTTTTATTACTCATTATTAAAAGAACATTACCCCATGTTGGCCCAGAGAAACCAAGGGCCTAGGGTGTGACATCTATTGCAGTCCCAACCATCAACAATTTTGCATGAAGTGGCAATTCTCAAGAATGTAACCCACACTCGTTTATTTGATAACCAAGTCAAATTATGACCGTGAGTTAACCACTCATCACATTGTTCACTGCCTGAAAGGATCAAGGGCTCAATCGTTTGCACTCATCGTTTAAGATATTCAATTGGAGTTCTTGTTCATGATTCAAACATGCTAAACAGTTTGTTTTCTATTAGTAATAGAAATTCATTTAAAAGGAGCAAAATAAAGTGGTATCCTAGTACACAGGATGTATACAAAAGAATAGCAAAAAAAAAAAAAAAAAAAAAAAAAAAAAAAACAGAGATAGAAAACTTAGCAACTAAACTCCATAAAAGTAGCCATGGAGAAAATATAGGAATTGGAAGTCAACTCTTATAGCGTCTTTAGAAAGAGAAACTTAAGATAGCTAGGGTAACTCCTTTCCCTCAAAAGTACGGTGATTCACCACATGAGGCATGAAAGAGCTATAATCCAAACTTCCCCACTCCTAAGAGTGCTCAACTTTCCCTTCCAAGATTCCAATGTAGCAACTACTGAATTGGGCATTACTCAAGTGACACCAAACAAACAAAACAGTAGCAACTACCCAACATCAATTCACAGCTATAATTGCCCTGAATCTCTAATTACCTTGAATCTCTAATTACCTGTTGCCAATATTTTCCTTAGTGTTTTAGTCCATGTGAAAAGAGGCTTACTATATCAACTCGCAACTCTGGGTGGGATTCTAACTCTCCAAGGCTTACTCTATCAACTACAAGGCTTGGTAAATCAATCACATGAACGCATTACGATGTTTTATGCAAGGATTTAATATTTTATTGATTAAAAAGTAACAAAAAATTTAAGTTTCCCACACCTAATCGTTGAGATACAAAAAGTTAGTTAGATTGATTGATAATAATCCTGTTTAGAGGCCATTTACTTGTTAATTACATGGGAAATACCACATTCTAAGTTGTTCCTCACTTTATAGAAACTTGAAGCAACCCACACAAACAACCAACAAAGAAGTTTTTTTTTTTTTTTTTTTGGTTTATCATTGTTATAGCAATTGATGGAACAAAGCAACTCTTGAAGTCTAAAATGCTAATTGCATCATAGAGGTGCGATAAGCAAAAATCTAGCTAGTACCCAAGAAGTCAGCACATTGTTAGATGCTTAACCTTGCCTCCAATCCAATTGGTTGAAACCCTCATCCGCTTTAAGTTAGCTACAAAGGCCAGTTGGTAAGAGCAAATTAGTAGTTCGATAACATATAAATTTTCTTTCCTCCTTTTTTTACAAAAGAGTTAATAACTAAATAACTAGACTAAGAATCTTGATTGAGTAATATCATAGACTTCAAGGATTAATTATTTCCATTTGGTTACAATTTTTTACATGGGATACACAACTACCAAAATCGATAGTTTAGAAACAGACCAATTCATTCAGTTCAACCCTGAACAAATGCCATTTTCAGTCCATTTGACCCTCTAAAGTTTCTTAGAATTGAAGCAAATTAAACCAGTCCATTCAACTTTTTAATTTACCAGAGAGAACCAATTCAAATATCATCATCATATTTGTTCATTTCAAATAATCAAACTTTATAAGTTTTTTTTTCCAAAGCCATTAATCTTATATTTTCATACTATAATTATAGATAAATTATTTTTGTGTTTTTTTTTTTTTTGGGTCAACAAACAAAAATAAAAAAACCAATCCACAGCAAAAACCTGCTACTCATACAGCAAAGGGACCATACCATTCCTAAATACAGAGCATGCCCTGTTCTAATACAAGTTGAATAAAAAATTCAAATTACTACACATATTTCTATTACAAAGAGAATCAGTAACTCTCTCACAAATAATTAGAGACTAATTACTTGTTCAATACACTTATAGTTTTAATTCATTCATTACGGTATCATTGGTTGAACTTGAATCAATTCCAGAAAACTTTCTTTTATATATATATAAAAGAAAGTAGTGCCCCAGTCTTTGGCCAGTTTATTAAACTCCTTGCCCATGCGACACTCTGGTCACCTCCGGACTGATAGTGTGATGGATGAAATGTCCATTGAGCCGACCACGTGCGCATAGGCCGTTTTAGTTGTACATAAATTGCCTAATCATCATCATCATCATCGTGTGTGTATATATATAGTTGACACTTCAAATACACGTAAGTGGGCTGGTTTTCTCCAACGGAATAAGAAATGACAGCTATTGATCACCCATGCATTATGCATATATCACGGACCATAACAAATACAATAAAATAAATCTACCTATACATCATTTTTCACAAGAAGTCAAATGTAAAAATAAACAATAAAAATCATATTGCTCCAATCACAACTCACCGCCTAAAATAAAAAGTTATAAAAACAAGAAAGAAAATTCGAGCGCCTAATATTGCTCTAACAAACAACAATATATTTTCTAAAAATAAAAAATAATAATAATAATTAATAAACCAAAAAAAAAAAAAAAAAAAGCAAATAACAGAGTGGTCATTTTGACCACATAGGCACAGAAATGAAGAACAAGAAACAGAATAAATTCAAGAACGAGACCAGAGAATTCAATTCTCGAATTCCATTTACTTCTCTAACATTTTTTCCAGACAACTAATTCATCGACCAAGAAAGAATGCAAAAAGGAAAGAAAGAGAGAACCTCGAATGCCTGGACAGCGTAGCCAGAGCGGAGAAGAGAAGCGGCCAAGTCGAGGCTGAGATCGTCCAAGTTCACGAAACCAACGACTCCTTGATGATTAGACGCCATTGTTGCAAATAGAGAGCTCTCTGTTTTTTTTTTTTTTTCTTTTTTCTTTTTTCAGTCTGTGATTTGCTTTCTTTTCTTTTCTTTACAAGAAATGGAAACTATTTCAACTCTCAACTTTCAAGATGATATTATAGACCGAGTGAGAGAGACATATATAAATCAAATGGAGACGTATAGCTTTCTCCACAAATAAATAAATAAATAAATGAGGGACGTGCATATATAACATAATATTCGCCCGTAGCCACGTTTTAAAATTGCGGACACTGTCTACCGACTCTACTCTCGAGACTATTTAAAAATTTAAAAAAAAAAAAAAAAAGCAAAAGTAAGCAACTTTTTTTTACAAGCCGAGCAGTTATTGTAAGTAAAAAAATTAATGTCAGATTCCAAACTCGCTTTTTTTTTTTTTTAAACAGTGAGGGCTTCAATTTTTCTACAATTTTTTCCCTATTGTCTTTTTATAAGCTTTTTACTTTTTCCATAAAGCTTTTTACTTTTTGTATCGACATTAACCATTACCAACTTCTAGTATATCACCTAAAATATAATAGGTAAGATAATTTGTGGATACAGTATTAGAACTACAGAGTCACTTTTTCTCAATAGGAAGGGGCTTCAATTTTTCTAATTTTTTTTTTATTTTTTCCATGTTTTTTTATAATAAACTTTTTACTTTTTGCATTAAGCTTTTCACTTTTTCCATTGACATTAATCATTACCCAACTTTTAGTCACTTTTAATATATCATCTAATTTTATGCATAGATTACAAAAGATTTTTATCAATTGAGTTACCTGAAATCTACTATAATATAATATTAAAATTTCACAATAGATTTTTTTTTTTTTTTTTCTGAGAAACCACAATAGGTTGTTTGATTCATCAAATGTTGTCAATATTATAATCTTACACTTTTTTTTTTTTGATAAAAATCTTACGCTTATATTTAATTTGTTAAATACACAAGTTACAGTATTAATTTCAACCCAAAAATCTTGTATTTTAGTGTTATTGTGTCCATTTTCTTTTTGTTTTTTTTTTTTTTGCAATAGAACCAAAATTCTAATCGCTTTTCCTTACTTATGACTTTCGAATTATCCTCAGAAGGAAAAGGAAAATATAATTTCAAGAATCCATTATTCAATAAATCCATCATTCCAAAAGAGTTTTAAGACTCAACGGAACAAACAACAGTGAATGGTCAAAGATGGGGGAAAAGAAAATGAAAGGAATTTTTTTTTTTTTTTTTGAAACTAGAAAATGAAAGGAATTAAAAGATGTTTTAACTTTTAAGAAATATTGTATTTATTCCGAGGATTTAGTGGGAGTGAAATACAGTTTTGCTCCCAGAAGTGAAAGAAAATTTATTCCTTCAAAAAAATGGAGATAAAATGTCAATGTTATCACATATTGAGAAATTGGATATTTCTTTCTGTTGTATTCATCCTTTTATAAATTCTCAAAAACATTAATAAAATGTTTTTTCCATTTTATTACATTCTTTAATGATTTATATACCACATAAATCCTCACATTAATAATCCTAATCACAAAATTTAAGATACTCATCATTGATTGGAGAGCTCCATTATCTTTATGGAAAGTATAATGCTAACGAGTTACTTTAGGGCACTAGTTAATAATTCATTTAAAGAAAGTTTTTATTGAAAATAGAAAAAAAAAGTAATTAATATTTTGACAGTTTTTTTTTCATTTCTCATAAAAGTAGTATCAAAACTTTTCTAAAATGGATTATTAATGAGTGTTGTAAGGCACTCTTTAGTATGACTCATTTTTTATTTTACAACCGTGTAGTTTTTATGAATTCTTTTTTAATAAATTTTTAAAATAAACTAACTAAAATGCAGCAATATAATATTATAATCTTACACTAGGAATAGTAAAATATTTTTCTTAAAAAAAGAAATAGTAAAATACGTTTCTCAAAAAAAGGAAAAATGTAAAATACACTTATTAATTAATGTACTTCCCCGCAAAGTACAGCTGCTACAGGCAAGCTGCAGCCAGTGCTGAATCAGTGCGACTATGTACAATTGTTATGTTAATCCGCGCATACGTGGTGCTGACGGTGACTAGCTACCCAAAAGAAGTATCTTGTATCTTGGATCATTGAAATTTGAAAGGTTTTTTTTTTCTTTCTTTCCTTTTTTTTGTCCTTATCCTGACACGACAAAAATGAACGAAGAGAGGACAATGAAAAGGAAAACATGACGAAACTTCCTTTCGCTATTGTTTTACGAAGGGGGTAATAATTGAAATTAATGGTAGGAACATATAAATTAATAGACAAAATTTAAGCTTTAGATTATCCTCTTAAAATTTAGTCATGTGATTACATAACTGAAAAATATACTTTTATATTATAAAAAAAAATTCACATAACAGAATTTAAGAGTGAAATTTAAGAAACAATACATAAATACTATATCTAAGTCTTGCCCTAAATTAATTTAATTTGGTACTATAATTTGTCAAGTGGTGAGTTGTGATTAATAAAAATATTTTTACTCATTATAACTTGTCACGTGACAAATTATGACACAAAATTATGATAAGTTACGTGTTTTTACTATTACTCAAATATAAATTTTAAATCTCCAAATTTTGGGCCACCAAGTAGGGCTAGTCTATTCTTAAAAAAACAAAAGTAGGCCAAGTCTATTCTTAAAAAAAACCAAAAGTAGCCTAAGCAACTAAGATGGTGTTGGTGGCACCAGGTCCCTCTTGGATCGTACTTTACTGCCAATAGATGGTGGACGTTGGATTGAGATCAGGTATTTGGTGCATTACTCTTTAATGGCTGAGGTGAAAAGTTTTAAAAAAATAACTTTTATTCTTAATCATTAAATAAATAAAAGGTGTAAATGTATTTTTAGTTCTTATATTTTGTACTTTTTTTATTTTGGTCTATACATTTTATTTTTATCATTTTTAGTCCCTAAACCAATTAACGTCTAACATTTAGGTCATTTCCGTCACCCAACTAACAGTAAAAACTGACATGGTTGACGGTGAAATAAAAAAATAATATAATCACATAGAATATAATGCCACGTCAGCATAAAAATAAAAATTAATTTATTAATTTTAACTAAATAAAAAAAAACAGAATTAAAACCCAAAAATCACTAAAATTAAGATCTAAAGAGTATCTTGAACAAAGTTAAAAAAACAAAATATTCGAAAAATTCGAAGAAAAAAAACATGTCTTTTCCCCAATTTTTGGTTGGAAACATGTTCAGACTATCTCTTTCTTCCAATTCCATTTACAATTACAATTCCTATCTAAAACTAAACAAATCCTTATAAACCAATTTCTCTTCTCCACTTATCAAAAATATATATATTCTCTTCTCCTCTCTCTAAGCTATTCCACAGTCCCCATCAAATCTCTCCAAACCTTTGTCTCTACCTCTCGATCTCGCTCTCTTAGCAAGGGTGATGACAACGGCGAAGGTGACAACAGAGGCTTGAAGACTGAAGGTGACAGTGGCAGCGGCTTGAAGATTGGTTGTTTTGGGTTTTGCTCGCATGGGTTTTGGATATAGATCGATGCTTTTGTGCTTGTTCTGAGTTTTTTTGGGTTTCAAACCAATGCTCCGTTGCTGCTCTGCCGCTACTTAACCCAGCACTTTAACCCCTCTACCCATTTTTCCCTTCACGATTTCTCTCTCACGAACCCATATTTGCTCTTTCTTTTCCAACCAAACCTAGTCAAGACAAAGAAAAAAAAAAACAAAAACAAAAACAAAAATCCATAACAATATCCACGAACCCAGATTTGCTCTCTCCCTCTCTCTCTCTCTCTCTCACCCAGATTTGCTAACAATATTTATCAACTCCTAGAAAATTATTTTTCTTGTATATATATATATATATATTTTTTTTTTTGCTGTCTTTGGGTTCAAATCTAAGCTGCTGACATGTTTTTGTTTTTATTTGTGTGTGTGATTTCCATTGTAAGATGTCTGGGAAGTGTGTTGATGTAGTTCGAATCAAATGTGTTTTTTTTTTCATGTGGGTATCTATAAAAATTTAGGATTCTATGGTGTCTCGGTGGTGGCGGCGGCTAGCTTTTGGTGGTTGGGTTGAGCTTAGGTTGTTGTTGGCTTTGGAGGGTTGTTGGTGGTGGTGGTGGTGATTACTGGTCGTGAGCATGATGGATAGAGAGAGAGGAAGAGAGAGACGAGTGTTCTTGAGTTCTTGTGATCTTTATGTTCTTCCCAAAAACTAATGATTTTTTTAAAATTTTTTATTTATTTTAATATTTATTTTTAATTTAATTAATTAATGTCTGTGATTATATTATTTTTTTATTTCACCGTCAGCCATGTCAGCTTTTGCTGTTAGTTGGGTGACGGAAAGAACCTAAATGTCTGGCGTTAATTAGTTTAGGGACTAAAAGTGGTAAAAATAAAATGTAGGGACTAAAAAATTATAAAAAATAAAGGGAAAAAGTGGAAGTGGTGAAAAAATTTTGTGAGTGGTGAGGGGGTATTTTCATCTCTAGGTATTGCACTTAATTCTAATTTCAGGATGTTTGTTGTTGATTATATTTCACCACTTGTTTTGAAAGTGTACGTATCTATAATTGCAATATTTTTAAATTTTATGCTCTATTGTTTCGTTATAAAGCATTTTATATAACAAAATGTTTTTATCTTTGCAGATAATTAAAATGTTTACATTTTCGATATTTGCTTACATTCATGAAAATGCTTTGAAAATTTTTTTTATGGTGTTTGATGCCCCGTAAAATGAAAATATTTTACTATATCACAACCCAATTCACCGTAAAATGAATTTTTATTAATTATTTTAGAAAATGCAAAGTCTATAAATACAAATAAATGTCAAGAACTTGTATTACTCAGAAAAGATATAAGTAATTACCCAATATATAAAAAATCTTAAGAATAGTCTTGATCAAAATCTAATACAAATGAGTGAAAATTTCAAAGTTACATTTTTCAGAGCTTCAAAAATGATTCATGCTACCCTGTTTTGTTAGTAGAAATGTTACTAGGTTTTAAATTTATAAATTACCTGAAAATGTAATAATTAATGTGTATGTAAGTGAAACTATTATTGAAGTGCCTAATATCACAGTGTGTAGAAGTCAAAGTCACCGCGGATATCTACGACTAAAAATCTATTTATTTGCTAACATTTCCAGGTGACTTTAAAATTTAATAGGGCCGACGGTGCTTCTCAGACTCTAATGCATGGGCGGTGCTTGATGTATTTCAGGGGTTCAAATGAAACCCAACTTTTTTTGAGAAAAAAAAAATGGGGGATTTTATGGTTATATTACGCCCCCGGGCAGAGCACACAGACTTAACGATGTGATGCCCACCAACGGACTCCTGCGGGCAGCGGGACTCGAACCTAGGTGTGGTGCACGAAGCGTCCGAACCTTACCCACTCAGCCAAGCCCCGTTGGCTGAAACCCAACTTTTTATTAAAAAAAATATATGGGTTCAAGTTACACCTCGTGTAACTCTAAAGTGTTACACATTTTTTAAATAACTGAATTTAAATAGATCCAACGGTAAAAAAAAAGACCCTCATTAATGTTAATATTCTGATTAGGATCTCATTAAATCCATCATTTATTATATTTTATATTTATCTCTAAACAAAAAAAAAGTGTTATATTTGACTTTTTCTCTACATTTCTCTCTCTTAGCATTCTAGGAACTCTCTTGATTCAATGGCTTTATTTGCTTATATTGAACTGCTGGGGATGGGACAAGAATCATGGTGAGATACTGCGTTCTAAGGCCATACCTGTTTATGTTTAAAGCCATCTTATCCTGTGAGGATGGTAGTTTTTGGGTCAGAGCTTGCAAGTTAGTGGCACAATGACATTTATTTTATAGTAGCTGAGAAATCTAAATGAGGCTTGACTGAGTGAGTTATTCTTTGTAACTATACCGGGAAATTCAGACTCCTTTTTCTCTCACAAAGTTCACCATTTTTTTTGTACGTCTACTATTAATACAATCTAAAAGAAGGTTTTGCATGTATGCAAAATTGCATGCCATTTTCCCTTGTTATAATTGTCTATTTAACATAAATTCGAGTTGATTTGGTTTGACAGGAAACGTCTATTTAGCTTGATCAATGAACTGCCCACCATTTTTGAAGTTGTCATGGAGAGGAAGCCTATAAAAGACAAGCCCAGTGTGGATAGCTTTTTTTAATTTCTTGATTCTTATCTATCATTGAGGAGAAAGAGATAGAGAGAGAAACGTAGAGAGAGAGTCAAATATAACACTTTTTTTGGGTTTAGAGATAGATATAAAATATAATAAATAATGGATAATTAATGAGATCCTAATCAGAATATTAGCATTAATGAGGGTATTTTTTTTACCGTTGGATCTATTTAAATCCAATGGTTTAAAAAATGTGTAACTCTTTAGAGTTACACTAGATGTAACTTGAACCCATCTCTAAAAAAAATATTATATATATAAAATATTTTTTTTACCTGTTTAATCTATCATTAAAAATATTTTTGCACACCTTGATCACATATGATATTAACTTTATAACAAAAAATTATTATAACATGATAACAATACACATATATGTATCAAATCCTCTGTATTTCCTGATTATTAAATTTATTAAGTTATATAATATTTACAATATGCATGCACATATTCACACAAATTACTTTATAACAAAAAAATAATAATAATGCACATATCAGACACATACGCACAACTAACAAACACTCAATCTCTACTCTTAAAATCAAATATATCAAGATAGTCAAATAGAAAAGAGAGATGAGATGAGATTCATGAGAGAGATTCAAGCATTTGATTAGTTAAATAGACACTTTTTTTTTTTTTTTTTTTGAGAAAGAAACCTGAAATTCATCTTATTAAGAAATACCGGCTAAATCCACCTGATAAACATCATTAAAGTGAGACGGAACAGACTCCATTCACACAAGAAAACTGGAAATATTAACTGCAAACCTAGCTAAACTATGAGCTAACTTATTACCATCCCTCTTAGTATGAGAGTAAAGTAATTTAGAAAAAGATCTAGCAAGTACTCGAACATCCTCCACCAAAAGACCTGAGGCTGAAAGATAATGATCCTCCCTTCGAAGAGCAGACATCAGAATGCTAGAGTCACCTTCCAAGACAACATTGTCAACACCTATCTCCCTTGCAAAAACAAGAGCCCTGGCAGCAGCGAGAGTCTCCACCTCCTCAGAACCATAAGCTCTAGGAAGCTTCTTAGAAAGTGATGCTATAACCTTCCCTTGACCGTCTCGAATCACAACCCCAATACTTGACTTATTCTCCACTCTAAAGCTGGCACCGTCAAAATTGATTTTAAGCAAACCATTTGAGGGGGGCACCCATCTAGCTCTGGAGCGTGGAACAGCTAGGACACGAGGAATCTGCACCGCTAGAAATTCAGCATGCCTATGCTTAGCGAGCTGAGCTAGCTGTAAGAGAGAGAAGCTGGATTGGGCTAGGCGAACTCGATTCCGATGATGCCAAATCGTCCAAACAGTAGTAGCAAATAACTCTGGTTCTTGATGATTGGCTATAATCCAAGACAACAGCTCCTTGAAGTCCAGAAATGACTGGGTATGACGCACACCCCACAACTGCAAGTCAGACCACACAACGTCTAAGCTAGAGCAAGACCACACAGCATGGACGACTGACTCCTCTGCTCGATGACAGTGTTCACAGATAGCTTCTTGCAAAATTGTACGTTGCATTAAATTAACTTTTGAAGGAACTGAATTACGACAGGCACACCAGATGAAGTTCTTGATCTTATTCGGACAGTTCAAAGCCCAGATTCCTTTCCACAATTTGGTGTTCACTGGCTCTCGAAACGGGCTTAGCTCATTCTCTTCTATGAGGAAACGGTAATCAGTCTTGCATGAATACCGGCCATTAGAAGAGTGGGGCCAAAAGAGGATATCTTCAGCTGAACCACGTGCTAGAGGAATGCTCTTAATCAGGTCAGCTTCCTCAGGGGCAAACAAACCATCAACTAGCTCCTCATTCCAAGTCCGAGTCTCATCATCAATCAATAAATCCACAGTGGCATTCTTAAACCCTTTGACCACTGGAGAACAGAGAAGTGGAGGATGCTTTCTCGGCAACCAGTGATGCTGCCATACCCGAACCTTCCTAGCAGACCCTATACGCCACCTACCACCTCGTTGAATAACATCCCGCCCATATAAAATGCTTCGCCATGCATATGAACCCGATCTTGACTCCTTAGCTTCCATTATAGAGCAATTGGGGAAAAAGCGAGATTTGAAAACCTTGTAAAACAAAGAATTCGTATTATGCAAAAGGCGCCAAGCTTGCTTAGCCAACAATGAATCATTAAACAAAGCCAAGTCCCAAAACCCCATGCCTCCCACCATTTTTGACTTTGTCATCTCTTCCCATTTAAGCCAGTGAACTTTCCTCTGGTCACCACGTTGACCCCACCAGAATCTCTTTACTAGAACCTCAATGTCATTACAGAGCCCCAGAGGTAGTTTAAAGCACCCTATTGCGTAGGTAGGGATTGCCTGAATAACTGATTTAACAAGAACTTCACGCCCTACTTGAGAGAGCAGCTTCCCTTCCCAACCTTGGAGTTTCTTCCAAACCCTTTCTTTTATATAATTAAAACTCTCCCTTTTACCCCTACCAACCAGAGAGGGAAGGCCTAAATACTTCTCATACTGATGCACCTCTTGAACCCCCAGAATACCCTTGATGGTAACCTTTAAATCTTCAGAAGTAGATTTACTAAAGAAAATAGATGTTTTGCTCCTATTCACTTTCTGACCCGAAGCCTCCTCATATTGAGATAAAAGTGCCATGACACTTCTACACTCATCCGGAGTTGCCCTGCAAAAGAGAAGGCTATCGTCTGCAAATAATAAGTTAGTTAGTTTTGAGCCACACTTGCACAAAGAAAAACTAGCAATATCACCCATGCTCATTGCATGCCCAATAAGCCCATGTAATCCTTCGGTGCATAAAAGGAAAAGGAATGGGGAAAGGGGATCCCCTTGTCTAAGACCTCTCGATGGGTGAATCAAACCCTTTAGTTCACCATTAACAAGGATGGCATAGGTAGCAGTCCTCACACACACCATAACAAGTCCAATCCAATGCTCATTGAAACCCATCTGCCTCATAATCGCCTCAAGGAAAGACCACTCCACCCTATCATAAGCCTTACTCATATCTAACTTCAGCGCCATATAACTTGTTTTCTTTGAATTATGGTTCTTCATACAGTGTAATGTCTCAAAAGCCATAAGAACATTGTCAGAAATAAGTCGATCTTTAACAAAGGCCGACTGATGCTCAGTAATTATGGTTGGTAAAAAAATTTTCAATCTGTTTGCAATCACTTTTGAAAAATTTTTATAGAGAACATTACATAAACTAATGGGGCGATATTGATGCACATACTTAAGATTATCAACCTAAGGGATAAGGGTAATAAAAGTGTGATTCACAGGATGAGGGAGAGTACCTGAATTCAACCAAGATAAGATAGATCTAATCACATCATCATCCACCATGCCCCAAAAGTGTTGATAAAATAAGGGCGGCATCCCATCTGGACCCAGCGCCTTCAGAGGAGCCATTTGGCTCAAGGTAATCTGTACCTCACACGCCAAGAACTCCTTAGATAGCTCCTGATTCATGTCTACTGTGATAAGATGAGGAATTCGGTCCAAAACCCCATTGGTAAGTGACGGATTAGAAGATAAAAACAGCCCTTGGTAAAAATTGATTAACACCGAAGCAATAGATTCAGAATCCTCCTTCAACTGATTCTGAGTGTCTCTGATACCCCGAATAGAATTCTTTCTATGTCGCTTCGTCACCTTACTATGAAAATACTTAGTATTGTGATCTCCCTGGCTCATCCATAACACCCTTAAGCGCTGATTCCACATGCGTTCCTCTTTATCCAGCAAGGAGGAGATTTCAGCTTTCAATTCTCTTACTCGGTCATTACAACCACTTCTAATAGACTCCTTTTCAGCCTGAACCAATAGGTGCCTAGATTTAAGCAACTCCCTTCGGACATTGCCGAAGCAATTTTTATCCCACCAAGCTAGGTCACGGCCACATCTCTCAACCCTTGTCAAAATTGCATCATCTGAGTCATTGTCAAGCATTGATCTCCACGTTGCTTCCACAATATCACCACATCGGCTATCAGAGAGCCACATTTCTTCAAACCTAAAGAGTTTATTTCGCGGAGGAGGATCCAAGCCTGAGAGAGTCAGAAGAATAGGAACATGATCAGAGGAATCACACCGAAGATGGTGAATCCGTAAACCTGGAAAAAGTAGAAAAAAACCATTATTTGCCAACCCTCGATCTAATCTCTCCCAAATAGAGTTACCATCCCTAAAGTGTCTACTCCAAGTGAACCGTTGACCAGAGAAACCCAAGTCCATAAAACCACATTCATCTATCACATCTCGAAAGAGCTACATTTGATAATTAGGGCATTAAGCTCCTCCTAATTTCTCCTCTTGACTGACAAGTTCATTAAAGTCACCCATACAAATCCATGGAACAGTAGGGTGGTGGTTAAGGTGGCGAAGTTCACTCCAAGCTTCATGTCTCCTTGCCATATTTGGCTCCCCGTAGAAACCAGTAAACCTCCATTGATGATCCGAGTTTTTATCAATCCAAGCATCAATAAAATACTTCTTTGAATCTTCCACGATAAGATTGATAGAGTCTTTCCAAAACAGAATAAGACCACCTCCCCTATTATCACTAGGTACCACCCACCTATTCTGAAACTCCAAACTACTTTGAACCCTATCTAGCCTTGCTTCATCCGTCCATGTCTCGGCTATAAACACGACGGAGGGATCTTTTACCCGTACAATTTCTACAAGCTCCTTCCCTGTTCGAAGGTTCCCAAGCCCCCGACAGTTCCATGCTAAGCAATTCATTGATTCTGGCGGGGCTGCTGAACAGCCTTCACCAATACAGTAGGTATTTCTTCATCACTCCTCAAAACCTGTAGGCGTTTGCAAGGTAATAGGGAGCAATCTTCCGCAGGGTCAAAACTACGCTTTCCACCTCTTATTTTTGCCGAAACTAAAGGAGATAAACTATCCACTGTAGACCTAACTAACTGGGTCCAGGTAGACGATTTGGTAGGCTGAATAGATGTAGAGGAGAGCTCCCCATTGTTCATAGAAACACGAGATAAGGGTGAAGGATCCTCCAATCTGTCCAAAGCCAAGGAAGTAACCAACTTAGGAGTTGAGGGAGTGTCAAACTTGGTGAGCTCTCTGTCAATATCCCGTAGCTGAGAATCAAAGTTATCACCTTTAGAAACTTGACCATCTATATCCTAACATCCCTCATTGAGAACAGGCTGAGAGACTTCATGAGGGTCACTGTCAATCTGCTCACTTTGCATGGGCATAGGAGTTTCCAACACTGGATCTACATTCCTCATTGGTTGGATATCCCCTGGCTGCCCCTCTTCAGCGTCCGAAGGAACAACATGTGGACTAAAGTTCATTGCACTCTCCATTGGTCCTTTCCAACCTCTAGATTCACTACTCGGGCTCCTAACCTGCCTCTCAAGCTTCAATTTATAATATCCAGGCATAACCACAACAGACTTCCGAGATTGTACAAACGCCAGTGCTCGTAAACTAGGTCCGAATTGTTGCTGCTTAGTCTTAAGGGTGCCCTCACTTTTAATCCACACATCACAGTCTTTATCATCATGGTCAAGGCAACCACACCAATAGCATATATTCGGGAGATGTTCATACTTAAAACTGACCCACACCTGTCTGCCATTATCAATGGAGATGAGACGACCTCTGCATAAAGGCAAAGAGACGTCAATGGTAACTCTAATCCGGATAAAACTCCCACAATCATGCACCAGCATATCCGGGGTGTGAACAACTTCACCTAAGGCATCACATATTTTTTCTGCCACCACTTTGTTCCTATATCTGATTGGTATATCATGTACCTGCACCCAAAAGGTAGCTTTGTTAAATTGCAAGTCGTGAATCGAAGCATCATTATCGTAGCGGTTCATCACTATCAAGCGCTTGTCGAAACTCCACGGCTCACTGGATAAAACCCGCTCCATATCTGGCTTATTATCAAAGATAAACAAAACCTTATGGTCTCCTTGATTCTGAATTTTGAAACCTGTTCGACAGCGCCAAAGGGGGTTGAAAGTGTTGGCGATAGCATCTACATTCAAGGCTCGTTTAGTCAGGAACTTTGCCGCTATAATGAACTCTCTGGTACGCAGTGCTTCAGTAATACTGCATCCTGGCCCCTCACGATCAGATAGAGAGAGTCTACTCCAGTGACTAGATAGGTCTTCCATAAGAGCACAGAAAGTATCAACGACAAGAAGGGAGATGTTGCTAAAGGAAAAGAAGAACGAACGAACGAAGAAGAACACACGGAGGAGGAGACAGAAAAATTGTTTCACAGTCCACAAAGGAAGAGAAAACACCACCAACGCAAGGATTAACCAAGTTAACCTGGATGAAAACCTTCACAAGGAAGGACACCCGTTCTACCGCCTACGAGAGACAGAGAAACCCTAGCTGCAGTCAAAACTGGCTAGAGCGTAGAACCTTAGTTAAGTAGACACTTAGTGTATTATTAATGTATGGATGTATGTGGTTGTGTTAGTCAATAATTCATATAGTGTAAGTGGGATGAGTTTTGTCATTTAGTTTAAAATATTTTTATAAAAAAAATGACAAATAGATAGTGACAATTGCATAAAAGTAAAAATGTTATACAAACCTAATAAAATAAAATTGTCATGTTTATTCATGTTAACAATAGATAATAACGATTGATAATTAATTATCATGTGATAATTTCAAAATATGAAAACTCATAGAAGAATACTATAACATTTTATGTATTTGCAACTTTTTTTTTTTTTGTCGATAACTAAATATATTTAAATTTTCTTTTTATTAAATTTTGTTTAATTTAACTTTCTAAATGATCCCTTAAAAAAAATTTATACAGCCGTCACTGCTCTAATGGCATCTCCAACACAATTTCCAAATGGATTCTTGATGTCGGCTGCCAAGAGCATGGGTGTATGGATGGTGGGTTTTTTCAAGGGAGATTGTTGAAAGGTGTAGGTAAAAAAGATAAATAAATTATGTACTGATGTGACTTGTTTTTTACCTTTATAATTTTTAAGTATTACATGTTCTCTCCGTTGAGATAAAAATGGGAAAGAATAAAATAAATTTTTTTAAAAAAAATTTGTGGCGGACCTGGTCTTACTTCCTACATCTTCAAATACTTATATTTGTGGAGTGAACATCACTGCGCAAATAATAAAATCATTTTTAAAGAAAGGGGAACCATACCCTAGTTTGTTTACACTAACATGATATTTACTCAACAGACTATCTGGCCTTTTACCCTTAATTTTTTTAAAAATTAGCAATATGTCCCTATTTCGAAACTATATAGGGATATGCCTTTAGTTCGATACTTGATTATCTTAAAATCGAGTTTCAATGAAATACTTGATTCATAAAAAATCGAGTTATGCCCGATCAAACTTAAAAAAATAAAAAATAAAAAAGCACGGAACTCGAGTTCATGGAAATTGAGTTCAAAAACGCCACTATAGGGCTTTAAAACGTCACTATAGGGCTTAAAAACGCTACTATAGGGCTCCCTGAACTTGAGATCACACTTACTAAAAATTTTTTTACAGGAAAACGCCACTATAAGGCTTTAAAATGTCACTATAGGGCTTAAAAATGCCACTATAGGACTCCCTGAACCTGGTATAGGGTGATCACACTTATAAAAATTTTTTTTGCAAGAAAACACCGCTATAAGGCTTTAAAACGTCACTATAGAGCTAAAAAACGCCACTATAGGGCCCTTTATAAAAAAAATTTTGCATGGAAATCAATTTTATGAAAGTCGAGTTCCATGCAAATATATATAAATATATATATATATATATATATATTTTAAGTTTGATCGGGCATAACTTGACTTCTTATAAATCAAGTATTTTATTGAAACTCGATTTTAAAGTAATCGAATATCAAAACAGGGTCATAGCCCTATATAGTTTCAAAATAAGAATATATTACTAATTTTTTTAAAAATTAGGGACAAAATGCCAGATAGTCCTTGACTCAACTGATACAAATCTGTAGGGAGTGTATCTACCATCAAGTTAGATTCTTTTGATTAGCATGATTGATGGACAATGACTATTTTGTAATTTATTTATTTTAATTATAGAGATAATAAAGCAATTAAAACTGAATCTAAAACATTCTGTTTTGTTTAAATGATGTCATTAATTTGCACTTGAGTTTGACATTGTTGCCCAACAGAAAAAGAAGTCAAAACAACCATAAATGCATGTCAAAATGAACAAGCGGGTGGGACGCCACCACATCAGACCATTGTGTCCAGTTGTACTTGTAAAAGGTTTTACGAAATAAATGCCACGAGGTTTTCTTAAAAGAAAACACTCATCTTTTTAAAGGAAATTCAAGGGCTTTTAAAAAAAAAAAAATTATGTAAATTGTTTTGAATCTTTTAAATTGCACATTTTTGTTGAGGTTTGTATCTACAATTCACTTCCATTGAATCAATAGACTCCTAGCCTCCTATCAAGCTAACAAGTTCCCCTTCCCCCTAATCATTTTGGGGTTTGTTGTGTTTTGCATGAGAATGAACATGGAGAATAAGTTTGCTTATTGATGTAAAATGCATAAGGTGACATCATTCCTCTCTTCTCTCTAGGTTTTTACATTATTTTTTCACATGATAAATGTATGATAAATATTATACTCATATGTTAGTTATACATATTTAATTTAGTCTTCACATGCTACTTACATATATTCACATGTTTTGCTTGTAAATACTTGTTGCAATAAATATTCACATGTTATATAATAAATAAATACTTAAATGATATGTATGTATGTGTGTGTGTGTGTGGGGATAAGTGATAAGTAAACCAAGTAGGGGAATTGGGCCATGGGCCATGCCCGAGGATGATCAAATAGTAAGATAAGTAAACGGGATAAGGTGCCAAGGATAAGGACAAATAGCAACAATTAAGTAATGTCTCTCGAGGAGTCAAATGTCCTCGGGGAGCATAGTGGAAGGTTGGCGCCCAGCCGCCTAGAGGATACTATGAAAGAGGCAACCATACTTTTTAAGGATAAGCTTCAGAGAAAGGAGTCAATAGTAAACTAAGAAATATTTGAGATGAAGGCTGCTACCACTACATTAAATGTTCTACACCTAACCAGCTGGCCACATTTATGTGGAAATAATACCTAAACAATGATATTTAGTCTCACAACTACCCACAAAGTCTCTAGGAGGGCTCTGATGGGACAAGCATCCAGGAGATCATCTACCTAATCAACAAGCGGAAGGTTGGGATAAAAAAGAGTAAGACTATATAAGGGAAGGGACTCTATGAAAATTGGGGCATGTAATCTAAAATAGAAAAAAAAAAAAAAAAGAACATCTTGTACTTAGATAAACTTGACTAAATATAAGAACACTTCATCCTTGGATTCGACCGAGGGGTGTTATTCTTAACTTAATTGTGTCTTTTTTGTCTTCTTGGCACGAATCCAATCTATTGAGGCCCATATTTGATTTTGTTGAATCTTCTTTCGGTAGAAATCCACTCTCTAACAAATATATTGTTTTGGGTCAATTGGGCCATCATCCATCATCTGTAGGCTTAGCCTTTACAATATATGTGGGGCCAGAGAATTTGGCAACCCCGGCCCACTCTATGCCAAGCCCAAGGCCCACGCCGAGGAGGAAGGAGTGTTCGAGGACGAGTCAAGGAAGCTTCATTCACCAGGAGTACCGCCGCGGATAATCATGTCCTCGGCCCATACGGACCATTGAAAGGAAGAGCAAAGTGTCTTCAGAAGTAACCCTCTAGAGCAATCCCAGAGAGAGGCAGGTACAACGGGTTGGCCATGGAAGCATGGTGGAGGAGTAATCCTAGGAGGAACTGTCACCTCTACATTAAATGCTCACAACTAATGTTCTGGCCGCATTAATGAAGAAGTGACCCCTGAACAGTGCCGTCTCAGCTGCTACCATCCACAAGAAGGATGAGAAGGTGGCTGATGGGATAGACACTCAAGTGGTGACCTGCATGATCGACAAATGGAGGGCCAGGATTAACCAGAAGGGGATATAAAAAGTAACAAATCCTCCAGAAAAGGGGACGAGAGTTTTGGGAAGAGAAAAAGAATCGTGGCATTTGTATTATCTTTGTAACCTAGCACTGGAGAAGAAATAAGAAATATACGATCCAAGGAAATGGCCGAGGAGCCTAGTTTCACATTTCAGTTCATGTTCTTGTCACTCGATCCATGCATTACCATGTTTAGTTGTTGCAACCCTCACTAGGGCTTGGTTCTTCGATCCACACTCTACAAATTTTCAAAAATCAAAATGCCAAGTATTTAAAATTTATTTTTCCTAAAATGTGTATGTTGTGGTTAAATTAAAATGAAGTAATATTCTTTGGATAGGCCATGTAGGGTGTCTAATACTTTCTCCAACTGCAACCAAACTTTTAAATCCAAAATTTTTGGTTCAAGACGTTGGTTTACCTTAATTAATTAATAACTCCCAAATTGGTTTATTTATTTATTTAATTAGGTAAAACAAATTAGACAAATAGGTGACCAATCACACCTAATAAAAAGTCAAAGCACACATACACCTCACCCTAGAAACACATGCACACATAAGTCACGTCGCCAAAGCACCTATTGTGTGAAACTCCTAGGGGATAATTTTTTTGAGCGTCCACAAACATGTGAATATTTCTAGAATTGTGTTTCTATATCAAGGTGTATGTGCATGGTTGAAGGTGCATACACATGCTCATAAAGATGCATACGCAACCTCCTCCATGCATACGCAGCTTAACCTAGAAAAAGACCGAATCCATTTTTTGATTGTTTGATCTAATTACTTTGATATTTTTCATATTTGGTTATTTAGTTTGACCACGAACATCTAGGGTTAGGATAAGAAATATAAATTAGTTGCTTTCCCAGATTTTCACCTTGACTTTTCCATGATGATATATTTAACATGTTATTTCCTTTTAGTATATGATTTTATTACTAATTAATTAGGTTGTAAATATTTGATTTGGATATAATTTGATATTTGACTTGACTTGTTTTATTTGAATTTCTTTCCTTTATACCATGATGTGATATACTATTTTCCATGTATGTGAGTTTTTAATTTATTCAATTGCATAGTTGGACTTTTGGACTTTCTTAATAATCTCCTTAACTAAATGTAGTCTATCAACATTAGTAAAGGCCAGCCACGGGTCGGGTAGGGTTGGGTGCCTAACACCTTCTCATCTCCATACCTTAACTCCAGACTTAGACTTTTGTATGTAGACCTCCATTTTGGTTCCTAAACCTAAACTAAGTGTCAAATCCCCCCCCCCCCCCCCCCCCAAAAAAAAGAGAAAGCGGGCCATGCAATTCGCAAGTATGGGGTGGTGTGCCCACAATGCATATATTTCAAGCTGTTAAAATTTAAAAGTTAAGTTAAAAAAACTCTTGTTTGTTTTAGTTATTTACTAAATTAGTGAGATTGAAGTTTAAAAATTTGTGACATATTTTGATATAATTTTTTTCCTTCTTAAATTATATGCTTCTTTAATCGAATTAGATTGTATATAACATTTAGTTGCATCTTTCCATATTCACAATAATATTCCTCAAATAAAATAAATGAGAAGAATTTAAAAAATGGTAAATTTCACTAACCTACCTTAAGGTTTGGGTTAATCAACTTGGTCCTTATAACAAAAATGACGTTACAACACTGTTTCTCTCTCTCACTCTCTCTCTTCGGTCAACCCATAAACACAATGCTAATTGCTTTCTTTTTCTCAATGAATCTTCTTCCTGTAGTCCTGTTCGATCCTTTGGCTTTTTCCCATTTTTCTTTGAATTTCCAACAACACAATAATTTTTTTTTACCTTTAAATAAAATTAAAAGAAAAAAAAAAGAATATTACTAATGACTATGTTTGGTTACCCTTGAAAATCAAAAGGAAAAGTCAAAGAAATCTTATCCATTCCATGTTTGGTAGCCAAGAAAATCAAAAGAAAAAGCCAATTAGAGTCTCATCTCCATTCATTTCTTGGTAGGCAAGAAACCAAAAGGAAAAACCTCCTCCTTCACAAAGAAACCAAGAAATCCCAATGGCCTTAAGGGTCCATTTGGTTGGAGGAGTGGAAAAGTGGGAGGATAGAAAATGGGAAAGGGATAGAAAAGTGGGATGACTGTGTTTATTGGTTTAGACCCCTTAAATAGAATGTTTAACCTAATAAATTATCCAAGTGATTACTTAGGTTAATTATGAGATCTAGTTTAAATAATGAAAGATCATAGATCATATCATGCAAACAATGAAAAAGTAAATAACACATAGATATGATCACCCAGGAAAACCAATGAAATGAACCATTTCAAGGTAAAAACCTGAGGAGGATTTGACCTAGCTATCTTTAACGTAAAACAAATCCACTAAAGGAGAATTGAAGTTTTTACAAAATATTTAACCCTAAATCTATTGCTACCTCTAGTAGTAACTTACTGACGTGATTATGTGCAACCTCCAAATCCACATACTCTTTCTCTCTTGGATTTGTTGAAACACAAGCTCCCATGTTTATGACTTTGAGATTCCACTCAAAAATTTCAGATCACCAGTTGTTGATCTTGTAGCAGCAACTTCTACAACATCTTGAGAGAGTTTTGGCTACAAAACCCTAGATCTACAATAGGAGGCACAAGAGGCACTCTCCTCTCTAAAAACCTCTAAAAACTTAGAAAATAGAGGCAACTCCCCCTATGAAAAGTAGCAACTCCCCCTAAGAACAACATAGATTTAAAAAATACTTTTTTCTCCTATAAAAATAGGAAAAACAAAACAAGTTTTGGGAAAAGCAATTTGTGGGGAAAATTTAGGAGGTGGGGAAAAAAATAAAGACACAAACCAAACTTAAAAAATAAGTTGAGGATACACTTGAAGAAAAATATTCTCTCTTTCAATATATTCAAACTTGACACTATGTGACCCATAAACAGAAGCATGCAAACATTCCAAGCACAATTAGTTAAGACTATATAATATAGATCTCAATGATATAAAAATTCAGCATGCAATGTTTTCATGTGTCAAGGTATTTTAAACTCAAATCAACCTCAAAAGTAGAGAAAATATTTGCACATTTATTATCCATCATATCTCTAAAAAAAATATTTTCAATTTTTAGTAGTTCATACATTAATAAAAATAGCATATACTAAAATGTACAGAACATAAAAATTAATCAATCAATTTTTAAATCAAGTTAAGTACCCAATTTAACAAAGTGTATGCATGTTGTGTGTGAAAATAATGAGACATATGACTGCAAAAATGCAAGATGGATAAAGAAAAAAATGCAATGCATGTGAATCCAAACACATATAACTTGTTGTGAAAATGTTGTAAAAAATATTGTAGACGTAACACTTCTCAATATCTAAAAATGATAAAATAGATTTATGAAGCCTTCAAAACAGAATCCAAACTGAAATGTAACAAACTAACGACCAGTAATACTAACAAAGGGTAGCAAACTTAAACAAATGACATGTAGATTTCAAGACTATATACAATTAACGACTTGGTTCCGTTTGGATACAGCTGAAATTGAAAACTGAAAACACTGTAGCAAAATAATTTTAAAATGTGTGAATAGTACCGTGAGACCCATTTTTAATATTTTTAAATGCATGAACAGTGCTGCTACAGTGATAATTGTCTCTTGCATAGTGCATCCATGTGATGTTACTGTTCATGCGCTGAAAAAAAAAAAAAAAAAAAACAGAAACGCAGACGTGGGTTTGGAAACGTGTTACCATACCCACAAAATAAGTTCAGAGATGAGGAGTTGACCATACATCATGGGGATCATTTACAACTACAAGGATCTAATGCATCTTGTCAGTTAGGAGAATCCTTACTCGAAGCAACCTGTCATATAATTTATCCATAAATCTTCTTCTTCTTCTTCTTCTCCTTTTTTGGTTGAGAATCATCTATAAATATAATTGAGTTGATCATTTAAATAAATAAATAAAAAGAGGCTGTAACACGTGTTGGAGGGGAAGAGGAAAGATAAAGAAGCTGACCCCCCAAGGAGCCCATGAAGCAAGCATCCCTTAGGAATTCCCAAGCAAGTCGACAGTGCTACAAGACAAGAAACCAAGGGAGGAGAAAGAGACAAGGGAGTAAAGAAGGAAGGAAATATCTAGATAAAGTAGTCATCACCTCCACATTTAATGTACTGTACCAACTTAGATGGCCACATTAATGAAGGATTGACTCTTGAACAGTAGTCTCACAGCTTGCAATACAGTTTACTACCTCCAGCACAGCTTTGATGGGACAAGCATCCAGAGGAAGGTCCTTGGCTGTACAAGTGGAGGGCTAGGATGCAATCCTAAGGACTATATAAAGTAAAGGAATACTTCCAAGAAAGAAAATGAAACCTGAAAGAAAATGACAGAAACTAAAAAACAGGACTTTGTATTAAACAACTAAACCTTTTTTTTTTTTTTTTTTTTATGTATATTACCTCCTCGGCCAGACCCGAGGAAGTGTTACTTCTCTACTGTTGTGTTTCTTTTGTTATCTTTGAAGCCCTAACTCCATTGACCCTATAGTTGGATCATAATTACGCATTAAAGTTGACCTTACAAGCTCATACTCTAACCAATTAATTGCACTGGGCCTAAAGAATCTGACTCTACTATTCTGAGTGAGCTTTGCATTTTTGGGCTCCTACAACACATAAGGAAACAATTAATAGTAATGACGATGAGGTGACCTTATTTAGATGAAGTCCAAATCTTCTATACCACTTTTTGTGAACAAGATAGTTATCTTGACTTTTGCATTATAAATGTATTACTTGGTCCTAAAACATTACTTAAAATTAAATAACCGTTAGAAAAAAGTTGGTTATTTTTTCATTTTTACATAAAAAATTTCTTAAAATAATTTACTAAGTGTACTTTAAGGGCATACGTTAGTAAAACCTTTCAAATATATATACATATTTAGTTAATTTTTTTTTATTTTAAATTTTAGCTACCCAATTTTTTTTAATATGAACTTTTATATCAGCTTTCAATCCTTTCCTTCTTTTGCATTTGAATATTCAATTTTATTGCCTCTCCATAAACCCATGCTATAAATGAATTTTCTCACAGTTTTCAGGACATACACAATCAAAATTAGACTTTCATGATTTTTAGGACATAAATCTCTATAATTGAGAAATACAAATTGTGGAAATCTTTATTTAAGTTCCTAAAAATTATATTTTCAAGATTTTGTGCATGTCAAAAGGGAAGGGAATAACTATTTAATTCCACAATCATAATTAATTAATGGTTGAGTCATATGATCATATCTCCTAATTAGTAATTGATGAAGTGAAGATCACCGTACAAAAAGACGAATGGCTTTTATTGAACAATAATGGTGGGAACTTCTTAGGAAATTACCCAGAAAGTTCATATATGCCGCTGAAAAGAAAAGAACAAACGAAAATGAATATGGGTCCTTCACGGAAAACTAAAAAGCTTCAAAGAACACAATTTTCAATCTTCATAACATGTGAAAAGTCTTATAATTTAACTAATTGACATCTTCTAATCTTTTTAATGAAGATATTTATGATTTATATCCCCTTCTCCCAATTATTAAATTTTTAAGAAAATCTACATAGCATAATTAGACTTCCATCGAGGTTCATTTATCAAAGAGAATAAAAACCCATTTAATCTTAGTGAAGCTAAATAAAGTAATTAACCTACTCTCACCTCTTTAGACTTGGAAGTTGGAACATAAAAATGTCTTATAAACAGCAGTGAAGACGGCATTGTTTTTTAACCTACAAGAGGGAACAAGCCCCTTGGAGTAAAAGCAATGGTCAAGGGATTTCTTTTAGGGGTGGGGGGAATGGCCTTTCGCTATATACTAGTCTTAAACTTGCACTATGTATGGTGCCTTTTTTTCATATTTTTTTATGAGTCCGAATTTGGTAAGGACAAGATGAAAAACTCATATTTTACAAGAGGGAACAAGCCCCAAGGAGTAAAAGCAATGGTCAAGGGATTTCTTTTGGGGGTGGGGGGAATGGCCTTTCGCTATATACTAGTCTTAAACTTGCACTATGTATGGTGCCTTTTTTTAATATTTTTTTATGAGTCTGAATTTGGTAAGGACAAGATGAAAAACTCATATTTTACACCATCTAATTGAAGATCGTCATATCATTTTTTTTTTACTTAAAACTTAGTAGATCCTACAATACATAATAACATCTCAATAAATTTACAGTTAAGTTGGATTTACAAATGGGTATTAAAATTAATTGAGTGTAACTATGCATATTTTTTAATATGTAATATGATAATGTGGCATGTTGAAATTGGAAAGGTAAAACTTGGGGTTTATACCACATTCTTATAGAATTTAATCTCTTTTTTTATTGGTAAGAATTTGTCACCAAAACAAACCATACAAATAGATGATAGAAAACTAATCTTAAGTACATGAGATATCATTTAGTTGTGTTTAAAGTAATTATAATAACTAAAACTGTAGGGACAAGGAGCCCAAGAATGTATGTTGGGCCTTGGGCCTTATTTGAGGATGCTTAATGATCCGAGGACAGATAAACAGTAATGAAGATGTGAGACTCAGAACTCCACAAGCAAACTACGACTGAGGAGGTTGGGGAAGGTAGGTTGAAGAGAGGTTAGAAGGTGTGTTCTATCATCCAAAGTAACATTCCAGAAAATTCTATTGAGAAGGATGCCATCACGAACGTACAGGACAAATAGGAACTGTGAAATATCTAAGAAAAAGCTCCTACCACCGCATTAAATACTCTGTAGCTAACTATCTGGCCACATTAATGAGGAAGTGATATATGAACAGTAATTTTCAACCTTACAGTTACTCCCAAAAGATTTCAAAAAGGTGTTGATGGGATAAGGATCAACACCAACAATCTAATCTACACGTGGAGGGTAGAGATGAAAGAAAGAAGAGAGTATACAATAGAAAGAAGACCCCAAGGAAAAGGGGATCAGAAAATCAAGAGAAAAACATTGTAACAACAAGAACTATACTTGTAATCAAATTCAAAGAATATACACAAGAATTGATCTTTTCGGATTGTGTCGAGGACGATTTTCTTTAGATAAAACCAGTCTATCTTTGCTTTCTTGTCATTTGGGCCAATTATAATTGTTGTTTAACTTGTTAGAACCTAGTTTTCCAATCCACTCTCTATAAATTCATTATATTGGGCTCTTTGGGCCTAGATCATTTTACCTCTTAGGCTTGGGATTCAAATTGGGTCCATACAGTTGGCGCTGTCTGTGGGGAATCCTTGTGCTTTAGTGAGTTTAGCGTTAAGTTATGGTAGGTTCAAGTCTGAATCGGGGGAAATCTATAGGGTCCCAATGTCAAGATCATTTTCTTAATCTTGAGCAAAGAAGGGACCAGGAGGTTAGTGTGCATACCACCCATACTAGCAGGAGCCAGTCTTGAAGCGAGAGCCACCTTTCTCATGAAGAGAATACCAGAGTCATGCAACTGGAGATTGATCATTTGAAAAGGAGGTTGCGCTGCGAATGATGAAGACTGACTCCTTCCAATTTTGATTTCTCTTCCGACGAAGATAGAGATGATAGTTACAGGCCCAGGTCAAGGACTTCCCCCAGTGAGTCTTTCTCTTGTGATGAGGATAGCCATCGGGAGCGCAGAAGTAAGAATTCATCTTGCAAAGGCATGGGAAATGACACTATGAGTAAGGCGTTAAATCAAATTTCTAGATCGCCTTTCACGTGCAAAATTGAAGGGGGAAAACTTCCTCTGCGTTTTACTCAGCCAACCTTCACCATGTATAATGGCCGAACAGACCTCGTAGAACACGTGAGTCACTTCAACCAGAGAATAGTTGCACACTCCAAGAACGAGGCATTGATGTGCAAGGTGTTCCCATCCAATTTGGGACTTGTGGCAATGAGATGGTTTGATGGCCTGGGAGTAGGTTCCATAGATTCCTTTAAGGAACTCACTTAGGCGTTTGGATCTCGCTTCATTACATGGAGTAGGGTTCCTCGACCCTTAGATTCCCTATTGTTTATGACCATGCGAGAATGGTAGACCCTGAAAACGTACTTAGATAGGTACTGGGAGATGTTCAATGAAATAGATGGAGACTTTAATGATGAGGCCATAAGAACCTTCAAGGTCAGCTTGCCTGCTGAGCATGGCTTAAGGAAATTTTTGATCGGGAAACCTGTTAACAGTGTACGTCAACTTATGGACTGAATTGATAAGTATAAGCGGGTCAAGGAGGACCAACAACAAGGAAAAGGGAAGGCTAAGGTTATTCCTTAGGAGATGAGAGATTTCAGGTCGGACAAATACAACAATAATCGGCCTCGGAGAGACTTTACTGGGCAGTCTAGGTCTACTGCCACTCAGGTGGTCAATATGGTATTCCGAGAACCAGTACACCAAGTCTTGGAGAAAATCAAAAACGAGCCATTCTTTAAATGGCCAAATAAGATTGGAGGCGACCCCATGAAGCGCAATCAAAGCCTTCATTGCCAATACCACCAGGACCGAAGGCATACCACAGAGGATTGTAGAACTTTATAGAGTCACCTGGAGCATTTGGCCAGAGAAGGGAGGTTAAAGCAATTTTTACTTCAACCTTGTAGGCAAGGAGGTTAGGTGGGATCGGGACCTCAGGGAAATGCTTTTTCGAGAGCCCCTTTGGGCACCATCAATGTCATCTTCACGGCCTCAGGGAGAACCGATTGGTGTTAAGTTTCTCGGATGAGGACAAGGTTGGAACCATATAGCCACATGATGATACCCTAGTGGTCACCCTCAGGATAGGGGGATATGATGTGAAGAGGGTGTTAGTGGATTAGGGCAGCACGGCAGAGATTATGTACCCTGATTTGTACAACATACTGGGCTTAAAACCTGAGGATCTGGTAGCTTATGATTCACCTGTGGGAAGCTTCGACGGAAAAGTTGTTATTCCAAGGGGCCAGATTCAACTACTCGTACAAGTAGGATCTAAGGTGGTAGGGGTAGATTTCATTGTGGTGGATGCTTATTCTCCCTACATGGCCATTGAAGCAGGACCCTGGCTTTATACCCTGGGTGCCGTTTTTTCCACTCTACATCTGAAAGTGAAATATCCGTCTGTAAAAAGATATATAAATTATGCTATAAGAGTTGACTTCCAATTCATATATTTTCTCCATGGCTACTTTCATGGACTTTAGTCGCTAAGTTTTGTATCTCTGTTCTTTTTTTTTTTTTTTTTTGGTCTTTGCTATTCTTTTGTATACATCCTGTGTACTAGGATACCACTTTATTTTGCTCCTTTTAAATGAATTTCTATTACGAATAGAAAACAAACTGTTTAGCATGTTTGAATCATGAACTAGAACTCCAATTGAATATCTTAAATGATGAAAACATTAGATTGCAAGAACAAGGAAGTCTATATTTCAATTAGTGTTCTAGCAACAAATGATTGAGCCCTTGATCCTTTCAGGTAGTGAACAATATGATGAGTGGTTAACTCACAGTAATAATTTGACTTGGTTATTAAATAAAACGAGTGTGGGTTACATTCTTGAGAATTGCCACTTCATGCAAAATTGTTGATGGTTGGGACTGCAATAGATGTCACACCCCAGGCCCTTGCTTTCTCTGGACCAACATGGGTAATGTTCTTTTAATAATGAGTAATACAAATGGGCAAATGGACTGATAAATGTGAATTTTTTCTTTTAGATAAAACTTGAAATTTCTGAGTCATGTATGTTAGTTAATTTTTAACTTTTTTAAAGCAAAATTTATTAAATAAGTAATCTTAAGGCTAGAAGAAAAGGCTATCTAGTTTTTCTCTTTTTCATTATTCACTATGTATTTACTTGGTAATCAGTTTTATATGTCATCCTGTGAAAAGATAATTTTATGTTGGGGTAATTAACTTAATGTTTCATTGCAATTTCTCCATTTGCAGATATATGAACCTTTGATAACTGAGTTTTTGAAACTTGGTGGAATAAGATGTGCTAGTCCTATGGAGGCAGGGAGAGGTAAAACAATCATATTAATGCATGTCTGTGATGATCTACGTTTGGCTAGATGCCTATTTTTTTTTTGTTGGTTAATTATAATCAACTGAGCTGCACATGACTGACAATATCCACAGTTAGTATATTCTGTATTTGTTTCTGTTTTCTGAGCAGAGGATGATGGCGTCTTGATTCTACCTATGACTTGAAAGTCTTGTTCCACCTTGCCACTTGTCAGTTTCAATATTTATAGTGAAATATTCCCATTTCCAACCTTTGATATCACTTTTATGGGAAATGAAAAAAACTGTCAAAATATTAATTACTTTTTTTTTTCCATTTCCCATAAAAACTTTCTTTAAATGGATTATGAATCAGTGCCCTAAGAGTACTCGTTAGCATTTTCCTTAATTTATTATCATTTTTTGAGGAAACACACACATAAACCTTTGCAGAAGTCAATTAAATTATGTCCTTGGTAAGAAAATTTTAAATTCTATTGACACCTACTAAGAAGTGGTAAAAGTAATTTTAAGTATGTTATAGGCAAAAATTACAAAACCTTTAGTGGTCAACTAGAAAATTTTTGATAAAGTTCAAAGGACCAATTTGAGAAGACAAGTGTTAGTTGTTAAATATATTGGGTTTATGTTAATGTAATGGCCCAAGAGACCCAATATATTGTAAGGTTCATTGTAATTGACAATTGAGAATGCAGTAAATATGTTGCCCCAAGGGTTTTTATCTTGTGGATGTTGGCTATCAAGCTAAATCACATAACCTTGTGTTCTTTCTCTTTCTTGCTTTCATTTCTCTAAATTATTTTATTCTCGTCTTTCAGCATTAGTAAAAAAGAATGGTTTGAATAATAGTTAAATTTACAGATTCAAAACAACTTAAGCTTTTGGTGCTAGTGTTAATTTGTTATGGTATTAAAACAAGTGGTCTTACATTGAACCATGTCTTCACTCTAGCTACTATTGTAAAAAATCCCGCATGTTGGGTCACACTTATTAAGGTAAAGCCTACATTGGGGGGAGGGGGGGGGGGGGTGTGGAGAGTTACTATTACCATGTGTTACTATTATCATGAACCAATAAGGTTAAATCATGTGTTACTATTATCTGCAATTTTTTTTTAAAATATCTTTATACCACCAAAAGTTTCATGAATTTAACTATATTCCTATCAATTCTAAGTTTACAAATGAACCCAATCTCAGCATCACCATCGTTATTATACTTTGTTTAATGAGTTTTGAATCCTTGACATATGGAAATTATGAAAATGTTTGTTTTGTGCCTTAGAAATGTCTACCCGATGCTTTTCCTGCTCAATTTTTCCTTGCAGGTGTTGCAGCTTTGATTGTGTTAATATCTCATGCAGATCAAATGAATGATGTAATTTTTGGTAATGAGGGCGCTTTGAAAGGTCTCTAGGAAGCTTCTCCACATAATGTGTAATATATTCATCAGTCTCTTGGTTGATATACAAAATATGTAACTTTATGGATATGCAGGGTTGCCCATGGATGCTGTCCTCATTCTCCACTCAACCATATTACCTTCCTATGTCCAGGACCTGGAAAAGCGCCTCACAGTCACAGGCAATTTATACGTTGATATTTTTTCCTTTATACTACTTTGGTTCTTTGAAAAATGCATTCTTATGAGTAATATTTATGTTCAATTTGGTTGCGGAGAAGACACCATTATAAAATTTGAATTTTTGTTTCTTAAGGCTTCGTTTGGGAGTTCATAAGAGAATGAAATTGAATAATTATAAGGGAATGGAAAGGAGAAGAATGGAATGGAATGTATTTAAGGGAAATGAATGAAAAAGAATGGAATGAAATGAAATTAAGTACCATTGATTGGATGTTTTAAAATTAAGAAACAGAAAAGAATGAAAGTGAATGTAATGTAAGTAATCTTGTTTGGGAGTAACATGGAGAGAATGGAATGAAATCATTTTATAACAATATTACCATTAGACCCTTGTTTTAAAATAAAGGGTTGAATATATAGAAGTATTTGGGAGTTTTAGTAAAAAAATCATTAATTAGGCTTTGTTTGGGAGGAGGGAATGGAATGGAATGGAATGAAAATGAATGAAAAGAATCATTTTAGAATATTCTTCCGTTCCCTTGTTTGAGAGTTTTAATAGAGGGAATGAAAAACTTATTCCCTTATTTGGGAATTTAAGTAGGAGAGAATGGAATGGGTAAGAGGGAATACTCATTCATCTCTATTCCTTTAAAACCTAAAATTTTCATTTCTCCCGAAATTGGGAGGAATGGGAGGGAATGAAATTAAATTTAATAATTTTTTTTTACTAAAACTCCCAAAATACCCCTGTATATTCAACTCTTTATTTTAAAATAGGAGTCTAATAGTAATATTGTCATAAAATGATTCCATTCCACTCCCTCCATGTTGCTCCCAAACAAGATTACTTACATTCCATTTATTTTCATTTATTTTCATTCCTTTATTTTAAAACATCCAATCAAGATTACTTAATATCATTCCATTTTATTGTTTTTCATTCATTTCCCTTACTTAAATACATTCCACTCCATTTCATTTCTTTCCATTCCCTTATTATTATTCCATTCCATTTCATTCATTTCCCTTGGGAACTCCCAAACGGAGCCTAAATCTAATTTCATTCCCTCCCATTCCTCTCAATTTCGGAGGATTGAAAATTTGAGATTTTAAGGGAATAGAGATAAATGAGTGTTCTCTCCTACCTATTTCATTCCCTCCCACTTAAACTCCCAAACAAGGGAAAGAAAAAAATTTTAAAATTATTATTTTCATTCCTTTCCATTCCATTCCATTCCCTCCTCCAAAATGAGGCCTAAGTCAATATTACTGAAGCTCATGTAAAGAATACATTATCTGCTATGGTAGAAAAGAAAGATATATGGTGGACTGTTTTTAAGGGGTGGCAAAGAATCACCAGATGTGTGAACCTTATGGCACGTACACACAAGTAAACATTTGTTGTTTTTGTATATTTGACATGTCGTATATTTGTTTATTTGGTTTGCAAATGAGGAACTATCTCTGTCTCTCTCACAAACACACAGTAGATAATTTATCCTATGTCAGCAATCAATGTGATTTTAGGTTTATGTTTCATGTGATTCATGCTCATATGTCAAAGGAATGTTCCATAATTGGGAAATGAAATCTGGATGTCAGACTTCTAATCTTTACCTACGTAATTTCTTTCTGTTCAATAATTTAATTTCAATTAGTAAGAAATTAGGGGGCCACTTCTAATTCCCAAGCATGAAACCAAGTTAGCTCAGGAACTGAAGGTTTCTATTATGTACCAATCTTCTATTTATGATCTTGATGGTTGCTTTCCTTCTGGGACATATAGCACTGATATTGAAATTTTTGCTTGCATCTGCCTGTATATTTATCTTGCAGATGATTGTGAGACAGCTTATCTTGTAGATGTATATGTCTCTAGGGGAATGTCTGAGCTGTTAGATGGAAAAGTCATGGTAATGTTATGTCTGTCTTAACATTCTATCTTCTTTTTTCTCTTACTGATTATTTGTAAATGTAAAGATCAATTTTTGTTCTTGTTATCAGTTAGTCCACAACAGTAAGGGTTCTAATGTTTTTTGAACTATTCAGATTACTTCATCAGGAAGGTCAGACGCCATTGCAAGGGCTCGGCCTTTTCTCTCTGGTAGATCCATTCTTGGTCTAATATGTTTGTATTAGAATATTGTTTTGTGAACCCTTATATATTTACTTTTTATTCTAAATGTTAATATATCATCTGTGAGTCTGTTTTGTGAGCAGCAATGTGTGAAAAGCTCTACGTTTTTGAGGGCAAAGTTGGTGATGGAAGGCGTGTTTTCTTCTTTGCTTGCAAACCTTATTTTCATAATCAAGACTGCTGTAAAATTCTATTGGCTTAATGTAATGGTTTTACTAATAATTTGGATAGCCAATGCAAATTTTTATAGTAAAAAAGTTAAAAATATGCTTAACATGCTTGTTAGTTGCTAAACGAAATTTCCTTAATTTAGTTGTTAGAAAAGTGACCTAAATTGATATCGGAGGTTTTATTATGGTAGTTGATGGTGTATAAAATGTCTTTTTAAATCATGGTTTCATTTTCTATTGCAGTAAAATTAAAATGGTTAATGAGCTGCTTGAGGGCATTCATCTTATTGCATCACTGGAGGCTATTTCTCTTGGTGTCGAAGTTGGTATTCATCCCTGGATAATATACAACATCATTTCTAATGCTGCTGGAAATTCATGGTGAGTCCTTCTAATTTTTAATTTAATTTCTTTCTTTAATAACTGAAATTCATGTTCTGAAGTCCAAATTAGAAGCAAGCTTAAGAATGAGATGCTGTATATTCATGTAGCTGGTTCTTATTATGAATTTTTATTGGGCTTTTGGGTCTCAAGCTATATGTGCAAGAACTTGAAACATGTCTTTAGGGATTGAAATTTTTTTGAGGATAATATATAACATTGTGTTAAGAAGAGGGTTGTGGATTAAGAAGATGACTACATTTAAGTAGGCATTATTGGGAAAATGGCTTTGGCATTTCAGCCAAAAGAGTAATTTACTTTAGAGGAAGTTGGTGGGGGGAAAATAAACAATGCCTTAATCCCAAATTTTTTGGGATTGTCTATGGATTCTCAATAGATTTGTAAGGATTGGCCACATGTATTCTTTTCTCCATTCTACTACATTTGAAGTTATACCGTCTGTTTCTTCCTTAATTGATAACTTAATTGACATGTCATTTTTTTTTACTATTTCAACTAATGTTATTTTTGGTCTTCCATTACCCTTAATCATTTCTTCAACTGGAATCATATTACTCTTTTTTACTGATGCATTAGTTGCTCTCTTTTGTACATGACAAAATCATCTCAAGCAACTCTCCTTCGTCTTTTCATCAATAGGGGCCACCCTTATCTTTTAGCTGATTTCCTCATCTTGAATCCTATCTTTCCATCATTCTTATGGTTTTGGTCTTTGGAAGGAATCAATACAAGTTAGAGTTCTTTCTATAGATTTGTTGGCTTTGGTCTAGGTGATGGAAGAAGGATTAGATTTGGGGAGGATATGTGGAGCTCTGACAGGACTTACACATCCTCATATCCTGTATTGTTTCAATTAGCTATAAACAAAGAGGCTATGGTATCATATTGCATTTAGTTGAGAAATGGAGAAATCCACTGGAAACCTATATTCATGTGAGCTCCTCATGATTGGGAGTAGGGTATTAGTTGCTTGGATTTTCCTTGGAAGGCTATTTAATAGGTAAAAACCCCCACTTGAATTGTTTTTTTTTTTTTTTTTTTTTTGGTATGGTCTGGAACCTGGGGGAAAATCCTGACTATAGATAACTTGGTGAAAAGGGGTATGGTGTTGCGAAATAGGTGTGTTATGTGTAAAAACTAGAAAAATTTCGATCATTAATTGCCTCATTGCAGTGGCAATGAAATTATGGAACTTCATATTATTAGTGTTAGTTTAAGATGGGTGATGCCTAAGATAGTGAAGGGTGTGTTACAAGGGTAGTGATGACGAAATAGAGCATGGAATGCAGTTCCTGGGAGTTTTATGTGGGTTACTTGGGGGGAGTGGAATAGAAGGGATTTTGAACACCAGTCTCTACTTTAGGGATTGAATCATAGTTTGTGGATTCATTATTTTGTTGGATGCCTTTGGGCCCAAGTACACCTTCTACACTATGATTTTTTAAAGCGTTAGCTTTGTGACAACATAAAGAATCTTAGGATATACAACCTGTGTACTTCTAAGGTTCTTCTTCTGTACATGTGTCTTATCTCAGCTCCACAAAAAATGATAATATCAAATGCAAAAAGTGTGACATAGTCAAAGTTGTTCTATTCCTCCCCTCCCTCTCAAACCAAGGCATCCTTCCTCCTAAGATTGCCTTTCCAATCATTTTGCTAGGAACTTCCATAATCAAGACAAGCAAGAGTGGCGATAATGGATTGCCTTACCTCAAACCCATAGAGCAAAGAAGCTTGATGGACACCCATCAACAAAGACAGAGAATATGGCAGAGGATATACACTTCCTTATCCTCTCCTCCATATTTTCCCCAGCATATATTTCTATAGCATATAGAGTCTTTCCCAATTAGCATGGTCTTATGCCTCCTTAATACCAACTTTACATACTGCAATTAGCTTTGGTTTCCCAAGTGAATCGGTTTAAGTCTTCATTTGCTTCATTTGAGCAATCAAGTCTTGAACACCTTTCATGAGCTTTTCAAATAATTTCTTTAATTCCTTGCGTCAACGAAATGTAGATTGTTCAAAAGTACACTGAGGACATGAAATGGGATGAAGATTTATCGTATTTGCTTCAACTTGAAAAGTACCACACTAAGATTGGGGTAAATACTTAGCTCGAAAGTTTGGTGACAGATACTCATTACAAAGCTTTTCTTTCATATCTTCCCACACAATAATGGCAGGTTCATACTTTATATAGCGAAAATATACAAGATCCTCCCAAAACATTTGTACTCCACCTCTTAATTTCAACTTTGCATACCTAACCTTTATGTTATCTGCAAAATTTGCTTGCTCAAAGAATTGATCCATCTTGTTCATTCGGTCAACAAAATACCATGGACTATTTTTACAACCATCAAAATAAGGTGCTTCTGATATTAACATAGCTCACTGGACAAAAAGATTTTGCAAACTTGACTTGCTAAAGAGGGATTGTCATGGCATTAACCAAATAAAGCTTCACTGTTTGAAGTTTGAACACCAATAGAAAAACCAATGCATCCACGTGGACTGACTGAAGGCCTAGACTTTGTTTTTTTTTGTTTTTGGTATGCACGCAAAGAAACTAAAGAAGAATCTTAAATGAAAAGTTGAGTCCGCTAAAGATAGTAAGAGAAACTGACTCTTGTGATTGCGGCTAAGTGTACTGGGCCTTATGTGGAGTTGGTTGTTAGCAAGCTTGGAATTTCTCTAGCCCCCGAGCCGGAAGACTTGACTTTTTTTTATTTTTTTTTCTAATGACTAAAAAGCCAGATACACAGTGGTGTGGATTGGTAACAACAAAACGAAGCTTCATTCCCAGTAAGTGCAGTGGTTCGACAGCGGCACTGTGCGAGATGGAGAGCTTTAGAACCAGTGGAGTCATTAGTGGCCAAAATATTGGGACTTCGGTCTGGTGTCAGACTGCAAAACTAGAGGTCAACGGTGCAATAGGGATCCGCTGCTAGCAGCGTATCCGGCAGTGGTTTTGAAGGCTGGCGACTGTATATATTTTATGCTTGGCTGGGAAATCTGGTTTACTGTTGTAACTGGTATTCCGATGGTTAGAGAATAATGACTACACTGGATTTTTTTTTTTTTTTTTTTTTTTTTTTGTATGTGATTTTTTGATTCTGGATTGACTACAGCGATGCTTCAAATAGATCGGTGTTTGCTCTAAAACCAAATATGACGCAGGACAATCCGAACAAAATTAAAATAACAATAAACTAAATAAATATGGCCTAGGAGTCAGTACTAAGCCTAGCTTGAAATAGCACCAAGTGGGAAAACTAGTAGGAGTTGCATCCAAATTAAAATACTAATAACCTAATAAACTATTAAGACCTAAAACATAAAAATATAATTGACTTGCAAACGTAATTATACTAAATAATAATCTTCTTGCATCTCCCGCACCACCATTTCTATCTTCCTCCCCCTGTATAGCAAACTCAATGGCATCAACCTTCGGGCCATTCAACTGGTTCTTTGTATAAATTAGCATAAAAAGCAACAATTCCATCCTTATCCTCACTCGTATGAGTTAACTTTGCGCCGTCCACTTCCTATTTACAATTAAATTCAACACTCTATGAGAGTTAGCCAACCTATGGAAGCACTTTGTGCTATCATCTCCTTACTTTAGCTAAAGTATCCTAAATTTTCACAGCTTTGGGGTGTAGGATGCATAGCTTATTCATAAAATGACTCTTAAATTTGGGTCACTTTACAATAGATCTGGCCTCATATATTATATAGATAGATAAGTTTGCCATACCCTTTGATATGTCAGAGAGCTAATAAGTTTAACAGAAACCCTTTGATACATCAGAATGCTAGTGAGCTTACTAGAAACCGTTGATACATCAAGGTGCTAAAGCATTCTTCATTAATGCTACATTTTTATACCAATTAATTATTGCGATTATTTTGGTGATTTAAAGAATTAGATTCAGATCCTCTAGATTTCCTAGGGTACTCTACTAAATAGATTTCCTTAAATCTTAACAATTCTTCAATGATTTAATAGTCTAGATTCTGCCATGTCAGCATTTCACTAACAATAATCTTAATTGTTTTAGTTGTAACATTATTTTATTATTTTAAGAATATTGTTAGTGGAATGTTGACATGGTAGAATCTTGACCATTAAATCATTAAAGAGTGGTTAGGATTTAAGAAAATCTACTGGTAGAGTATCCTAGGAAATTTAGAGGATCTGAATCCGAAAGAATTTCATGGACACTTTTAGCTTTTACTTTACTTTGAGGTGGTTCATGAGGGTTTCTTATATTGATCCTTTGGTAATTTGAATGAATGCATTTATTGTTATGTCCCATGCAACAATTAGAATAAAATCTCCATTCATGCAGTTTTTTATTCCTTTGTATTATGGGGGTGGGCTATGGCATGCTAATTTTTTTTTTCAGGGTTTTCAAGAATCATGTTCTCAATTTGTTATAGGGCAATACCAAACATCATTTTCTGAGCACTTCTGTTCAAAAATTGGTAAGATATATCGTGATAAATAGTTTTTTTGATCCTATTTTCTGGTTGTATGTGGCTTTAGTTTCAATTAAAGGTGTGTGGTGGTGTTGTTTTTAATGCGTGTCATATTTATCCTGTAGAACTATATCATTGTATATATTAAGCCAATTTTATATTGTCAAATTTTTTTGCTCTTTACAAGTTCGAAGTTGATTAATATGTCCATTTCTTCGTCAAGCTTAAGGAAGAATTAATTTTTAGACCATTAGTTAACTTCAAATGCACTACTTATTTAAAAGAAAAATGGAAAGAGACCAGAAGAACTTAGCTGAACCAACTTTACAATTTGGTCTGACTAGTTTGGTTTCCATTACAATCTAAAATCCATACTCTTTAGACTTAAATAAAAGGCCAATGGAAACTATAATAAACTGTAGAATTCCATTAAATCATGCAAGTATGTACAGCAGAGCTAAACCTTAATACATTTGAACATCAAATACAGCTTACTATTAAAATCTCAAAAAAAAAAAAAAAAAAATTTCTCTAAGAAATTCCAACTTGTAAACAACCCATAGATAAATCTCTGAAATTTCACTAAGATCCAGTCCACCCCAATCCTTGGAGCTCTAGACCTCCATTTGAAAAGTATGTAATTGGAAGGCATGAGTTTGACAACTTAATATGCAACAAATACATGGTGCACCATAGACTAGGGACAAACTGACATGTAGGATTTTTATCTTTTATATTTACATACAAACTGAAGTAAAAGAAAAATGTTTCTAAAAAATATGTTAACCAACGATTAGGTAAAGGTAAATGTTTCAACTGTGGAAAACCTGGTCATTTTAGTAAAGATTGTAAACAAAAACCTGGTAAGTTAAAAAACAAGTTTAACATGTTAAAAATTTATGATAATGATCAAGAAGAATTATTCAGAATCCTTGAATCAAACAATTCGTCTGATTCCTTGGAAGATGATTTTTCTTCTTCAACTGATTCTTGCTATCACTCTGCTGATGATTCCTCTCATTCTCCTAATATCAAAATTGGTTGTAGAGATTCCTGTTGCAATGTTATTAAATCTGTTGATACTCTCACCAAAGGTGAAGAAAATGAAAGTTTATTGGTTAAATTGATTGGCCAAATTGAAAATCCTAAATTACAAAAAGAATATTTAGATAAATTTAAGAAAAACTTATTAAAAGAAGAAACTGGTAAAAAACTTAAATCAACAATAAGCTTTGAAGAAACTTTGGAAAGATTTAATAAAAAGACATCCAAAGATTTAACTATTAATGATTTGCAACATGAAATTAATATTGTTAAACAAGAGATAAGTGAATTAAAACATGAATTTAAAAATATTAAAAGTGATAATCATAATCTTAAACAAGAATTGTTAATGTTAAAAATTGATAAAAATATTGATCAAACTAAGTCTGATGATGAACAAGATGAGCTCAAAGATGAAGGAGAATCTAGTCAACAGGCTCTTCTTTCCGATAAAGGTATTGTTGATAATTCTCAACTTGCTCTTGTTAATAAAATACTTCCTCCAAAATGGTTTACAAAAGTCAAAATTGTTGTTTCCCATGATTATAATTTCACTGTTATTGCTATGATTGATTTCGGTGTGGATAAGAATGGCATGCAGGAAGGATTGATTCCTTTGAAATATTTTGAAAAATCAACTGAAAAATTGGTTTCTGCTACTGGTTCTCACATGGATTTAAATATGAACTGAATAATGCTCATATTTGCCATGATAATGTTTGTTTCAAGATTCCTTTTGTCCTTGTCAAGAATATGACTGATAAAGTGATTCTTGGTCTGCCATTTATAAATGCTTTGTATCCTTTCTTTGTTGAACATGATAAAATTACTATTGATCCTTTTGCACAGAAAGTAAAATTCAAATTTGCTTCGAAACTTGCAATTGATAGTGATAATGCTTTAGAACTGTCTTATGATTTTCCTGCTAATATATTTGTTCACGAACCAAGGATGAGTTCGTGCCAATGTTCTGCTGGCCATTTTAAAGGTGATATTAGTAATGCCAAATTATCTACTATTACCAATGACTAATATTCTTAATGATTCTTTGCAGGAATCAAGCATTGATGCAAGGATAAATACCACTAATAAGTGGGATAATAATAATATTAGTATTTATACCACTAATAAGTGGATTATTATGGCTCCCTCGGCAGAAAGGAAAAACAAAGGAAAAGCTCCTACACAGGACTTTTCCCAAAATGAAATGCATGAAGGCGCATCTTCTGGGGTAAAACCTAGTGGATCAACATCCCTTCAAAAGTATATACCGGCAACGGTGGCATATTCCAGTGGTGATATAGTAATTGCTTTGCAGGAAGTTTTGTATAAAAATTTGCAATTCCACAAAGGAACCTATTCGGAACTTCCAAATTCTATTAAATTTATTCTTGATAACCTTCAAGCTGCTTTTATTAAAGACCACCTTAATCTCTTTGAAAGAACTCTCAAAGCCTTTGAAACCTATCTTGTTAACCTCAATGCTCAGAATGAGGCTTATATGAGCCACTATGCTAAACTTATTTTAGAAAACCCCTTTGCTTCAGAAAATGACCTTGCTTCAAACCTTGCTCTAGAAAATGGACTTTTAGAAGCCAACTTGTTAACTATCCAAATGTTACAAATAATCCCTACACTAGTAAACTCTTTGGCAAAGAGGATATCCATTCAAAGGATAAAATGACTATAATGGGCACTGATTATTCTAGATTGAGCCTTAAGTCCCAATCTATGTTAAGAAGTGCTTTTGCCAACTTGCCATCAGATATACAATCCCGTATATTGAAAAGCAAGGCTATGTTTAGGTCTTTCGACCTATGGTTCGAATACTTCAAAACACTTGTTACAACTGCTGTTCCTGATCCTGCTAATTCAGATGATATTGGTGATATCCTTGAACAAACTGATTGGAAAAAACACTTTGGAACCAGTCTCAGAGTGTATGAAAAGAAACACCCATGTCCTGGTCTCTTAATTAATTATGACAATTCATTTTGTTAGGACATATGTGTTCACACTTATGTGTTCACACTTAAGAACATATGTCATATTTTATGTAAATTGGCTAATCCTTTGACAAAACGCACTCTACTTGTAATTTGGTAGTTCTAGGTGTTTTTAATACTTCAAGAAACAATGTTTCAAGATCAAGTGTTGAAGTCATCAAGTCTGTCCAAGAAAAAGCAAGTTGAAGTGCAGAATTTTTAAAGCTCGACACCTGCTCGACACCTACCTCGACACCTGCTATCTGTCGAGAATTAAAAAGTCAGAATTCCAATCTGATTTTCTTGGGATCCGTGAACATAGACACAAGTTGCATAAGCATTGAGCAATCCTTGTTCAAGCAAATTGTGCTCTAAGACGAAGTTCTTAACCTAGTTCATCTTCTTCAAGAAGTTGCTGTGTATTGTGCACTTTAGGGTTTTGTGACCAAGCATCTTCCTGATCTTCATTGCATAGGATGATCTGAAGAACTTTGCAGCCAACCTCTTCTTCCTAAAGTTGGTGTTTGAAGTCGCGTACTGGGATCCGCGCATCTGGTTAGTCACGTACTTGGGAGCCGTGCATCAAAAGGAGGAACTGTCGCTACAGATCAAGTCCAATTGGGTATTGGGGTAAGGGTTCAACTGTAGGTTGGTAAGGTACTTGGGATTCCTTATTTGTAACCGCTTGATTTGATAATAGTGGAGTTTCGGGAGTGGTGACCTGAAAATCACCCGGTGGGGTTTTTGCCGTTAGGGTTTTTCCCCATTCGTGAACAAATCACCGTGTCTTTATTTTCCGCTGCATATTTAGTTATTCGATAATTTGTTTGTGCTGCCACGTATTTGCATGTTAAATTGATTAATTAATAACTTGGCTAAATTAATTAATTAGTTTAAATCACAAGGGGTCATTCAATTTGTGGCCTATCAAGTGGTATCAGAGCGGGCACACTCTGATTAGGTTTAATCTTTGCTGTGTTTGATCCATTGACCCCTGTTTGTCATGGCTATGACCAGCTTCAAGAGATCTATGTTTTCAAATACATCTTGTTTTTCTAATCACTATTTGTTTGAGTGTCTCAGAAAACACAAGTCTAAAAGTTATTTGAATTCACATGTAATGACTATGATAAAAGATCTCAGTTTGGCTAAGAAGAAACTAGACTGTCTCAGAATGAAAATGTGCAGAGGAGTTCATCTGATAAGAGTAAAAGTTAAAGGCTTAGCTAGTAGAAGGCAGTTGAGAGAAAGAACCATTCCCTCTGATTTGTCATCCAAGCATGAAATGTGTTTCATGATGAAGTCTGCATTCAAAGTGATGGATACATGCCTTTGGTATCTTGACAGTGGTTGCTCAAGACACATGACCGAAGATCGATCTCTCTTCAAGATCTTTGAGCCTAAGAAAGGTGGTAATGTGACCTTTGGTGATGGAAGCAAGTCACAGATTAAAGGGAAAGGAATCATATCTCTGCCAGGACTGCCAGACATTGCAAATGTTCTCTATGTAGAAGGACTAAGGGTGAATCTACTGAGCATAAGCCAGATATGTGATCAAGACTTCATGGTGCTGTTCTCAAAAGGAAAGTGTCTTGTCATGGATGAGTCCGGAAAGAAGCTCATCAGTGGGGTTCGTACTTTGGACAATTGTTATGGTTTGGTTCCTGATGCTGATATAGTGTGCAATAGCATTCGTCTACCAAATGAAGATCTATGGCATCAGCGAATGGGACATGCTAGTTACAAGCATCTATCTATTGTCTCTAAGCATGAATCTGTCTTGGGGATACCAAAGCTTAGTAGAATGAGCAATGTGGTATGTGGACCCTGTCAACTTGGGAAACAGACAAAAGCTAAGCATCCAAGCACTCAAGCATCCGCTACCTCTAGACCGTTGGAATTGTTGCATTTAGATCTTATGGGTCCAACCAGAACTGAGTCTCTTGGTGGTAAGAGATATATCATGGTAGTGGTAGATGACTTCACCAGATACACTTGGGTCATCCTACTTCGATCCAAGTCTGATGCTCCCGAGCACATTGAGGCCTTGTGCACAAGACTGCAGAATGAAAAGAGTTTGAAGATTGATCGAATTCGAAGTGACCATGGTAAAGAATTTGAGAACTCATATATGGAATCTTTCTGCTTGAAATCAGGTATATCTCAAGAATTCTCTGCACCTATTACACCTCAACAGAATGGTGTGGTAGAAAGAAAGAATAGAGTTATTCAAGAGATGGCCAGAGCCATGTTGCATAACAAAGATGTGGCTCGAAACCTATGGGGAGAAGCCATAAACACTGCATGTCATACAGTGAATAGGGTGTACTTTAGACCAGGTACCAAAAAGACTCCCTATGAGTTGTGGAAAGGAAGAAAGACAAATGTAAAGTATTTCAGAATCTTTGGAAGTACTTGCTTCATCCTCAAGGATAGAGAGAATGTGGGAAAGTTTGACTCCAGGAGTGATGAAGGCATATTTCTGGGCTACTCTTCTACCAGCAAGGCCTATCGGGTATACAACAAAAGGACTATGAAGGTTATGGAGACTGTAAATGTTGTCATTGATGAGTCTTCAGAGTCTAATTCTGAGAAAGGTAGTGATGAACTTCCCAAGGAAATTCTTCCCCCTGAACCTACGGAAGTTCAAGACATTGTTGACCGAGAACCCGCATCTCTTATTGCTCCCGGTACTCCCAATGTTGTGGAAGAGTCTGCAGAAATCCCGACTTCACCTGAGTCTGAATCTCTTCAGGAAAAAGGACCTTCCTCCAGAATTAAACTGAATCATCCTCCAGAAGTTATTGTGGAAAATTTGAATGAACTCACATTAAGGAAACGAACAGTTGATAAATGCGTTGCTAACTTTGTGTCTTATTCTTGCTACTTGTCACAGGTTGAACCCAAGAAAGTGGAGGAAGCACTACAAGATGAAAGTTGGGTTGAAGCAATGCATGATGAACTGCTCCAGTTTCAGAGGAATGATGTTTGGACTCTTGTACCTAGACCAGAGGGTGAGCATATCATTGGTACAAAGTGGATTTTCCGCAACAAGATCGATGAAGAAGGCAATGTGATTCGAAACAAGGCTCGACTTGTGGCTCAAGGATACTCTCAAATGGAAGGAGTAGACTATGATGAAACATTTGCCCCAGTTGCTCGTATGGAGTCCATTAGAATTCTGCTTGCCTTAGCATGCCAACTGAACTTCAAACTTTATCAGATGGATGTGAAGACCGCCTTTTTGAATGGGATACTTAAAGAGGATGTCTATATGGCTCAACCAAAAGGATTCATTGATCCACACTTTCCGGATCATGTGTTGTATCTCAAAAAGGTACTTTATGGATTGAAGCAAGCCCCTAGAGCTTAGTATGACAGACTCACACAATATCTGGTATCACATGGGTTCACAAGAGGAAAAGCTGACCAAACTCTCTTCATCAAAAAGGAAGATGGCGAGTTGATAGTTGCTCAAGTGTATGTTGATGACATCATCTTTGGGTTAACTAAGGATGAACTTGCTCATGTCTTCTCAAAGCTCATGCAAGCCGAGTTCGAGATGAGCATGATTGGAGAGCTGACTCACTTCCTTGGATTGCAAATTCGTCAGCAAGATTCAGGTATATTTCTATCTCAATCTAAGTATGCTAGGAATCTTGTGAAAAAATTTGGTTTGGATTCTGCTAGTTCTGTTCGTACCCCTATGAGCCCTAATGTTAAACTCACTGTAGATGTGTTAGGCAAGAGTGTTGATCCCTCCCTTTATAGAAGCATGATAGGTAGTCTTCTTTACCTTACTGCTAGTAGGCCTGACATTAGCTACAGTGTTGGAGTGTGTGCTAGATATCAAGCTAATCCCAAAGAATCACATATGACTGCTTTAAAAAGAATTATAAAGTATGTCAAAACTACCGCCGAGTTCGGTGTGTGGTACAGCAAGGACACTAATAATGTCTTAGCTGGATATTCCGATGCGGATTGGGCTGGGAATGCTGATGATAGGAAGAGTACTTCGGGGGATTGTTTTTATGTAGGCAACAATCTTGTCTCTTGGATGAGCAAAAAGCAGAACTCCATCTCCTTATCCACTGCTGAAGTTGAGTACATTGCTGCTGGAAGCTGTTGCACACAACTCCTCTGGATGCAAAAACTTCTTCATGATTACGGTATTTGTCAAGATCATCTTACTATCTATCGTGACAATACCAGTGCCATAAATATCTCTAAGAATCTGGTTCAACATGCTCGAACCAAACACATAGAGATTCGACATCATTTCATTAGGGAGCTTGTCAAAGATGGTACTCTCACTCTTGAGTTTATTAACACCGATGATCAGAAGGCTGATTTGTTTACCAAACCTCTTGACAGCAAACGTTTTGAATTCCTTCGTCAAAACATTGGTGTTATCTCCATGGATTGATTTCCCTCTCTTCCTTCTCTTCCTCATGCATTTACATCTAGTTTTATGCATTGTTTTGCTTTGTTAACATGTTTTTGTGTGTTTACTTTCAGTTTTGTTTATTTTGTTTTTGATATAAAAAAAAAAATTGAAAAAATTTGAAAAATACAAAAACAGTGTGTGTTTTGTGTACTTTGGTACTTGTGTACCTTAGATGGCCAATGAAACAAAGTTTTCTAAACTTTGTATCTCTTGTAGCTTAGATGAGCATCTTTATGCACAACTAAGCAAGTGAGCTTTGTGGCTCGTGTTTGTGATGAGTAAGATTAGGTTATTTCTTAGACTTAACACTCATATCACTCTTTTTGACGGGTAGGACTAGAAAATCCTAAGAGAAAGGCATAAATAACCATCTCACCACTGTTGCCCGCCAATCATTAATGACATCTGTATGCTTCGGCATAGCAAAAGTGTGATGTCAATGACATTTGTGTGCTTAGGCATAGCAAAATTAAAATGTCAAAATATCAATGGGTATTTCTTTTCTTTCTCATAAGCCCATGTATGATATGTTTAAAAAGAAAATATGCAAAGAAATAAAAAGCAAAAAGATTAAAAATGCTTTAAAATGGTTGCAAGCGTGTATTCTAGGAGATGTGGGAGTTATAGGATGTACCTCAAAGGTGATAGTCCCCATCAAACAGTTATGATTGTGTGTGAGTTAAAATTATTTTCTCATATCTCAGATCGTCATAACATGTATACACATATGCAATCTTGCGATGTTTTTCACACACAACACCCAATATTCTCTGCTACTTTTGATACATGTGCAGGTACAATGTGATTTGGCCATCACAAAGGTTTTACATGTGCTTTTGTATGCTCACTAAACTGTCATGACTTATTTTTGAAATATAAAATTTGTTAGATTTGTTTAGTGTGTGTGTGTTTTTGGGAGATCCATGTGCTTAAATTTTCATTCAGAGATGATTTTGAGAGCTTTTTATGTTGATTGGATCATGGTTGAGGTGCATGTCTTGATTGCATTCATGTCTGTGTTTTTCACTTCTCGAAAAACTGGTTTTTTAAGCTGGCTCGACACCTCCTCGATACCTCCTCGATACCTGGTCAGCTGTCGAGCTTCTAAAGCCTTTTTCTTATCGCAATCTCGACGCTTCCTCGACACCTGGTGGATCGATCGAGATTCTCTCTGTCTCCTTGATACCTTCTTGACACCATGTCGATCGATCGAGATTCTGGTATTGGTTCAGCTGTTTGGTACCTCGATACCTTAGCTGTCGAAGGAAAATTTCTTGACACCTATCTCGACAGCACCCTCGATACCTCTCGACACCTCAGCTGTCGAGATTTACTGAGGTGTCTATAAATGCTTCTGTCGCGATTTCTCTCTCATTTTCTCGATCTCTCTTCGATTTGTCCGAGGCGGTTCGTCTTCCAGAGCATTCTTCTTCACTCCAACCTTCATCCAACGTGATTTTTGGCACTTCCTTGCTTCAAATCACCTGGTATGATCTTGTTATCCTTTGTTCTTCATGCATTTCATGATTTTGAAACTTAGGTTTTAAAGTTTTTGAAAATTTTGGGATTTTTCAAAATTAATGAGTTTTTATTGAAATTTTGGGTTGGTTTTTCAATAAAAAGTGTTTAAAATGTCATGCATTGCATTCCATGTGCATTAGAATGATATTTTCATGCATTTAGTTGTGTGATCCTTGTATGTGTGCTGCTAGGATTGGATTGGGCTGAGCCCATGATGTTTTTTTTGTTTGCATGTCACATGACCATGCATTCTCATGCATACGTCCATTTTGTTCAACATATTATCATATTTGAACTGTTTGGGACTTTTCTGATTGTCTCCCTCTCTATCTCTTTTCTCATTCTTTTACGTTAGTTGCATCTATGGCACCTAAACGTAAATCCACTCCGGCTCGGAACCCTCTGCGTTCTGGAGCTTCTTCATCTTCTGATACTGCTCCTCATACTCTTCGGTTCCGTGATGTAGATGCCCAAAAGGCGTTTACTGAGAACTTTTCTAAACGAGGTGTTCATTCGGAACGCCACGTTGTTCTGGCGGACTTCGCCGACACTGACCTTCCCTCTGTAATTCACAGTAGGGGATGGGAGTCACTGTGTGACGTCCCGGTCACTTGTCCTCTCGTACTTATTCAGGAGTTTTACTCCAACATGCACGGGATTGATCGTTCAGTACCTCTCTTTCATACTCGCGTTCGAGGTACGCGCATTGCTGTCACACCGCAGCTGGTTGCGGATGTGCTTCATGTCCCTAGGATAGAGTTTCCTGACTATCCTACATGTGAGCGACTGAGGACTGTGTCCAAGGATGAGCTCATTACTGCTTTTTGTGAGCGCCCTTCTGAGTGGGGTGAGCATCAGTACACATAATGTAGACCTTTTGCTAAAGGTCCTAGATTCCTTAACATGGTGATGACCTTTGTACTTCATCCTCTCTCTCATTATAACTCTATCACAGAGCCTCGTGCTCGTTTCTTGCTATCTCTACTTGAGCATCTCACGATAGATTTTCCTTCTCACTTCATTTTCTCTATCATAGATGTTCATTTAGATGCGGCTTCCCGTGATAAGCTCATCTTTCCTTCCGCTATCACGAGGATTCTACGCCATTTTTCCATCCCTTTTCCTGTGTCCGACCACTTCACACACATATCTGCCATAGATGCCGCTACCGTAAAATGTAGTCAGGCACAGTTCAGGTCGAGACAGCCGGATTCCACTCCGCCCTCCCGTTCGGCTCCATCCAGATCTGCTCCATCTACATCGACTTCTCTTCCTTCCTCAGGCGATGTATCTCTTGGAGATATTATGGCGCAGCTGCAGCGCATGGATGCTCGCCTTGATACACTCACCACTGAGCTGTATCAGGAGAACATTCGTGTTGGTCGTATTGCACAACGGCAGGCGACCATGGGTGGTTTTGCATCTGAGGCTTCTCCTCCACCACCTCCTCCAGTTGCTTCAGATTCTGATACTGAGGATGATGATGATGATGATGGTGATGACGATGATGCTTCTGATGATGATGATGGAGATGCTAGCTCTACTGATGAGATGTCTACATGACACTCTACCCTTTGTCATTCGTGACTAAAAGGGGGAGTAGTTTTGGGATTATGAGAGTAGTCATCTTAGGGGGAGAGTTAGTATAGGACATTTTTGATAGGGGGAGTGTTCATATATTTGAGGGATGTAGTGAGGCTTTAGATGTATCTTTTCTTTTCATTCTTATAGATACATTGGTCTTGTATATCAGTTTACATACATTGTACTTATCTTTCTATATATGTGGATGTATGTTTTTCTTTCACCTATCTCCTCGTGTGTTGTTTCTTTTCTCTCTTTATATACATGTTCTTTATACTTGTATGCAATCTAATTATTTCTGTTTCACACAAGATGCCTTGATGAGTTTTGTTTAAAAGTGTTTCAGAAATACAGGTTGTCAAAGTCTACTTGCCATAAACTCTCTTTTTGCAAAGTTCTTCTAGAGTTTATGTTAGGATAGATTTTATTGTATGTAACAAGTGAATATGAGTTGAGTGATTTATGACTTCTCTCATATGTTCATTTGTTTGTTGTGGTTTTGTCACGGATTGCCAAAGGGGGAGATTGTTAGGACATATGTGTTCACACTTAAGAACATATGTCATATTTTATGTAAATTGGCTAATCCTTTGACAAAACGCACTCTACTTGTAATTGGGTAGTTCTAGGTGTTTTTAATACTTCAAGAAACAATGTTTCAAGATCAAGTGTTGAAGTCATCAAGTCTGTCCAAGAAAAAGCAAGTTGAAGTGCAGAATTTTTAAAGCTCGACACCTGCTCGACACCTGCTCGACACCTACCTCGACACCTGCTATCTGTCGAGAATTAAAAAGTCAGAATTCCAATCTGATTTTCTTGGGATCCATGAATGTGTTTTTGGGCCTTCTTTTCTTCTAACCCTAAACATATTTAAGGAGTGTTTTAAGAGTCGTCAACATAGACACAAGTTGCATAAGCATTGAGCAATCCTTGTTCTAACCCTAAACATATTTAAGGAGTGTTTTAAGAGCCGTCAACATAGACACAAGTTGCATAAGCATTGAGCAATCCTTGTTCAAGCAAATTGTGCTCTAAGACGAAGTTCTTAACCTAGTTCATCTTCTTCAAGAAGTTGCTGTGTATTGTGCACCTTAGGGTTTTGTGACCAAGCATCTTCCTGATCTTCATTGCATAAGATGATCTGAAGAACTTTGCAGCCAACCTCTTCTTCCTAAAGTTGGTGTTTGAAGTCGCGTACTGGGATCTGCGCATCTGGTTAGTCACGTACTTGGGAGCCGTGCATCAAAAGGAGGAACTGTCGCTACAGATCAAGTCCAATTGGGTATTGGGGTAAGGGTTCAACTGTAGGTTGGTAAGGTACTTGGGATTCCTTATTTGTAACCGCTTGATTTGATAATAGTGGAGTTTCGGGAGTGGTGACCTGAAAATCACCCGGCGGGGTTTTTGCCGTTAGGGTTTTTCCCCATTCGTGAACAAATCACCGTGTCTTTATTTTCCGCTGCATATTTAGTTATTCGGTGATTTGTTTGTGCTGCCACGTATTTGCATGTTAAATTGATTAATTAATAACTTGGCTAAATTTATTAATTAGTTTAAATCACAAGGGGTCATTCAATTTGTGGCCTATCACATTTGTTGCTAATGATTCAAAAGGTGATAATGATCAGAATCCTAACTGGCTTTCCCAAATGTTTGAGTATGGCTTTATCAGACTCATAAAATTAACCAGTCAGACAGACACGGACAAGATACAAGGAACACAACAACACTATCACCGGCCAGAAAAGAGTGGCTCTGATACCATAAAAGGGGAAGGGAAAGCACAGATGAAGAGAAGAGACGGAAGCACAGTAATAATATAATGAAAGTATAATGTAAGCAAGTAATGTAAGAACAATAATAAGGCGGTAGAACCAGCCAAGCAGTATATATCAAAATAAATCAAAGTAAATGAAAGCAATTTAGAACCGTCCGGTATGGCGGTAATCCGTCCAAGGTGGCGGTAGCAACAAGTAGTATAATGAACATAAACTGAAAATACTTGTTTATTGAAAGTAGATAAAACACTTACAGTAGTAATAGTGAATACAAGATCTCAACAGTACAGGTTAACAGTTACAAAGCTTGAATAAGAGTCATAAGATTTGTAGAGAAAGTAGTAGTAAAATCAAGGTAACAAGGTACTAGTAGCAAGGAATTCTCTAAAGAAGGCTTCTAAGAAGTTCTAGGGAGAATTCTATGAGAAATTCTAAAGAAAAATTCTAACAAGAAAATTCTGATTTTTACTTAAGGGACACCCCCCCTTAAATAGGCACAATTCGGAGTGAACAGTGTCATGAACAGTAAAAAGTGAACAGTGTCAGTGAACAGTAATCGGTGAACGGTAATCGGTGAACAGTAAACATTGAACAGTAATTGGTGAACAGTGATTTTTTCAACTTTTTGTCTTGAAATCTCTAGCAAATTTGGCATAGTCAAAAGAAGAATTTCTGATTTGGAGAGGACAAAAAGCAAAAGGAATGCATAATGGCACATAAAGGAGTAACATGAAACTTTGTACGTAGATTCCACCATTTCTTTTGTCATTTCTTTTGTCATCTTGTGCACCATCATTTGAGAACCTCAAAAGCATGGCAAAAGATTTCTTTTTCTTTTCAATAACTTCAACTTTGTCAGACGCATGGACTTGCACAGGAGTAACACAGTGCAGCAGGTGCATTTTGTCAGGCGAAGGTACTGCAATATTTGAATATTGCAATATTTTTAGCCATTGTGCTGGCTAGACAAATAGAGAAATCAATCATCAATCATCTGTAAGAGATCAGGAGTATCTTGACCAAACAGTTATCTGGCTGTGGGAGCAACATTATCAAAGAGAATAGTAGTAACAATAATCTGAGGACCACTCATTTAATCAGTAGAAAGAGCATCGGATGGATAATCATTAGCAGGATCCCATGAAGGATCATCATTACATTCATGCTCATTGTAAGTAACATACTAATTGCAAAATCCGCAGTATAGCAGTGGCTCAAACTCTGGAGTTTTCCCTGGAGTGATAAAACTTATTGGATTACAGTGATCTGCTATGTGCATATGAGTGATGGCAAAAGCATAAGGTTTGGGGCCAAAAATAAAAATTCTATCTATGCTTCCTATGAAATGATAATGTTTCCATAGTTTTTTGAATGACTTCAAGAATTTGATTATTGAAATAGTTTCTCCAGCCCTCTATAAGGGCGTAGGAGCTTTGGAAGGATAAGTGAGAATCTCCTTCATACCATTGTCCTTGGTGGGTGTACCCATTAATGAGAACGAGATGTTTTGATGGCTGGATGTTCATCCAGTTATCTCTTTCCCATTTTGGCAAGGTGCTCCAACATCTGATGGAAACAAAGGGGCTTTGCTCATCAAAAATAGGTTTAGAAACAGGGGATTCTTGTTCCAACAACCATTCAGTGGGAAGCTTAATATCTTGCCATTGAATCATTTTTGGAACTTGAACTTTTGCATCAGGAGTTGAACATGTGATTAACATTGTTTTACCAAAAGGTTCTCTATGATTCAAACAACGAGGATTTAACTGAGTACCCAAAAGTCTGTAATAAATACGATAATTCAAAACAAAAGGTTTACTACCTTCATCCATGTGATAACTAGAAGAAGCAATATTTAAAGTCAAAGCTTTAACAATATCAGGATCATCCAAAGCAAGAGTAATATTAGGATAACAGTTAAAGTAAACAGGACCATCATACAAAAAAGCAGTGATCATACCAAGAATGCTATCTTTAAAGATCTTAAATCTAGCATCTCGTAAACACATAAGAACAGAAGCATTAATACCCTTTCGGGTGAGTGGTTTAATAGTAACTTGAACCATACCAATATGCAAATAACTGAGTTTTTTAGCAATGAAATCATTAATATTTTTTTTGGAAAACAAGCAACATTTTTCATGAACTTTTGAAATAGAAAATATTTGTTCAACAGTTCTAACTTTGTAAACTGGATGAAAAGTGGTTTCAGCCCAACTAGTTTTGTAAATAGTTTTAGTATCCACTTTAGGGATGTTCCATTTTCGGAAATCAGGAAGCTCACTATCTTCAACAGTGTGATCTTCTTCATTTACAATATCAGGAGGACAACTAGTCCTGGAGTTGATAAAGGAGTTGGATCTCCATAGCTTATCCATATTATCTTAGTTTTAACACTCAATTATCATGCTTTTTCTCACAACCGTTGCATTTCGTAACACATACCCTAAGCAACCCTATACCACACACATGCCCCACACGCCCTCTCTTGGCTCAAATGGGCCTTATAGTCAGGTTCTGGGAATTCACTTTACGTTTAGGGTGGCGCCAACGACAGTAAGAAGGGAACACAACAACGGAGTACCAAAGGTTCGGACAAACACGGACTATATATATATAAAGAGAGAGAGAGAGAGAGAGAGAGCAAATTAAGAAAAAATAAGTGTGTTTTATGTGGGGGGGGGGGGGGTTGGTTATCAAATAGATTATGGTCGAACATGTGGCCCATAGATGACATGATAGTCTTATGAGTGGACATTTCCAACATTTTAAACCCTTATTGGCAGTGCTAGATGACACCGATGACGAATAGACACCCATATGTCTAAACCATATGGGGGACATTCTGGCATTATACCCCCTTTTTTTTTTAATTGGCAATATGCCCCTATTTGGAAACTATATAGGTGCGTACCCTTGTTTCGATATTTGATGACCCTAAAATCGAGTTATGCCCGATTAAACTTAAAAAAAAAATAAAAAATAAAAAATAAAAAAAAATTGCATGGAATTTGAGCTCCTGGAAATCGAGTTCCATGCAAAAAAAAAAAATTTAGTGTCATCGCCCCATACAAGGTTTAGGGAGCCCTATAGCGGCGTTTTCCTGCAAATTTTTTTTTTTAAGTGTGATTGTCCCATGGCAGGTTCAGGGAGCCTATAGTGGCGTTTTTAAGCCCTATAGTGATGTTTTGGAACTCGATTTCCATAAAATCGAGTTCTATGCATTTTTTTTTTTTTTGAATTTGATTGGGCATAACTCAATTTTAAACCAATCGAGTACTTTAAGTAACTCGATTTTAAGGTCATCGAGTATCGAAACAGGGGCACGCACCTATATAGTTTCGAACCAGGGGCATAATGCCAAATATTTTTGCCCAAAGGGGCAAAAGGCCAGAATGTCCACCATATGGGTAGCCAAACTCCTCGACCAACCAAGTTTTAAATATAGATAATAGTTTCTGATGTACGTTGGAAATAAATTTACTGATGTATGGATTTCAATTTGAGTCTAAGATTCAGAACACATCTACATATCATTATTTAAGTCAAATATTGGATTACTAAACAAATCATATAAACATTTCTAACATCATAAATCTGTCCAAAAACTTGTTTGTGTCATAAAAGAAATTTCTAGTTGGATAAAGTATGGGCAACAAAGTGGATGGCCCCAGAATTATAAATGGATATCATATAATTAAAGTGAGTAGTTCTCGAACAATAATTAACAAACAACTAATGTAAAAATTACTGAATTGAAGAATTTAAGTTAATTATTGAATTAATAAATATAAACTATATGATGTCAATTGTGTTAGCAAGAGATGGAGTGGCACGGTTGATTGTATCAATGGACTAATGGAGTGCTTTCTGGAAGACAGAAATCAATAGTTTGGAAATTTAGAGAACCAAAAACGGTAGTAATGGCACAAAGTGCATCAAATGGACAAGAAAGATTGTTGATGCCATTGGAGTTGTGGGGGAGGCATAGGAGTCACATCAATATATATATATATATATATATCTAATACTATATATATAATAGCAGAAGCTTTTAAAGAGGTGTTGACACGTTTACAGTAAATTCTTTAAAATACCGTACGGTACGTTTGATAGACTCATTTTCAGACACCAAGCCGCTTATAAAAAATAAAAATAAAAATAAAAAAAAAAAAAAAGCAAAAGAAAAACGCAGCCCCTTATAAAACACAAAAAAAAAAAAAAAAAAAAAAAAAAATTAAAGAAAAGAAAGAAAAAAAGACTCGCCATTTTAATTGAAGGATATCCACAAAAAAAAAAAAAAAAAAAAAAAAAAAAAAAAAAAAAGGTAAACTCTAAAACCCAAACCGTATTTCCCGATCAAAATTCAGACTCAAACTTGCGATTCTTTGCTGCACCTCCATACACACATAGATCAGACAAACATCTTCCAACCCATCAAACAGACGGAAAAAAAAAAAAAAAAAACCTTTGCAACTATGAAAACCTTTGTTCGTTCTCTGCAATAGTGAAGACTGAAAATCTTTGTTTGTCTTCTGCAACAACAGACGATTTAGAAGCTATCTCGTCTCTGCTCTTCAACAACAAACAATTCAGAAGGTAGGCATTTAGAATATGACACACACATATTGTGCCATGTGAAGCATTCCTTGAAGTTCTCTTTATTTAGGGTTCTAAATTAACAAAGTTTGCATTTATACCAAAGTATTATTTCATTAAATTAGCTAATAGAGTGAATGCTTATATTAATTATCTATAGTTGTGCATTAATAATTATATATCAAATGAATTAATATGATTATTTTTATAAATTCTATCTAAGAGATAATTTTTAGTTGGAATAATAGTAATAAATTTAGAATATGACATTCTTACTCATATTTAGTTGCTTTGACAACAATTGACACAAGAGCCATAAAAAAATTAAATATTTGTGAATTCACTAAAATAAATCATAGTCTTTTAAATTTCCTAACTCCTTTTAGTCACATGTAATATATATATATATATATATATATATATGTGTGTGTGTGTGTGTGTGTGTGTTAATATAATTTTTCTACATTTATATTAGAAAAAATAATTGAAGGATATATGCATTTTTTTAGTAGGCATGAAACATGCTTGTCTATATTAACCACTATATCATGCAATTTTCAATTTTTGAACACACACATATATATAGTATGATTTCTATTTTGTATATAAAATAACTAAAGATTACAATTTTTTACAAGGAAATTTATTCAAAATTTTTTTAATACATCGATAGTTTGGGGATATGAATCATGAATATCTCTATTGGAAATTAAGGTGCTAACCAATTAACCTACAATATTCTTGACAAACTTATTGAAATATTGGAGAAAACTAATAATAAATTGTCATTTGAACACCAAGTAGTAGTCTCTACTTTAGGGATTGAATTATAGTTTGTGGGTTCATTATTTTGTTGGATGCCTTTGGGCTCGAGTATATCTTCTACACTATGATTTTTTAAAGCGTTAGCTTTGTGACAACGTAAAGAATCTTAGGGCATACAACCTGTGTACTTCTAAGGTTCTTCTTTTGTACAAGTGCCTTATCTCAGCTCCACAGAAAATGATAATATCAAATGCAAAAAGTGTGACATAGTCAAAGTTGTTCTATTCCTCCCCTCCCTCTCAAACCAGGGCATCCTTCCTCCTAAGATAGCCTTTCTAATCATTTTGCTAGGAACTTCCATAATCAAGACAAGCAAGAGTGGCAATAATGGATTGCCTTGCCTCAAAACCATAGAGCAAAGAAGATTGATAGACACTTTATGAGAGTTAGCCAAGCTGTGGAAGAACTTTGTGCTGTCATCTCCTTACTTTAGCTAAAGTATCCAACTTTTCACAGCTTTGGGGTGTAGGATGCATAGCTTATTCATAAAATGGCTCTTAAATTTGTGTTACTTTATGGTAGATCTACCTCATATATTATATAGATAGATAAGTTTGCCATACCCTTTGATATGTCTAACTGCCAATAACTTTAACAAAAATCCTTTGATACATCAGAATGCTAGTGAGTTTACTAGATACCGTTGATCAAGGTGCTAAAGCATTCTTCATTAATGCTACATTTTTATACCAATTAATTATTGTGATTATTTTGATGATTTAAAAAATTTCATTGACACTTTTAGCTTTTCCTTTACTTTGAGGTGGTTCATGAGGGTTTCTTATATTGATCCTTTGGTAATTTGAATGAATGCATTTATTGTTATGTCCTATGAAACAATTAGAATAAAATCTCCATTCATGCAGTTTTTTAATCCTTTGTATTCTGGGGTTGGGCTGTGGGATGATGGTTTTTTATTTTCACGGTTTTCAAGAATCATGTTCCCAATTTGTTACAGGGCAATACCAAACATCATTTTCTGAGCACTTTTGTTCAAAAATTGGTAAGATATATTGTGGTAAATAGTTTTTCTGATCCTATTTTCTGGTTGTATATGGCTTCAGTTTCAATTAAATGTGTGTGATGATGTTGTTTTTAATGCTTTGTCATATTTATCCTATAGAACTATATCATTATATATATTAAGCCAATTTTATATTGTCAAATTTTTTTGCTCTTTACAAGTTCGAAGTTGATTAATATGTCCATTTCTTCATCAAGCTTATGGAAGAATTAATTTTTAGACCATTGGTTAACTTCAAATGCACTACTTATTTGAAAGGAAAATGGAAACAGACCAGAAGAACTTAGCCGAACCAACTTTACAATTTGGTCTGACTGGTTTGGTTTCTATTACAACCTAAAATCCATACTCCTTAGACTTAAACTAGCCTTTGAGTACGCGCTCATGTGCGTGCTCGGAGGATCTTCTATCTTTTTGGTAAGGGTTAATAATTTGCATCAATTATAATTTGGGATGACTACATTTTTCAATCAAAAAAAAAAAAAAAAAACCTAAGGGTGTGATGAAAAATTATTTCACCACACATAATACTCATCACACCTCTAGGTTTTTTTTTTTTTTTTTTGGTAATTGGAAAATGTAGTAATCTCAAACTATTATAGATGCAAATTATTAACCCTTACCAAAAAGATAGAAGAGCCTCTAAGCACACACGTGAGCACATGCTCAGAGGCTAGTATGAATTTAAATGGATATCTAAATCCCTCATGACATTCTTAGATGTATTAGTAGTTCGAAATGCATAATATTATTGGACAAATGTGTAAATATCAAATTGGAATAAATGAAAAATTATCACTAATCCCAAAAAAAAAAATTATAAATATGTATCACAGAATTAAGGCATAGTACTAAAAATATCACCTACAATGAAATATTAGTAACAATTGAAATTATTTTGGGCCATAACAACATTCGCACATTTCTTTAAACTACAGGGTTTTAGATAACCATTTAAATTCATAATTGGAAACCTTTGAAACATTCTCATATTTTGCACAACCAAATTGCATAGTCCTCGGACTTAAACCTATGGGGAAACTAGATACTTCTGAAGATAAGTATTTGGTTAGCTGGAGTGCAATTAAAGCTAGGATTATGTAAGTAAAAAAAAAAAAAGAAGGGATAATACAAACAGGACGAATAAGAGAAAACAAAATACGCACTTCATTGGGTCTTTAAGAGTTATACAAGGCAAAAGTGCCATTACAATGCTTTAAGAAAAAAAAAAAAAAAACAAACAAACAAAGAAAAAGTGCCATGGAGGATCATTCCTTCAACTCCGTCTCAATCCCTCCCTCAAGGGGCTGGGTAGAAAAGGTCTCAGGGCCCTAGCCACCCTCACTTGGGGCCACAGCCTAGGAAAGGTCCGCTGAAGGAGATACCTTCTCAACATGAGGGGCCTGGACATCAACTAAGGGGTTCGCAGCCTCCCCGGGCGCATCCGCGGTGGGACTCTTGCTTGTCTCAATGGCCCTAGGAGGATCAGCTTCCTTTGTAGGCTCGTCCGAGGTGGTAGCAGCTAGGGCACCTTCATCAGGAGCAGCCCCAACTCCTTCAGGGGTCACCTCGGCCTCGAAGCTGGAAGAAGCGACCTCACGAATGGCAGGAGGGTAGTACACATTCTCTACCTTCCACAGGTCAGATGAAGCCTCGACACTTGCTTGTTTCAAGGCTTCATTCCACATATGGAAACAATAAAGTCTGCATACCCCAGGCACTTGTGCTCTAAGGGTGGCTTCTGTATCAGCCACCCCTAACTCGTAGGCCTCCTACACGGCCTCACCTTTGAAGGTTTCAGCCTCGGCCCTGATAGACTTAGCCTCTTCCTTGGCTTTCAAGGCCTCACCCCTGGCGGACTCAGCAAAGCCTCTAGCCCCCTCTACCTCGAGCACTCTCTTTTCCAGGGTCGCGATCTCCTCTTTGGCGACCCTCAGCTGATCCTTTGCCTAGAGTAGGCGCTCTGTTTGATCATGGGCCTGCTTTTGGGCGCTAGCTAGACCTGACTCGGTAATGTCTCGAGCCTTCTTCATTTCCTCCAACTGCTTCCTTGCCTTTGAGAGATCGGCCTTGGAGACTTTCAGGGTCCGAGCAGCGTCTAGCATCTTTTCATGTTCCAAGTTCGCGGCCCTGCTTTGGCTACTGGCAACATCCTCCAACCTAAAGGTAGCTGAATGGCCTGCCAATTAAAACCAATGCACGATGAATAAGAAGCCAAAAGACAGGAAGCCATGGGAATCACAAGTGATCAAAAAACTTACCATGCCCAAACAATTCTTGAGGCCGAGGAAGGCCTCCTTGCTCCTTTGAACCTCTAGCTGGGCCATATCCACGAGGAACAGCAAAGATCTCCCCAATGTGTTAGCCACTTGCGCACCCTCATCCCCTCAAGGATTCCTGAGAGAGACATCATCCATCAAAGGCTTCCCATGGAGCATGAGGGCAGGGAGCCAAGCCTGGGCCCCAGGCTGGACGGTGACCTGTTTCTCCTGACCTCGGCGCCTAGCACTCAGCTGCTTCAATGGCTGTCGAGTATCGTCATCGCCTTGGGAAGGATTAGATTCTTCGCTTCCCCTAGGCCTCTTTCCTTTGTCCCTCTTCTGTTGAGGACTGGTGGGCTTGGATCCAGATGGGTAACTCTGCTGGGGTGGGGGAGGAGGAAGTTTGGGAGGAGACTTCCCCGGCGCATCCTTCCCCGGCTGCCCCTCAATCAAAGCCAGCAGGCTTGTCTAGGGTCGTTTCTTGAAACTCATTTTCAACCGAGGAGAGGCTTCCTTGGACAAAAAGTTCGCTTCAGCTAAGCTGGGGTCACCTAAATCGCCGGGAGGGTCCTCGGGCGAATGGAACTGGTCGAACACGTCAAACTCGTCCTCAGACGGACCTAAGTCAGCAACCTCCTCTTCTCCTGGCTCTCCCCCTTCAGCCTCGGCAACTTGAGACGATGAAGAGGTACCCACCAACGGTACGCCCTCTGGAACAGGAGATCCTTTGGGGATCAAAAATCGGTGCATGACTACCGTTATCTTGTGCAGCCGAGGCTCTTTAGCTCGGATCACGTACTTCGGAGCTGAGAACGATGTTTGAATCGGATCGTACCCCAGAATCTTATGAGCAGTCCTAACTTGGTCGTTGGTCTCGTTCACAAAGATCTCCAACCTCAATACAGTTTGCAAATCCTCCTTGTTAACCAAGCCAAAGTCACGCTCAAAAGCGCGCGGATCTGCATAAAAGAAAACAAATTCCTGTTAACAACCAAGCAAAGCAGAGCGCGAAGGCACAAGAAATTAAACCCTCTCCTAGTCTGAATGTCCCACCTGGCGTGCTCTCCACCGTTGGACAATGAAGGCCCTTGTGCCACTCTCGGGACACAATAAGGAAGTCTTTATTTAACCCCTTGCTGGACTCAAGAAGGCACTGAATGAGTCGGACCCTATCGTCCCTCGTCTTTAGGTAATAAGACTTCCCCCTAAGGCGCTAGAGGTTGTAGCACCAGTTTACATTGTGGTGGGTTAAGCCCAGCCCCATCTTCTCATTCAGGGCATTCACACAGCCTAGGATTCTAAACACATTGATGGCACACTGGGTGGGAGATAAGTCGAAGTGCCTGAGATAATCCCTCATCAATGGCCCTATGGGGATCCTCATACCACCCTCTAGAAAGGCGATTATAGGAACCGCCAGCTTACCCTCTTTTCTTCTAGTGTTCCACTCCCCATCTCCACAGTACCTCAAACCCACTGTATCAGGGATCTTATAATCAGCAACGAATTTCTCCATCACCTCCTCAAACTCAACTAACTTCTTAAACCTACCCATCCTAAGGAACTAACGAAGGGCTCAAGGAAAACGAAGGAAAAAGAGAAACAGGAACAAGAAGACAAGGAACTCAGATAGAAAGTATAAACCGGGGAGAGAAGAGAACTTACAGAAATGAGGAAAGGCTCCTCGGACAGGCCTTTTTATGTTGAAAGGAGGCGTACGGACGATTGGAGGCTTGACTAAGTTCAGCGTATGTGCGCAAGAGCTCTTGAATGTAAAAGTGAAGGGGCAAATCAGTTCAGTTGGGTATTTATACCCCCAATTAAAAAGTAACTGCACAGGCCCATTAAGTCAGAAGCATCCCTACCGTCCATTCATCATCACACCATTGAACGTGGATGACACAGGGCCGCCAAAATTTAATGAAGGTGCGTTCCAAGTACCGAAACGTTAGGAGCGTTCCCAGAGCAATTAAAAGGATTTTGGTACTGATATGGGGACAAGATTTGCCAGGCTAGGACAAAGACCCGAGGACATCAAAATCCTCCTCCCCGCTCGAGGAGCCGGGCAGCCGAATTTTGAGGGGCTACTGTGGGGCCCAAAGATTTGGCAACCCCGGCCCACTCCATGTCTGGCCCAAGGCCCATGCCGAGGACAATGCAGTGTCCGAGGATGAGCAGGGAAGGCCCAAACTGTCAGGAGTATCGCCGAGGATGACCATGTCCTTGGCTGGCCGATATTGGAGAAAGGAGCTGTCATCGCTACATTAAAAGCACACAACTGACACTCTAGCTGCATTAATGAGGAATTGACCATTGAACAGTAATGTCTTGGTTACTTCAACTAACGAGAGGACTGGAAAGGCGGCTGATGGGATAAGCCCTTAGACACAAGCTCGGATGATCAACAAGTGGAGGGCAGAGATTAGCTGAATAGGACTATATAATGGAATGAACCCCCAAAGAAGTGGGGGTTCAGAGATTGGGAGTTTGGAGGTTCGAAGGGGACAAACCCTATACTCATTAGTGATGGAGGAAGAGCTCTTTGGATTGGGCCGAGGACAAACTTTCCCTTAGAACATTTAGCCAAATCTCATTTGATGATCTTGTAAACCCGCACCAACTGTTGTAATGCTCATTAATTCCTAGTCCTTCTACCCACTCTCTACAAATTCATTGTATATGGGCGCTTTTCCGGTCGACATGGGATTAAGGTGTCAAGCCTTACACTATAAGGTCAGCCTTTGGTGGGGTGAAAATCTTGAACCCCCGCGTCGCTTGGGGAAAAGGCCGGTCCCTACACTTCCAATCCCCCAAAGCAAAAATTCAGAAGATGCATTAAAAAAATGACAAAATCAATTCCCCAATTTTTACCATATTCAAAGGATAGCAACTTCTTAAACATTGAATTAAGAAATTGAAATGATTTTGAGTAATCAATCTAATTCCAAGTATATCCGAATAAAGGGAAAACAAAATTTTGGAAACAAAGTAACTAAAAATTTTGTCTAAATAAATACAACAAAGCATTAAAATAAAAAAAGATCTTTGAAAAGTAACGAAAGCTTTCAAAAGAGAGTGGAAACTAAGAGGCTGTTTGGTTCACTTGTTTCCGTAACTCAATTCTCTGTTTCCATAACTCAATTCTCAAAAATGGTGGGACCCATAACAAAATGTCCGTTTGGCTGCACAATTTTTCTGTTTTCATAACTCTGTTTCCAATACTCAATTATCTGATTTTTGAGTTATGAGTTATGGAAACTGAAAACACATTTTGGCTATTTTCAATTTCCAATTCTCATAACTTGATGACATTTTTGTAATTAAACATACATGAGGGACCCACTCAGCCGCACCTTTTGACCAAAACAACTCTTTTTTTTTTTCTTTCTTCTCCTGGGTTCGGTCTCCCCGTGTTCTTCCTCTTTTTTTTTTTTTCCCCTTTCTTCTCCTGGGTTTGTTCTTCCTTTTTTTTTTCCCCTTTCTTCTCCTAGGTTCGTTCTTTCCTTTTTCTTTTTTCCCTATCTTCTCCTGGGTTTGTTCTTCCTTTTTTTTTTTCTTTTTTTTTTCCCTTTCTTCTCCTGGGTTCGTTCTTCCCTTTTTCTTTTTCTTTTTTCCCTTTCTTCTCCTGGGTTCGGTCTCCCCTGTTCTTCCTTTTTTTCTTTTTTCTTTTTTCTTTTTTCTTTTTCCTAGGTTCGGTCTCCCCAGTGTTCTTCCTCTTTTTTTTTTCTTTTTTTTTTCACTGGGTTCGGTGATCTGGGTTTTTTTTTTTTTTTCCTTTCTTCTTTCTCTAGGTTCGGGTGATCTAAACTTCCTTTTTTTTTTTTCCTTTCTTCTTTCACTAGTTCGGGTTTGTGGGTACTGAAAAAAAAAATGCTGCACCAGTGACAGGTATGGGGCCCACAAATAGTGTGAAAAATATTGAGTGATGAGAAGTGAGTAATGTTGCCAAACAAACATGGTATTTTAGAGTGATGAGTGATGAGTGATGGAAATTGAGTGATGAAATTTTTGGTGCCAAATAGCCTCTAAGTGATCATAGGATTTTTTAGCTTGCATATTTCTCAATGAAAATAGTATTTCTCAGCGTAAACAGACAAAATATAAACAAATTCTAATAAAGACAAAATACATACAATTTTGATAAGTAAATGAACAACTTACATATTACATCTTATGCACAACAATTAAAAAAATCCCCACACATCAATAAACCCATTTTGAGACATAAATTATTAATAGAATCAAAGAAAAAAATAAATAAACCCATCACTTTGCTGATGGGATAAGAGGGAGTCCTAGAACTCTATAGAAACAAAGAATAAAACTGGTGATTGCCATTGAATTGCGATTCCTCAATCAATCCATGCCCATCTCTCATAAAACAAAACTTCTACACCCCTCAATCAATCCACACCCATCTGTCAAAAACAAAACTTATACACCCATTCCCACTACCCATTAATCATTACTGTGAGGAATAGCATTGGCCTCCGCCTATCCTTTGGCACCAATGGTAGAAGCAATGTATAAAAGTTCAATATATTGAAACTCAAGTGGTGGTAATGCTTCTTCGATAGAGAATCTATAAAAAATTTGAAGTCCTATGAGCGTTTTTATTTTTAATTATCTCATTAGAAAATGACATTAAATGAAAGAAATATTTGAGAAAATACCTTGTAACTCTGTTGTGGGTGGTTCTCTCCTCCTTGCCAGTCACCACTCTTAACAAAATACGAAAATGTTTACTGCTTTGAGTAACATAGCAAGATTGGCCTCTTCGTGTGTGTGTGTATTTTCTTTTTTTTGGTAACTTTCAGGAGATTTGAGGATAGAAATGGATTGACTACTGTGCATTGAAAGTCTGTAGTGAATTTGAGTTTGTTGAAAGGCTGTGGAGATATTTTTTTTGTTCAAGATGAAAGAAAAAAAAATATAAGAAGCAAGAGGAGGATGTAAACTAAAACTGTATCGTTTTTTTTTTTTTTTTTTTCAATTTGATGGAGGATAAGAGATCCGGCAGTTTTTGGGTTGTAAACTGCCAAAGTAGAGGTGGGAAAAAACAATTTTATTTTATTTAAAAAAAAAATTTGTATTAGTCCTTGACTATTAACGTGTGAGACAAAATGTGGAGGTGGGACAAAAAATTGTTTTCTTTATAATTTTTAAATTTAGCTAAAATTTAAGAGTTTTTAAATTAGTAATTTTACATATCTAACCCTACCATTAAAGCTTTACAAACTGGTAAGTTAAAGGTATTTTGGGCATCAAAATTGAGAAATCCAAATAAGAGAAACCCTTTAAATAGTAATATAGATATAGATAAAGCGCCAATGGGAACTATAATAAACCGTAGAATTCCATTCACTACAAGAAAAACGAGCTACTGCGGCGGGCCAGAACCGCCGCTAAAGCCCAAAAAAGCTCCGCTAAAGGTACTTTCGACCTATAGTGGCGGGTGCTATTGTAGCGGGCCTTCCCGTCGGTGTTCCAGTGCCGCTATAGGTATATTGCGGCGGTCGCGAAAAGCGCCGCTATAGATGTACCTTTTAGCAGCGGGTAAAGGTTTATTGCGGCGGGCATAAAACGGCTGCTATACTTGTTCAAAATTCATGGCATTGACTTTTAGCAGCGGTGTCATGCCCGCTGCTATTGGTGTCTACCTTTAGCAGCGGTCAGATGGCGCCGCTATAGGCAATTAATCAAAACAGACTAATTGCACTTTTAGCGGCGCTTTTTGAGCTCCGCTATAGGTTTTTTTTTTTTTCTTCCCTTTTCTAATGGGTTTAAAAACCACTGTTTGCTAATAAATAAATGGTCCACCTATTACAAAGAACCTTAATAGTTTTAGCTCTACTAACACAATGCCACAAATGTAACTAATTAACAACACCACAAATATCTTGAAACTGACGTAATATTAACATAGAAATATATTATCAAATACATAACATTGTCCATAACCACCATCTTAATATTAACAAAAAAAGATGTGGTCATTTGAATAAAACAACCACTCAAATTACAAACAACCTATAATAATTTTACGAACAACTTGTAATAATTTTAGTTCTACTAAAAACAATACTACAAATGTCTCCAAACAAACATTATATTGACATAGAAGCACAATGAAGTATCAATGTCAGCCATAGAAATACATGTTAATATAATAAAATAGACAAGCTTCAGAATTATATATCCTTGAACCAAATGCAGCATAACTATCACTAGAAGGAGCAAACACGAGTTTGCAGAAAAAAACTTACTACAAGCATTGTGAGCAAAGATCCAATCAATGACATTACCAGACCTGAAATAAGATTAACAAAATAATTTATTAACTATAATTTCCTTTATTTTTAATTTAATTTTTTTGGTACACAAATGCTTACATACATATATATAAGTTGCATGATCCAGCATCCTGTGTTCAAGTAGAAACACAACACTCATTTCTTTCCCTTATAAACATAAAAGCTACACACTATCATCCCATACATAAAACTTTAATCCCACAATGTGTTTAAAAATCTAAAATAACATAGCCAATCCTAACACAGCCAAATCTCAAATAATTGTATTAAAACATAATGAATTCTTTAAGAAGAAACACACAAACATTGAGATATAATTTTAAAGAGAAGAAACTAACCAGAGAGAGGTACATAACTCAAAAAAACAAAAAAAAAAACAAAAAAAAAAAACAAAAAAACAAAAAAAGAAAAAGAAAGAAGAGAAGTACAAGAATTTCTGGCTTTTGGGCCTAGTAAAAAAACGAGAATATCTCCATATTAAAAGAAGAAAATCACATACGTTGCCCATTCATTCAAAAGCCTATCTTCTTTCTTTCTTTCCATCCAATATATCATTTATTCTTGATATTCATACATTTCACTTCTCTCTATCTTATTTTGTTCACAACATTGTAAGGATGGAGATATTTGTTTGTAGATATTCAGAGAATAAGAGACAAATTCTTCATGCACAAAAATTCACATGTATCCATAAACTAGCTTCAATTTATAGCTAGAAAAATCATATTAGGCTAACCAAGGAACTTATTTTTGGTTTTCAACAACTAAGCCTTAGTTCCAAATATATTTTAGTGTCAGCAACAAAGTCATCAATAAATCTTTTTTGTTTAGAGTCATCAATACATTTTTATTTGGGTAAAAATATACATGATATTTACACACACACACACAAATGACAAACACAGACATGGAGCCAATACCTCTATACATCGGCCATGCCCCCAAAAATCTCATATTTTTAGATATATGCTCAACTCTAATTGGTGTGGATTGAAAAACTGTGCAACCAACCAATACGAATAAGATCATTAAAGAAAAGTGAAATTGGAATTTTTGCGCTTAGTGATTTTAATCTGCCATTCATCATGAACTACGCAATCTCAAGAGCTTTCCTCTCTTCATCATCAAGTTCATGTCCATGATCAACTTCCTCTTTGATATCACTCCCTTCCATCATGAAGAATGTTACCCTCAACACGTTCCATAGCCTCTTGGCTATCACTAGAGAATGCACTTCCATGACACAACACTTGAAAAAAAAACACTACTTGGTTTATATTATATGACTAGAAGCGAGCTTGTTCAATTCACTCTTTAGAGTAAAGGTAATGATAAAAACAAGAACAACAAAGAAGAATGGAATATAAGAAGGTTTTGATGATGAGAAGGGGATTGGGCGGGTTTTCTTTTGTTGTTCCTGCAAGGTTTGGTAGACCTCACAGAAGAAAAGAAAACCCTATGATTCATGGAAGGTGAATTTGATTGGATTTTATAGCTGGGAGATGATAAAGCTCTAATGATTATAATAAAGGATTAATAATTTTTTAAAGAAAAACATTGCTGTTATAATCATATGGAGCCAACGAGTGCTCCTCCTAATTTCCCTTTTGATTTATTTGAGAGAAATAAAAGAAGACAATACAAGAAGAAAACATTTGTTATCAAAAAAATTAAAGCAAACATGTGGGTCCTAGGTTTTTTTTTTTTTTTTTTAAATAATTCAATACTTACGACAGAAAGTAAAGATTTGAAATCGGAATGTCTTCATTGGAAACAACAAAAAATACTAACTAATTAAACTATAAGACTCTTGTCTATGTGAGTTTTAATTAATTCAACTAATAGAGTCTATAAAAAGTAAAAATAGAAAAAGCATACACAACTTATAATATTTTAAGCAAAAAAATGGAGCGTTTATTGCATGAGAAGGGTTACCACAAATAATATTTTAAGCAAAAATAAGTCATTCAATTATACTTTGCAGAAAATAAAGTAGTAGAAACCACAATCATAGAATGAAAATTGGTGGCCATTCATGAGTTACTGGTAGAGTAAGGGCCTTTTGCAAGCTGTAAGGACATAAATAACTTATAGAGAACAAAGTTAACATAAATAACTTACAAGCATTGATGTCAACTTGCGCATTACTAAATCAAGGCTTTCTCTTTCTCTTGGAGCTTTTACTTGGCTTAACCTTGGAGTCTGCATCTGGATGTGAAGCTAGCTGCTTAGTCTCCATAGCAGAACTCCACAGTGCTCTTTCTACATCTGATGGTGTAAAGGTTTCGTTTTCTGAACTTAATTCCTGCAGATTATCTTCCACTAGATACGTAAACAGGCATCCATAAACCATAGAAATGGGGAACTTTCCAACTTTGACTACTTTTGTAGTACTATTTATTTGACAAGAAGACAGCCATACACAGTGATTGCTTATTCGATCTGATGCAATTTAAATCTAGATACTAAAAAGAATATTAAAACAGTTCTCAAAGATCTAATGGAAAAGCTACTTTGCTAAAAAGTTGAGAGTGATATACAATGAAACAGTTCTCAAAGATCTTCACAAAAAATGCCATTAATATTCACTTTTTATGAAACCATACAAGTGACTAGAGACCAAACATGATTTTTACCTTCATATTGTTGGGGTGGTAATCCTTTAATTTCTCCCGAAAATATTCCATCTAATTTCATGATACTACTCCAACAATTTCATGATATTGTTGGGGTAGTATTTTGTTTATCACTAGGAAGGAATTATTAATAAAAATAAAAAGAAGGTTTACTCAATTGTTTTCCCACCCCAATTTTATGCAAAAAGACTATTCCCAGTTTATTCTCAAAAAAGCTTTCTTCAATGCCGTATCAGTCTTCCTTACAACCCCACTCTAAGAATCGAATCTAATAGCTCTGAACAGCTTTTTTTGCTTTGATTGTCCTTCATAACAATCAGAGCCTATTAGCCAAAATAATAAAAGAAAAGCTTCCTTCTCAAAGTAGTCCATAAACATTTATAGACTAATAGACAATAAATCCAAGGAGGAAGATCATATTCAGAAAGAGCAGTTAAACAAATGGATTTATTTATAGCCAAAAGTGAAACTTACTTGTTGATAAATGAATGGAATAAACCAATTCAAATCATAAAAGACTAGCAAACAAAAAAAAAAATATGAAAATTGAAAAAAATCCAATCTAGCTAATGAAATCAATAAGGAAGCATGTCAATTACTGTGTGGCTAAGACTAACAAATGTAATAGTTGAATATAAAAAAAATTTAAAAAAAAAAAGGATGATTTCTTCAGACATTTAGAAAATGAAAAAAGTAATCCATAGAGATCCCACATCCCATTTCATTATAGATCAAACATCACTTTGAAAATATCAAAACAAAAAGAAACAAAGAAAATATTATTCAAAGAAGCTATACGTATTGTCTTCATAAATCAAAGTGTAATTATAATGTTGTTCACAACAAGAAAAGAAATAGCTAAAAAAAATGCCGATATACCCATTAAAAAAAATTAAATTAAATCCAAAAAAAAAAAAAAAAAAGTGGTACCTGTTGAACTGGACTTAGGACAAGACCAACCATCGTTGACAAGTGAAATGGTAGAAGGCATAGGAATACCAAGTGCAGCCACACCAAACTGAGTCCCGACCATGCTGACCTGAACTCGCATCTGGTTCAAGTCCCCGGCTGTTTTGATCGCCGTCTTTAGATCCGTCATCGGGTACCCGACCAAAACGGTGCCGTTCCCCACACTCGCCGGCAAGCCAGTCCCTCCGTTACCAATCACGGCGTTAGTGGCCGAAACCAAGAACTCGTTGTGTTGAGGTCGTTGTTATGAATTGTGAGTACAAATTCGAACAGGTGAGGGAGGCAGGGAGAGAGAGAGAGAGAGGTGAAGGTGAGGGTAAGGGTGAGGGATAAAGAGAGTGACGGCTAGTGTAATGGGTAAGAAGAGAAAAAATTAAAACCCTAACCAAAGCTTAGAGCCTGTTTGGCCACTCTTTTTTGCTCACTCAATTTCCATCGCTCAATTTCCATCACTCATCACTCATCACTCATCACCCATCACTTAAAATTAACACCCGTTTGGCTTATCACCAAAATGCCATAACTCAACGATTTTTGACACTGTTTGGGGGGTCCAGCTCTATCACTTGCTCAGATGCTTCTGTTTTGTTACGTGCCTTGTACTCATCCCCATCACTTCTCTTTTCTCATTTCCTATTTCCCCTTCCCTTTAGCCCTGTCACTCTCCCAAAGTAGAAAAACCGAACCCATAAAAATTTCTCAACCTTCCTCGCCTCATCAGGACCATCACTAGTGAAGAACACCCATCTCTCCGACATGTACGGTGGCGCCATCTCCTCCGTCGTGACCCAGCGGCGCCAACGATCATAAGAAATGGTACTCATTTTTCGATTTTGTCACGGACGGTCTCCTCCGACCCAAGACAGTGCTACCTCGACAGTTCTGTACTTTCTCACCTTGTTTATTTATCTGATTGGTGTGTTTTGCATTTGGATTTTGAGAAAAATGTTCTGAGTTTTGTAGGTCGGTTCTTTAAATTTCATCTCGCCGAGCTCTTAGAAGAATCCCTAGGCAAATTTCAACTCAGGCATGTAAATAAATCAACACTTTTTTTTTGTTACTTTGCTGCTTCAATATCACTGAATACATGAATTGTGTTTACGAATGCACTTGTGACCTGAATTTCAATGTATCGTTACTGTAATCTCTAAATTAACTGTGTTTTGTTATTGTGATTATGTGAATAAGTTATATGTGTTTGTTATAATGTTGATTTGGTAAATCCTTTTGACAATGCCGACGACTAGAAATCGTTTTTATTCTCTGACTTGTGATTTTTGATTTAGTAACCTTTTTTTTTCTTTGATTTAGTAAAGCAAATGTTCAAGTTTCTCCAAAAGTTTGATTTTCTTTTTAGACTAGACCAATACCATTATGTGATTTTTCTTGGCTTCTTCAAACTTACGAGCCTCCTCCACCTTCCACTGATGAAGCTCTTTAGCCTGACAGCCATTGACAAAATTATTTTAATTGTTTCTAGGCTAGGATGTTTGTGTACTATGCCTATTTCTTTTTCTCCTTTCTAATAAATGGTAATGATTACTGCCTGAGCTATAATCATTTATCAATGAACCTCGGAAACCTATGGTGTCTAGTATGCTACAGTGGACTAACAAATTGGATTTTTATTTTTTATTTTTGGTTGGCTGGCTTGTAATTGGAATGTGTCAATATAAGATTGAGGTACAGTGGCAAGTGAAGAAAACTAATTTTTAAGGATCATATTGCTAAAAATTTAAATGCAGTGTTTTCTTTTGAAACAAATTTAATTCGAAGGACAGCTCATTGAAGAGTGCTAGCAAATAAGGCAGGTCATTTGAATTTTGTGTGTGACAATATAAGGTCACATTCTCCAAGAGCCTTGTGCCTTAGTAGCATTGCCCAGTCTCCAACATGGGAAGAACTTGGTTCAAATCCCCTCCCCCAATTGTTGTAACAAAAATTAAAGTCACCTTCTTTTTGGCTGAGATTGCTTCTCTGCAAGCTGAGCTGTACATGTCCATGGTTTGCTTTAGTTCAAGCTTCAATTTTTTCATCTTAGCTTCTAGCTCTCGCTGTAATAAACCAGCAGCTCATAGTTAGATTACTTGATGATAATGAGACCACTTCTTAATGTTAGGAATAGGATATATAATTATTACTGTGTGGTATCAGACTACAAAGTGTTCGAAATTTTAGACCCTTCTTAATTACTAGCATTCAATATTCAATACCAATCTGCACTTACTGCAGAATGTTTGGTGGATTGTTCCTTGGGAGAACTTGCTGCAATGCTGAAACCTAAATTTTGGCCTGAGATATCCACTGATTCGAACATCAGCACCCCTGGAAGATCACTCTCATCCCTAACAGAATCTTGGCCAAATGAAGACCTTGCCCTACGGTTGTGAATCTCGATATTTTCCAATGAGAGATTCTTTGGACTATTCTTGCTTCGCTCGCGTGATGTCCTCAACGCATCACTGCTCTTTTCCAAGTAAAATCTCTCATAACCTGGTCCTGCACTTCTCCATCCCCTTACAGATCTGTGTTTTGCCAAGAAACAAAAAGAATGGATGTTTACAGGCAAACTTGGAAACTGATCGAATAACAAAACCACCACTATTAGTTTTTGATGTCTTATGTTACACTTGTTGTATTCATATAGAGTAAACTTTAAGTACAGTTTCTTAGGTGTTGAACTTAAAGAACTACGATCACATCCACGTGGATTGATGGACTAATATCTAACATTTTGGGTACATACCTGGTTTCTTCTTCATTTTGTTCAGGTGTTGGTGGAAGCCCTCCTGATGAGAATTGTTTTGGTGGGGTAGCAGTATTTGCCATGGGCCTTAGTGTTGTCCTAGCTGACAATATTTTCCCTTTTGAAATTACATAAACAGAGCAGAAATTTGGTGCAGATTTCATTAAGCTGCCTGGTACATCGTAACCTTTGAACTTTCTGTATGAACCCAAACAGATAGCTTAGTTTTAAAACAACAGTTAAATGATTAAATTCACTATGTAGAACTATGTACTGACATTATATATATAATTATATGTGTGTAGATATATTGGAAAAAGAAAAGCCATAACCATGTCTTCTGCCACTACTTATGAGTCCACTTCTACCGGCCATATGTGCGATATGGATTGGTGTGTGGAAAGGACCTCTTTGTCTATCCGTAATTTCGGTAGGAGGTTCTATGGATGTCAGCAGTGGGCGCCAGTTAGTTTCTATCTTCAATTTTATTGTCATTACATATTCAACTTGTCATTTTTTTACTGTCTTTGCTGACCATCTTATATATGCCTTCAATGTTGTATGCAGGACTCCGATCAGGCATGTAAGTTCTTCAGATGGTTGGACGGGAACACATGCCCACGTGGCCGTGCAACAGCACCACTTGTCCACGAAAGGTTTGCGAGATATAAGGCCGACGCTGTAGCTGCAAGAAATGAAAGAGATGAGGCTTATGCAAGGGAAGCAGAAGCATGGGAGCTCCTAAGGAAAGAAAAGCGCAAGGGTGAAAAAAGTAATCTCAAACTCCGGATTGCTGAAGACAAGGTCTATAAGTATAGGGTAGCTTTATTTTTGTCTTGTACTGTACTCGAGGTTTATTTTGTGTTCTCTAATGTTTTTGGGGGTCATTGCCATACGCAACTACGTCTGCCATGAACCATTGACGGTCACATGTATAATGTACATTACACTTCGCATGCCCTGTTTTGAGTTCTTAAATATTTTGTAGAATGAGAATTGTGTTTGTCAGCTGTTTGCTGTACAGGGAGGTGTTGTGTATAGCAATGAACGTTTCTTGAACAAAACAGGTCAATCTATTATCAGTTGTTTTATGCATTCTTTTCTATTCAATAATGAATACTTCTCCATCAGTTTTTTTTTTTTTTTTGCACGTATTCTATCCAACAAACAAAAATTCTTTGGCCCCTTCAATGTATAAGACAATAAGGTGTCTTTATCAATAAATAAATAAAAAGAAAAAGATGTCTTTATAAATTTTCATTTTGAATAAAATTTGTTTCATTATTTTTTAAACTCTTTTTTCTGCGCATGACCAATTTTTTTTATCTCCCCATAGAATTATTTTCACCTTTCCACGTTTTGACAATTTTTAATTTTTTATATGTTCTTTGAACCGCACATTTTGACATTTAGCCCAATTTAATGATACTTAAATAATCTAAATTGAAAAGTCTAGTGCGTGCAAGGCATATTCGCATTTTATTTTTAATAAATTATTTTAGAATGGAGGGACTGTTGTGGCCGCTTAACGAAAGTGTTCAATTTTGTATTCATTGCCATTGGTGAGAGTCGACACATAAACAGTTGAAACTTGAAACCCTTACATTACATATATCTTTTAATAATTGATACAATCAATTTACGTTACATAATTATGCCGAGAGCATATTTGCACGTTGTCATGTCATGTCATTCCAGATATAATCATCTGACATTGCCACGGGCAACATAATCATCCCACATTGTGTCAATGATATTGTCCCTAAATTGGCCCATCGCTCTCTTCGATGCAGTTGACATTTCTAGTTCATGCCTTTGGGTTGCTGAGCTTGTTGATGCTCCAATATTACCACTACCTTCGCTATTAGTCATACTACCTTCGTCAACACTCTCCCCTATTGTTCTGAACAATTCATCACTCCAATTGTTCGTGTGTATAAAATTGTGTAGAGCATAGCACACAATAACCACGTAACGCTGCCTAATTGGCTTGAAGTTTGGCATTAAATTCAGAATGGGGAAGCGGGCCTTCAGCACTCCAAAAGACCGCTCAATAACCATCCGCAAGGATGAGTGCCTGTAGTTGTACAACTCTTTCTTTGAAGTTATCCGTCTACCGCTTGAGTGGAATTCCTGCGCATGGTATCTAGTTGACTTGTGAGGAGGGAGAAAACTAGTGCCAATTGGTAGACCTGAATCCACCAAGTAGTAGGACCCTACACACACACACAACCAGTAAGCACTAATTAAGTTTTTCATAAACATACTACTTAGACGTGGAGGATAAAAACACTTTAGTTGAAGTCATAGTAATGTATAGTACCTGTTAGTGGCCATAGGAATCCATGCTTCGTGTTACTGATCGTTTCATCGAAAACCCTTAAGTCATTCGCACTACCCTCCCACCCACCATGTATAAATGTGAACTGCATGTCCATGTTACACACACACAGCACATTAGTTGAAACCTAGCTCTTGCGGTCCCTATGTGCTTGAGTCTCATTTGCAGGAGGTCAGGCACTCACGTGCGTTCAATCAATTGCTCCTATACATCTCTACACATGAAAGTTTTCATTAATCTTAGCAAGCACATTCCAAATATCATATTATTTTATTGTTATACGAAGTTAGTTACGTAAGGGGATGTTTTGTACCTCAAACCATGGCTAGTACTTGTTCACTTGAAGATGTTCGGGAAGGCTTGTGATATTCTGATCAGGTTTAATTAAATGCTTCGCATAGTGGTGGACAGCCCGCAACGCCTGACGAAAATGCCGACACACGGTTTCTGTTGAGTGCTGAAACCTGTCTGCAACACATGTAAAGCGGGTGTTGTGTCCAAGTATGTACAATAACATGGCCACGGCTTGAGTGGCATTCACCTCACCATGATCCGAATCCACCAAGTAACCATGTTAAGCCAACTCGTCCACTAAATGTAACAGTAATTCAGGTGTCATACGGAACATTTCGTAACACTTAGCTGGATTACCATCAGTGACCTCGTCCATATACGCCTTGCTGGTTAACGCACTTGTTCGCATTGGTTGTTTTTCATAATGCCGCTGCATGTAGGAATACATCTCCCCGACTATAGGATTCACTAAATTAAACTCTGCTTCTTCACGTTCGGACTCCGAATCAGTCCAATCATCATCATTGTCTTCACAGTCATTGCTGGAACCAACGTCGTTGAAGTATGCATCATCGAAGTCATACTCTTGGATTGCCTGCCACCAGTCATTTCCAGACGCCATAAGTGACCTATACATTAGCACAAACGTATAAAAATATATAATATAAACATAATAAACGTATTCAACAGTTATTAAAAGAAGTTCATCGCATCATATAAATGTATAATATAAACACCTAATTCAATAGTCACCATAATAAACTTATAAAAAAGCAACGTTAACAAAATCCAAATCTGTCACATAATATATAACACAAACCATACAAACATCCCAAGTTCAACAATAACATAAACCATACAAACATCTCAAGTTCATAAGTAACATAAACCTTCGTATCATCCATACGAAACATTAGCACACTAAATAGAACAACCCAAATCCATAATACATAAAAACCAAATAGCTTAGACTTAATGCAACATTGCTCTTCCTCAATCCTCCTCCGGGTTTAGAATGTCCTCAATCCAAGACTTCCTCCTCTCCTCCAGCATACACATAAACACGACCCTATTATCCTTTTGCTGCAAAACCTTTGACATCTTGATATAGGCCTTGTTACTTAGATCCGCATACGAATTCAACACCTCCATTGCCTTTGGAAGTGAACAAGGATCACCTGCTACCATAGATTGAGCGAATTGGTCGGATATACCGGTAGACCTACCAAGTTTACCACTATACCTATCCTTCGACATTGCGGTGTACTCCTTTAGGGCCACAGTCATTTCACTTACCCTATCCAACTTCTTCGATGCCTTTTTACCCTTACCCTTGCCACTTGCATCTTGCATAGGACGTTTTCCCGCCCGTTGGGTTACCTCCTCAACCTCAGCATCCTCCCCAGTTTCATGGAAACTTTCAAAGTTAGGGGTGTAACAGTCATCGTCCAGATGGGTGGGTGCACTTGCATTGGCATTGGCAAGCTCTTCCTCTAGGGCACGGTCCTCGTCACTATTTAGGGGAGGAGTGTTTAAGGAGATCTGCAGGTTCCCAGTTGCAATACTAGGGGCGAACAACTGCTGCAGTGATGGGTAGTCTGGGCATCCCGCTTTCCTTAAGTTAGCTGCACCACGATTGACCTGCAATGTCCTTGGAAACATTAGCACAGTAAACACAGCAGTGAATATATTACCAACTTGGAGACAAATTGCATAAATAAATAATTGTAATAAGTTATATAATTAATAAACAATAGTAAACATACCACAATCACATTATGCCACACCTCGTCAGAACAAGTCACTGTTTTGGTTTGCTCGTCCCACCCCAACCCTGTGTGTTTTGTTAGCAACTGGCTCCACTTGCGTTGTTTGCTTCGAAGCCTATTGTGCTTTTGTAAAACTTGCTTACAAATAAAGTCTTTCCCAGTCCTTTGGTTAAGTTCAGCTGTAATTGATGGCCACATAGAACCCTTGAACACACCGTTTGGCATGCTACCCTTAAGTTGTTCCTCCAACATGATCTCAATAAAAATATGTTCTATATTGGCGGGCCACTTTTTGTCATCCTTGTCTTGTGATTCATATGCCATCTAATTGAAACATCTCACATGGTAAGCTCATGACAGATAATAATGTAAAGAATTGCTTAATAGGACTATAGATTCATGTGCCATGTAGGTTTAAGGGGTCCAAAAAATGAAAAATCTTCCACAGTTAAATCAACACAACTACGAAAAAGCATGCACTGAATGTAAGAAACAGTGGTAATATATAAATCCTTCATCGAGATTTACTACATATACAATGTGACCAGATATACAAAAGATGGAAGATCGAAGCAATGAGTTAGTAAACTGAATAAGTGGTCACAAATACAACTAAGTTAGTGCATGGTTAAGTACATGGTAATCCATAAGAAAGTACGCTACTGAACATAATGGGAACAAAATACGTCAGCAGTATATCAAAAGGAACATGCACTAAATTGCTTTGACTACGCATCCGCCTTACTGCGGCGGGTCATATGACAATCGGTCTGGAGAGGTCATGGGGGAAACGCTGGGTCGAAGAGATCTAGTACGGCCCGCCATTGCACTGCGATAATTCTGGTGAATACGCTTCCACCTCCTAAGTACCCGCCTCACGGTAAAGGCCTTCCCCCTGCGGGCATTAAGAAGGTGTGTGATCTCCTCCCACACGAACGCATTGGCATGATAAGGACGCAAATTCCCACAAATATAGTGTCCAAGTACAGAGTCACACAACACATCCTCACAATGGACATCCCATGTTATCAACTCCGCAGCCATCTTAAAGAACAACACACACATTCATACACAATCATATCACAAGTACAATAAAGATATCCCAGTATTTTTAGAGGAACAAATATTGAGCATAGGATCTATATTAATATGTATATAGGATCAGAAAGTTTTGTGGGATCAGAAGCTTTAAGCTGCAATATTATGAAAATAATCTTATTGCACATGGTAGTGTGTATGTATAGTATATTTTGTAAGAATATCATGGGGACAAGTTTAATATGTTAGTCAAATACAAGAAACAGTGCATCATAAATTTGAAACAATTTGTATGAAACTATTTAATTGTCGTCCTCTTTGCAAGTATCTTGCTAGCCATGAGGAGACAAGCTCATTATGGGGAACCATAATCAGGGAACACTAGAAGCATATTCTAAAATCAAGATACATTTACAAATTTTTTTAAACAAAAAATGCATTGTCATCGAACTAAAGAGAATGCTACTAAACTTACTACATTAAGATTCATAATTCATAGCAAACAAAATAAGAAAAAAAGTTGCTTGATTGTATTCATATGATATTTTGGTAATTGAAGTATGGAACCTAGGTTACAGCTTGTCTCCGTGATCGTTTTAGGTGGGCTGCTGGACAATTGGCCTTTTTCAAAATCTACATGTCATACAGACTACAAACCATATTACATTCTGAACTCAAAATCTAGTCCCACCGTCAAAATATATGGTTCTCGAATCAAACTTTTTTTGCCATTGTTGTTTAGATCAAAACCTACAACCTGATTCTCTATACGTACCTTTCAAACACAGGAGTCTAACAAAAATATTTAATTATAATACGGTACTAGATATAAGATGATAATTTTGTGTTGCAAAATTGGGTTTTACCACTAATCAGCCTTTATAAAAGACGCGAACATAACACAATATTTGATTTAAATAAAACATTATTAAAACAAAGTACGTAGTTCTCCAATGTCCAACTACAACATAAAGATTGCACCGGATAGTGAGGAGAACATATATCTGGGCTTCAATTGAACATAGTTGCACACACACAATTTAGTGTAAGCCATATTAAGCTATCCAAAGAATATGAAGCCCTTCCAAATAGATTAATAATAAGCTACACCCAAATGGAGAAAAAAAAAAAAGTTCACGAAAAAACAGTAAATTGGGAGTACTAGAATGAAACTCAGTCCCTTAGATGTTCATAAAGTTTGCGATCATTACCGCAAATCATTGCGATCGTGTGTGTGTGTGTATGTGTGTGTGTGTGTTGATCAGTGGACATAGGTTCTAGTTTCTGAATTAAATGTGGCAAATTGTCTTATGTCAAATTATGCTGATTACAAGAATGTAATAAAAAATTTTCCTTTCTATTTTCTTTTTTCTAAATTAGGACATAGGTTTTTATTTTTATTTTTTATAGATAAAGGTTAGGATTTGAATCTAGGACATAGGTTTTAGTTTGCAAATTAAATGTGGCAAATTGTCTTATGTGAAATTATGCTGATTGCAAGAATGTGCTAAAAATGATTCCTTTCTCTCTAATTAGGACATAGTTTTTATTTTTTTTTTTTTTTTTGATAGATAGGTTAGGATTTGAACCTAGACAGAAGTTTGTTTTTATTAAAAACCTTTTCTTTTTCGGTCTAAATATTAGAGGCCACATTATACTTGAATATTGAGAAATATCAGTTACTATCCACACACTACTAGTTCAATACTTTGTCACTGCAAAAGGGCAGAAAGACAAGCCAGAGCTGGGAGACGGAGTCTGGGTTTCATAAAATTAAAATAAGGGGCAGAGTAGCGAGTCTCTTCCTCACACAACACATCACAGAGAGAGGACTGTGGTTTGTTTCTCTGGTTTTAAGGTTTTGGCTAAAGGTTTTTCAATTATTCTTGGGGGATTCGGGCAAAAAGGAAGGTTTTTTGGAATGTTTCATGGTGTAACAAGAGCAGGCAGCTTAATTGAAAAAAAAATCAAACAAAGAAGCACCAAATTAGTTCCATAAATTATTTTTAAAAAAAAAGAAAAAAAAACCCATAACCACGGAATCCAGTAGATTAAATCATGCTTACCCAAACATCAAACAAAGAAAAAAATTAAAAAGCTGCAAACAAAGACAAGCACAGGTTCACCACGTTTGGAAACACATAACCACGGGTTTCAAAAGATCAAATCAATGCTTACCCAAACATCGAACAAAGAAAAAAAATCAGAGCAGGATTTCATCACCACGGGTTGAAAGCCCATCATCAAGGGTTTATACAGTTAAATCAAATGTGAAAACCCAAACATCAAACAAAGAAAAAAAAGGGAAAAAAAAAAAGAATAGAGAAGCAATACCTTCGGATTTCTGTCGAAAAAGCTGAGAAAAATGTCGCTGGTTGGCTGAGCTCGGACCGGTGAAATGGTGTGTGAGGAGGTGAGGGCAGTGAGAGCTTCTTTGTTGTGGTACTCGAATGGAGATTAGAGAAATTTGAGATGAGAGAGCTGAAGTGAAGAGAGAAGTTTGAGAAGAAAGAGCTAAAGTGAAGAGAGAAGTCTGAGATGAAGTGAAGAGAGCCGTTGAGGACAGTATCAAAAGGCGCGCCTCACGTGAATGCGTCTGACCGTGGGACCCAATGTGTTGTGATATTACAAAATTGCCACTGAGAACAGAAAATTGGAAACTGAAAACAGCCAAAAGTTGTTTTTAGTTTCCACAACTCATAACTCAAAAAGGTGAGAATCGAGAAATGAAAACAGAGTTATGGAAACAAAAAATAATGTAGCCAAAAGTTGTTGTTGATGTTGTTGTTGTTGTTTTTTTTTTTTTTTTGGCTCTGGTCTAATCTTTTCGTTGTTTTCTTTCTTTTTTCTTTTTCCTTTTTTCTTTTTATTTCCTGGGGTGTGATATCACTGATATGCTTCCTCTTTTTTTTTTCTTTTTTTTTCTTTGTCGTTAATAAGGCCTTTTTGTTAAGTTTTCTTTTTTACATTTTTTTTCCTTTTTCTTTCCTGGGCATGACATGCTTTTCTTTTCTTTTTTTCTTTTTTTCTTTTTTAACTAGATTTTTCTATTGTTTAAAGTTTTAAAAAAAAATTAATTGGATATTTTATTTTTTTAAAGAAAACTTTTTTCTTTTGTATTGGTACGGGGCATGATTTTTCATTTTATTCCTTTGTTTGTTTTTTTTTTTTTTCTTTCCTAAGTCCAAATGCGTTAAGTGATGAGTTGCCACGCAAAAAATAATAATAATAATAATAATTCCAATATAATTTAATACTTCCAATTATTTAAATATAATTTAATATTAAAAATTAATAAAATATAATTTAAATAGTAATAAAATATAATATAATACTTCAAATTAATAAAATATAATTTAATACTACAAATTAATAAAATATATTTTAATAATTCAATTTAACACAATATAATTTAATTTAATACTTCAAATTAATATAATATATTTAAATTAATACATCAAATTAATACAATATAACTTAGTACTACAAATTAGTAAAATATAATTTAATAATTAATATATTAAAAAAAAAAAGGCCAACTTATCCCATAAACGTAAAGAAAATGACTGAAACACCCCGACCACCTATACACATGAAAAATGCCTACTTATTATTAAATGTTACACTAACCAATAACCTATTATTGAACTCATATTTTGAAAATTCAATCGTTAGATTACATGTTCTAGATGTTCTTAACATGCATACCAATTTTCATGCCAATCAGGTATAATTTACCGTTTGATCTTAAAACTAATCTTTTATGCGTTATTTTAAACTAGAAAACTTGAATTTAAACAATTGATTGATGACATGGATATTAATCTTTGACCACTTTGAAATTTTGTAAGTATGGAAAATATATGAAAATAATGTAATCTAACGGTAAATTTGTCAAAATTCACATTGAATTAAAAAATATAGGGTTAGGTTCAAGTTATATCTGATATAACTCTAAAAAATATTACACCAACCAATAACTTATTATTGAATTCATATTTTGAAAATTCAACCGTTGGAATACATTTTCTAGATATTCTTAACATGCATGCCAATTTTCATGTCAATCGGGCGTATTTACCATTTGATCTTAAAACTCATATTTTATGCATTATTTTAAACTACAAAAATTTTAATTTAAACAATTGATTGATGACATGGTTATTAATCTTTGATCACCTTGAAATTTTGTAAGCATGAAAAATATATGAAGATAATGTAATCTAACGGTAGATTTGTCAAAATTCACATTGAATTAAAAAATATAGGGTTGTGTTCAAGTTACACCAGATGTAACTCTAAAAATTGTTATACCAACAAATAACTTATTATTGAATTCATATTTGGAAAATCCAACCGTTGGATTACATTTTCTATATGTTCTTAAAATGCATGCTAATTTTCATCCCAATCGGGTGTAATTTACCATTTGATCTAAAAATTCATCTTTTATGCGTTACTTTAAATTTCAAAAACTTGAATTTAAACAATTGATTGATGACATGCTTATTAATCTATGATCACCTTGAAATTTTGTTAGAATGAAAAATATATTAAGATAATGTAATCTAACGGTATATTTGTCAAAATTCACATTGAATTAAAAAATATAAGGTTGTGTTCAAGTTACACCTGATTTAACTCTAAAAAAAGTTACATCACCCGATAACTTATTATTGAATTCATATTTTGAAAATCCAACCGTTGGAATACATTTTCTATATGTTCTTAACATGCATGCTAATTTTCATCCCAATCGGGTGTAATTTATCATTTGATCTTAAAACTCATCTTTTATGCATTATTTTAAACTACAAAAACTTGAATTTAAACAATTGATTGATGACATGGTTATTAATTTTTGATCACCTTAAAATTTTGTAAGCATAAAAAATATATGAAGAGAATGTAATCTAACGGTAGATTTGTCAAAATTCACATTGAATTAAAAAATATACGGTTGGATTTAAGTTTCACCTGATCTAACTCTAAAAAATGTTACACCAACCAATAACTTATTATTGAATTCATATTTTGAAAATCCAACCGTTGGATTACATTTTCTATATGTTCTTAACATGCATGCCAATTTTAATGCCAATCGGGTGTAATTTACCATTTGATCTTAAAACTTATCTTTTATGTGTTATTTTAAACTACAAAAACTTTAATTTAAACAATTGATTGATAACATGGTTATTAATCTTTGATGACCTTGAAATTTTGTAAGCATGAAAAATATATGAAGATAATGTAATCTAACGGTATATTTGTCAAAATTCACATTGAATTAAAAATTATAAGGCTGTGTTCAAGTTACACCTGATTTAACTCTAAAAAATGTTACATCAACCAATAACTTATTATTGAATTCATATTTTCAAAATCCAACCGTTGGAATACATTTTCTATATGTTCTTAACATGCATGCCAATTTTCATCCCAATCGGGTGTAATTTACCATTTGATCTTAAAACTCATCTTTTATGCGTTACTTTAAACTTCAAAAACTTGAATTTAAACAATTGATTGATGACATGGTTATTAATCTTTGATCACCTTGAAATTTTGTAAACATAAAAAATATATGAAGATAATATAATCTAAGGGTAGATTTGTCAAAATTCATATTAAATTAAGAAATATAGGGTTGGATTCAAGTTAAACCTGATATAACTCTAAAAAATGTTACACCACTAAATAACTTATTATTGAATTCATATTTTGAAAATCCAACCGTTGGATTACATTTTCTATATGTTCTTAATATGCATGCCAATTTTCATGCCAATTGGGTGTAATTTACCATTTGATCTTAAAACTTATCTTTTATGCATTATTTTAAACTACAAAAACTTTAATTTAAACAATTGATTGATGACATGGTTATTAATCTTTGATCACCTTGAAATTTTGTAAGCATGAAAAATATATGAAGATAATGTAATCTAACGGTTAATTTGTCAAAATTCACATTGAATTGAAAAATATAGAGTTGGATTCAAGTTACACCTGATGTAACTCTAAAAAATGTTACACCAACCAATAACTTATTATTGAATTCATATTTTGAAAATCCAACCGTTGGATTACATTTTATATATGTTCTTAACATGAATGTCAATTTTCATGTCAATCGGGTGTAATTTACCATTTGATCTTAAAACTCATCTTTTATGCGTTATTTTAAACTACAAAAACTTAAATTTAAACAATTGATTGATGACATGGTTATTAATCTTTGATCACCTTGAAATTTTGTAAGCATGAAAAATATATGAAGATAATGTAATCTAACGGTTAATTTGTCAAAATTCACATTGAATTGAAAAATATAGAGTTGGATTCAAGTTACACCTGATGTAACTCTAAAAAATGTTACACCAACCAATAACTTATTATTGAATTCATATTTTGAAAATCCAACCGTTGGATTACATTTTATATATGTTCTTAACATGAATGCCAATTTTCATGTCAATCGGGTGTAATTTACCATTTGATCTTAAAACTCATTTTTTATGCGTTATTTTAAACTACAAAAACTTAAATTTAAACAATTGATTGATGACATGGTTATTAATCTTTGATTACCTTGAAATTTTGTAAGCATGAAAAATATATAAAGATAATGTAATCTAACGGTATATTTGTCAAAATTCACATTGAATTAAAAAATATACGGTTGTGTTTAAGTTACACCTGATTTAACTCTAAAAAATGTTACATCAACCAATAACTTATTATTGAATTCATATTTTGAAAATACAATAGTTGGAATACATTTTCTATATGTTCTTAACATGCATGCCAATTTTCATGCCAATCGGGTGTAATTTACCGTTGATCTTAAAACTCATCTTTTATGCGTTATTTTAAACTACAAAAACTTGAATTTAAACAATTGATTGATGACATGGTTATTAATCTTTGATTACCTTGAAATTTTGTAAGTATAAAAAATATATGAAGATAATGTAATCTAAGGGTAGATTTGTCAAAATTCACATTGAATTAAGAAATATAGGGTTGGGTTCAAGTTAAACCTGATATAACTCTACAAAATGTTACACCACCAAATAACTTATTATTGAAATCATATTTTGAAAATCCAACCGTTAGATTACATTTTCTATATGTTCCTAACATGGATGCCAATTTTCATGCCAATCAAGTGTAATTTACTATTTGATCTTAAAACTCATCTTTTATGCGTTATTTTAAACTACAAAAACTTTAATTTAAACAATAGATTGATGACATAGTTATAAATCTTTGATCACCTTGAAATTTTGTAAGCAAAAAAAATATATGAAGATAATGTAATCTAACGGTAAATTTGTCAAAATTCACATTGAATTAAAAAATATAGGGTTGGATTCAAGTTACACCTGATGTAACTCTAAAAAATGTTACGCCAACCAATAACTTATTATTGAATTCATATCTGGAAAATCCAACCGTTGGATTACATTTTATATATGTTCTTAACGTGCATGCCAATTTTTATGTCAATCGGGTGTAATTTACCGTTTGATCTTAAAACTCATCTTTTATGCGCTATTTTAAACTACAAAAACTTGAATTTAAACAATTGATTGATGACATGGTTATTAATCTTTGATCACCTTGAAATTTTGTAAGTATGAAAAATATATGAAGATAATGTAATCTAACGGTACATTTGTCAAAATTCACATTGAATTAAAAAATATAAGGTTGTGTTCAAGTTACACCTGATTTAACTCTAAAAAATGTTACATTAACCAATAATTTATTATTGAATTCATATTTTGAAAATCCAACCGTTGGAATACATTTTCTATATGTTCTTAACATGCATGCCAATTTTCATCCCAATCGGGTGTAATTTACCATTTGATCTTAAAACTCATCTTTTATGTATTATTTTAAACTACAAAAACTTGAATTTAAACAATTGATTGATGACATGGTTATTATTCTTTGATCACCTTGAAATTTTGTAAGCATAAAAAATATATGAAGAGAATGTAATCTAACGGTAGATTTGTCAAAATTCACATTGGATTAAAAAATATAGGGTCGGATTCAAGTTTCACCTGATGTAACTTTAAAAAATGTTACACCAATCAATAACTTATTATTGAATTCATATTTTGAAAATCCAACCGTTGGAATACATTTTCTAGATGTTCTTAACATACATGCAAATTTTCATGTCAATCGAGTGTAATTTACCGTTTGATCTTAAAACTCATCTTTTATGCATTATTTTAAACTACAAAAACTTGAATTTAAACAATTGATTGTTGACATGGTTATTAATCTTTGATCACCTTGAAATTTTGTAAGCATGAAAAATATATGAAGATAATGTAATCTATTGGTAAATTTTTCAAAATTCACATTTAATTAAAAAATATAGGGTTGGGTTCAAGTTACACTTAATGTAACTCTAAAAAATGTTATACCAACCAGTAACTTATTATTGAATTCATATTTTGAAAATTCAATCATTGGATTACATGTTCCATTGGGTTATAAAGTAATCCAGAATATATATATATATATATATATAGAGAGAGAGAGAGAGAGAGAGAGAGAGAGAGAGAGAGAGAGAGCAATCAAACATGTGGCCCATAGATGACATGATAGTCTTGTGAGTGGACATTTCCAACATTTTCAACCCTTTTTAGCAGTGCTAGATGACACCGATGACGAATAGACACCCATATGTCTATACCATATGGGTTGCCAAACTCCTTAACCAGCCAAGTTTTAAATATAGATAATAGTTTCTGATGTATGTTGGAAATAAATTCACTGATGTATGGATTTCAATTTGAGACTAAGATTCAGAACACATTTACATATCATTATTCTAACATCATAAATCTGTCCAAAAACTTGTTTGTGTCATAAAAGAAATTTCTAGTCAGATAAAGTATGGGAAACAAAGTGGATGGCCCTAGAATTATAAATGGATATTATATATTTAGAGCTAGTAGTTCTCGAACAATAATTAACAAACAACTAATGTAAAAATTACTGAATTGACGAATTTAAGTTAATTGTTGAATTAATAAATATAAACTATATGATGTCAATTGTGTTCGCAAGAGATGGAGTGGCACGGTTGATTGTATCAATGGGCTAATGGAGTGCTTTCTGGAAGACAAAAATCAATAGTTTGGAAATTTAAAGAACCAAAAACGGTAGTAATGGCACAAAGTGCATCAAATGGACAAGAAAGATTGTTGATGCGATTGGAGTTGTGGGGGAGGCATAGGAGTCACATATTCATAAAAATTATGTACTAGATTTCTTTTTAAAATCATCATCTACAGTTTATACAGGATGAGCAATATGTGCATGGTGGAGGTCAGTGGGGTTCCACTACCCATGAGATTAATGAAAAATGATCTTAAATGAAACTTGTTAGTTTCAGTTACATAGAAAATGTATTTCATCTTGAAGATCCAGTTGGTAAAGACAAATATTAATGCACTGTTTCAATATTGTCTCCTTGTTGCTGAGTAGACTTCTTTGTTAAGTGGAACTTTAGTTTCTAGCCACTCTCACACTTGGGGTCTGAAAATGGATACTTTTTGGCTAATATGTATTTTAAATAGGAAAAGTGATAATCTAAATGGTTCAGATAAGGCTTGTCAAGTTTAATTGATATGTATATGTATTTCCAAAATATGGATCATTGAAAGAAGAAAGTGATTTTGAGAATGATATCCATATGTAGTTATTTTTTTATTGAACTGAAAGAATATATAGCAATATGGCATACTTACGAATTTTTGAATCTTTGTGTTCTTAAGATTATGATTTTGATGTCAAGTTGAAATTTTGGCTTCTGTATGTTACATATAACTGATTGTCATTTAAAACGTGGCAATATTGGTCATGTACTGATATTGCAGAAAAGATTTATTATCCAAAGTATAATTTTAGATTCAAATTGTTTTTAAATGTTCAGTCATCTTGTTGGTTCCATTAAATGTTTTATTGTTACGGAGAATTTCCATATTGAAAGGAACTATTTTGGATGTTGCCAAATCACTTACTTTTCCTCTTCCACTATTGGCAGTGGCTCATCAACAACTTATTCTTGGTATCATTTTGAAAATACTTTATATTTTAGTTTAAATTCTGATGTTTAGAAGCAATCTAGTTCGTTCTTATAGACTTCACACATTTCCTCTTTCAAGGTCTTCACATGTTTCTGGAGATGATGATAGTGCCACACTAGCCAAGGTTATCCCCACACAGTTCTGTTTAAAAAAATTTCTGCAGCAAGTGTTTGTGACTTTCTTTCAGGAGAAGTTTCAAAAAATGTTTTTGAGTTATGCCTTGTCATATGTCAATATGATTTTGTTGTCTCTGAATTGTTTAACTTTGAGCAGGTTTGGGAAAAAGTGCTTGGAGTGGGTATTACCGATGCAGCAAATGCAGAAATCTACAATCCTGAGCAACTGGCAAACCAAATTGCTTGCAAATCTAGTACAGTGAACCGAATTGGTTTCATTGGTCTTGGAGCAAAGGGATTTGGCATGGTAACTCACCTGTTGAGATCAAACTTTTGTGTCCTTGGTTATGATGTAATTCTCTATGTTCAATTCTTATTGCATTATACTTCAACGATTAAATTACTTGTTTGAAAAAGGAAACCGTAATGATTAGTAATTGCTTTCCTTCCCCAAGTTTATTCTTAACTTTCTCTATTTGTGATCTTTCTTGCTTTAAATGTATTTTTATAATGAAGTTTGAGGTGTTATGATGTACTAGTTGTCTGAAATTTGAGAAATAAGTAGTGAAATGGATTTGGAATTTATTGAATAGCAGTCATGCAGTTTACCAGAAGTTAAATGTCGAACTCAGTGTATTATTAATGTATGGATGTATGTGGTTGTGTTAGTCAATAATTCATACAGTGTAAGTGGGATGAGTTTTGTCATTTAATTTAAAATATTTTTATAAAAACAATGACAAATAGATAGTGACAATTGCATAAAAATAAAAATGTTATACAAACTTAATAAAATAAAATGGTCATATTTATTTACATTAACAATAGATAATAACGATTGATAATGAATTATCATGTGATAATTTCAAAATATGAAAACTCATAGAAGAATATTGTAACATTTTATGTATTTACAACTTTTTTTTTTTTTTTTTTTGTGTCGATAACTAAATATATTTAACTTTTCTTTTTATTAAATTTTGTTTAATTTAACTTTCTAAATGACCCCCTAAAAAAAATTTTATGGAGCCGTCACTGCTCTCTAAGGGCATCTCCAACACAATTTCCTAATGGTTTCTTGATGTCTGCTGCCAAGAGCATTGGTGTATGGATGGTGGGTTTTTTCAAGGGAGATTGTTGAAAGGTGTAGTTAAAAAAGATAAATAAATTATGTACTGATGTGACTTGTTTTTTACCTTTATAATTTTTAAGTATTACATGTTCTCCTCTCCGTTGAGATAAAAATGGGAAATAATAAAGTAAATTTAAAAAAAAAATTTGTGGCGGTCCTGGTCTTACTTCTTACATCCCTAAACACTTATATTTAAGAAATGACCATCACACTAAGGTGCACAAATAATAAAATCATTTTTAAAGAAGGGGGAACCATACCCTAGTTTGTTTACACTAACATGGTATTTACTCAACTGATACAAACCAGTAGGAAGTGTATCTACCATCAAGTTAGATTCTTTTGATTAGCATGATTGATGGACAATGACTATTTTGTAATTTATTTATTTTAATTACAAAGATAATAAAGCAATTAAAACTGAATCTAAAACATTCTGTTTTGTTTAAATGATGTCAATAATTTGCGCTTGAGTTTGACATTGTTGCCCAACAGAAAAAGAAGTCACAACGACTATAAATGCATGTCAAAATGAACAAGCGGGTGGGACGACACCACATCAGACCATTGTGTCCAGTTGTAAAAGGTTTTAAACTCAGCCTTAGAAGCAGGGACGGAACTACTCAAGGGCAGAGGGGGTCATGCCACCCCCCCCCCCCCCCCCCCCCCGCTTTGAAAAAAAAAAAATACTAGTGTTAGGCTAAAAATAAACATTATTCACGTGTGAGCATGTGAATCATATTTCCACTAAAGGGTGACTTGGGGCTGGATCCTGATAAATGTAAACCATGGCCCAAATCTTGATCAATGTAAACCATGGCCCAAATAAGCAAAACTTGCAAGACCTATTGTAACAAGAGAATATCACAGTCAGTTATCCACTAAGTCAGAGTGCAATAGAAGTTACCAAAAAATAAGGAGGAGTGCAGTAATTGTTTTGTCTACTATAAATAAAGATTAAAGGTATTATCAGTGGACAACAAAAAAATCGAATAAACTTGAATCACATACCCAGTCAATGGAAGGATAACTTCATGTTTGTAAGTGCGTTTGCCTCACATGAATTATCTAATTATAGTTTTTGTAATTTAACTTAGGAGTTTGTATGATTTGAATCTTTCTTATTTGTATGAACTTGAATTAAAATATCTACATATTGTGATTACATTGCTTGTTCCCTTATTTTTCTTAGTTGAATATTTCGTACTTTTGAAGTCCTATTAGTTTAGGCAGTGGCAAAGCCCATCAATTTGGTGTGAAGTTTTGTCTTGCAAGTAGTTCTTTCCAAGTTAGTTTGTATTCTCACAAACAACTAGTATGTATATTAATAAAAAGAATTTTAATTTTGAATCTTAAATTTATATACTTGGCCCCTCTTTCCCAAAAAATTTACAAATTGACCCAAGAAATCTAACAAATAGATAACAAGAAAAATCTATTAAAAAAAAATGCACATATCCAAATAATAAGAAAATCTTTTGACAAATCATAAATTCAGTCTAAGTAAAAACATTAACAACAAATCAATTACAAATCCTAGCAAAAAAAAATCACAAAAACCCAATATCCTTTACCCAATTTCTCCCTCTCTCTTGAGAGCTCTATGCCCCTCTCAAATGACTCCACCCTCATAGCCATAGAGACAACTCCTATGCCACATATTGATCGCTTCATCCACCCATTAGTTAGATCTTGAAAATATTAAGACATGTCAATTGACTTGCAAAACTCTTGATTATAAAATCTTATTATTAATTTTTTTTAAAGAAAAAAAACAAATAATAATTACTGCTAATATGCAACTTTGTCAACCTCTAGTATTGATATTTCAATTTTTTTAAATCTTTGAACAAAGAACTTTGCCCCCCCACCCCCCGGTCTAAGTTTGAATCCTGGTTCCGTCTTTGTATAGAAGCAATAAATTTCACAATTTTTTTGTTTTTGTTTTTTTGTTTTTGTTCTTCATATTATCTTAGGTGACAGATTAAGATTAGTACAACTATCATATTCATATGGCATTTATGGTACCTTAATAATTATAAAATAATAAAAAAATTGTGAAAGTTATATTTATGGTATATATAGACGGACTTGTTATGGCTTGGACATTGCTATTACACAGAGAAAAGGCAGTCAAGACTCAAGAGACCAATATAAATGCATGCCAAAGAGAACAATTATGAGTAGAAAAGCCACCACTTCAAATTATTAACCATTCTGTCCTTCCAAGAACACAAAAATTGGCTTTGGAATTTGCAAAAGAGAGATGCAACGTTTACGACATTTTTACAATATTTTTATAACAAATTACAGTTGGTTAATTGTTATTGGTTCTAATTTGAACCTACCACCGAAATTACTTTTCTATCCCACCAATAACAACCTGTAACAACTTGTCACAAAAAATTTGTTGTGAAAATGTTATGAAAATTTTGTAGACATATCATTTCTCTTTGCAAAAACATTCACATACATGCCATGTGCATCAGCAAAGCCAGTGTGTGTGGAATGAAACGTAGGGAATGAAAAGATTTTGTGAGGTGTGAATCTCAAAAGTATATTTGAAAGAACATCTAAGGAAAACATTAGATCCACGACATTTTTACAATACTTACACAACAAATTATAAGTAGTAGGTTGTTATTGGTTGTTATTGAGTGGGTAAAAAAGTAATTTTAGTGGTAGATTCAAATTAGAATCGATAATAACTTAACACATATAACTTGTTGTAAAAATATTGTAGACGTAGCACTTCTTAATATCTAAATATGATGAAATAGATTTATGAAGCCTTCAAAACAGAATCCAAACTGAAATGTAACAAACTAATGACCAGTAATACTAACAAAGAGTAGCAAACTTAAATAAACGACACGTAGATTTCAAGACTATATTCAATTAACGACTTGTAGCATGAAGTGTTGCTGGAATATAATAAGTTCAGAGATGAGGAGTTGACCATACATCATGGGATCATTTACAACTACAAGGATCTGATGCGTCTTGTCATTTAGGAGAATCCTTACTCGAAGCAACCTGTCATATAATTTATCCATAAATCTTCTTCTTCTTCTCTTTTTTTGGTTGAGAATCATCTATAAATATAAATATAATTGAGTTGATCATTTAGCCATTCAACTGGGTATACAACAGTTAGAAGTTGAACTTGATGCCAAGGTGATTGTGGACTTGCTTAAGTCTAATAAAAAGCCTAACACAGCCTACTCCCCTCTCTTGTCTAACTGCAGGTTACTCCTTGCTATGGTTCCACAAGTCAGGGTTGCTCATGTGTTTAGGGAAGCTAACAAATGCGCTGATCTTTTGGCTAAGAAGGGATGTTCTTTGTAGGATGACTTTGTTCAGTTTGATTATCCCTCTTCTTCTGATTTTGAGGCTGTACTAGCCATGGACTGTAATGGTCTGTATGTTTTTAGACTTGTAAATGCCAATGTGGCTGTTGTACTAAACTAACTTTGGCTTCTTTTGTTTAATAAAAATTTCCTTTTAACCAAAAAAAAAAAAAAAAAAAAAAAAAAAAAAGAGGCTATAACACATGTGGAAGGGAGGAACCGAGTATCACTACAAAAAAACTGGCCTATTGTGGAAGGCCAAAACCGCCGCAAAAGCCCAAAAAACCACCGCTAAAGGTCCATTTGGCCTATTGCGGTGGGGGCTACTGCGGCGGTTCTACCTGCCAGCCTTGCGGTGCCGCAATAGCTCTATTGCGGCGGTAACAAAAAACGCCGCAATAGATTGGCCATTTAGCAGCACTTTTGGCCTATTGCGGCGAGCAGAAAAACGCCACCATATGAAGTTACCATTCAGGTCAAGTGACCTTTTAGCGGCGAGTCTACCGCTATATGTGACAACCTTTAGCGGCGGGCATTAAGCGCCGCTATAGGGTTTATTAAACAACAAGCTCTATGCACCTTTTAGCGGCGATGTAGTGTGAGGCTTTAGCGTCAAGCCAAAAACACCGCTATAAGCCTCCAATTATTTCGTAATTTTAGTCCTTCAATGGTGGTTTTTGCCCGCCGCCATAGATTATTATTATTATTTTTTTTTTTTATCCCTCATGGGTTCTAAAACCACATTTCTATTAGAAATAGCCTGTAACAATTTTAGCTCCGTTAAGACAATACCACAAATGTAACTAAATAACACCACAAATGTCTCCAAACTAACATTATATTAACATAGAAATATTCTATTACAAATAACCTGTAATAATTTTAGCTCCACTAAGACAATACGACAAATATAACTAGATAACACCACAAATGTCTCCAAACTAATATTATATTAACATAGAAATATATTATCAAATACATAACATTGTCTATAATCATTATCAAAGTTCCAAAGTATTTAAACAAATCCTTCAACACTTCCAAAAAATGCGGTTGTTTAAATGTAGTTCTTTGTACACAAAAAGCCATAAAAAAATTATAGCATCTTCAGTATTGTAGCACCATCATTAGTAATTGTCATGTCTCCAATATCATCAACGAGCATATGAAACCATCAACTAAAAAGCAAATCAAAATTATACCCTTTGGCAGAATCACATAGTCCAAATAAACCACCCGTAAATGAATGAAATTGTAATTAAAAAGAAAGAAAGAAAAAAAAATCATTGTGGTGCTTTGAAATCATAGATTGAAAAGTATAATTGTTACCATTCAAGCATTTTCTCAATGGTGATAGCTTGGAATTCACTGATAGGGCCATCTCCAATGCAAAATTTGTAACCATGCTCCTTAAAATGGACTTCTACCAATTTTACCACATGATCGACAACCCATGCTTTTGAATGTAAAACTCCAGCATTGAAAAGTTCAGTGCCCCAAAAGCATGATATTTCATATTGTTTAGTGTCCAAATTACAGAGGGTTTTTATTTTGCTTCTTTTTTGTCTTATAAGCATTCCCCCATCAATGATCTACCAATCTAGTGGATCTTAGGGCCCTCCCCAAATCTCAACGTGAAATTTCAGTAGTTCAGCCACCTTAAGTTACCTAGTTCTAGGTGTACTGTATCATACATACCGAAGTCCTCAAATGTACTTTAAACAAAAATAAATAAAATGCAATTTTAATATAACACAAAATCATTTTCTTAATTTTAAAGTGCACTCGATAGTCACAACAACTAATGTAATGAAGGACTATGTAATATGATAAGAGAAAGGTAGAGAGATAATCAAATACTTTCTAGCAAATTTATGCACTAAACATGTTAAGATGTTAGAAATTTGTGAATTTAATCATTTAACCATATTTTAACACTGCTCATACGTGGACCCAAATTGTCTCTTAATAATTTGGGCCCAAAAAGTAGTACTTTGAAATTTTTTGAATAGGAGGTAAAGTAGAGACATGGTTTAAACTAAAAATAGCTTACTCTGATATCATGATAAACTACCACTTGCCCCAAAAGCTTAAGATGTTATGAAGTTTTGAATTTAATCATTATGAAGGATTATTGTGATATGAGAGAGAGAGAGAGAGAGAGAGAGAGAGAGAGTCATATACTTTCTAGCAAAGTAATTTGCTAAACATCCTGTTTTTTAAATTCCATAATGTGACACAAAAATGATGTCAAAAGTTCTAATTTGATCCAAATTAATAATACCTTGTCAACTCAACTATGGATAACCAAACTTGCTTTCTTGTCTTTTGGAGTTTGCTGTAGTAAAAACATTGACTACAATACGAGAAACATCCAGTTTCATTAATATAAGAGCTTGCTTACTTGCAAGAGGCATTAGTAGTAAAAACTTCGCAGTCGGTCACATTTCTAGATTTCACTTTGGATGGTATACAAATGTAGATGTCACAGAGAGAGGAAAAGAATAGCCCTAAATTAAAGAAAGCAAAGTACCTGAAGATTTACAATTATGAACCTCTTTACCAAAAAAACAATTATGAACCTACCCCCACCACAGAGAGTTTGTAAAGGAATGTCGCAAGCTGGAGTTATCTACAAACTGCACAATAATATTAAGCACCTGATGTCTAATTAAATGAACAAAACAATTTAAAAGGAAAGACAATCATCAATAATATATTCCTTTAATGTCAAAATTATTAAAAACATAATTTAACATAGATGGGGCAGTATATTCCTCCAAAGAAAAACACACAAAATCAAGATATGAAAAGCTAAAACAAGACAAACCTGTGGCTATTGCTATCAATTCCAACGGACCCTCTTTGATTGGTCTCGGTGTTGCTATCATACTTATTTACGATAGACCACCAAGTAAAAAAAAAAAAAAAAACTTGTCTAGAAAAATAACAATTTTTCTAGACAGGTCTCATCTCACACACACTCACACCACACTCTTCTTGAAATTCTCACTAACTTAGCAGTAGTCCATTTGAGAAAAAAAAAACACAGAAAATATGATCTTAACAGGTACATCAAGGTTCATAAGCTACACTGTCAAAAAAATTAAAGTTTTTTTTTTTAATAAAAAAAAGGGTTCATACACATCTTTCTTTGAACTTTGTGTATTGATGCCTTAAGGACAATAAAAGTGCATATTATATCAAATTGTCAGAATGGAAAAAATTGTAATCTTACACGATTGTGACAAATTTTTTTAGTGACACTCTATTAGAGTATTGTTCAGTCCAAATAACAAAGAATTTTACCATATAAACAAAAATAATTTTTTGGTAAAGATAAACAAAAATAATTGAACAAAGGCAAAAGCAGGAATAATGTGGAGTGAATTGAATTAAGGTAGTACGATTTTTTTTAGGTAATAAGAATTACTAATAATAATAAAATAAGTACAACAATACATTGGATGCAGTGAGTGTACTGAGTGTATACCAACCTACAAGTCTACAACGCAAACAAACTCTAAAAAATGTAAAGTCTACATTACCATTGGGTCTATCCATATCTACTAATATCCAATGAAATAATGAGTTGACAAATACTGACTTAACCCTTGCACCTGACAACTCCTGCCGCCCGAAGGATCATAAACTAATGTCGACACTAACCAATTAAAAGCCTTGTTCCCACACCATGCACCAAGCCATATACCCTCACCCTCATGCCATCCCCAATTTTAAATCTAATAAATTTATAGGACTCCCAAAACCTGCTCTTATTCCTTTCCACACTCCTACTCAATGTTTTTAGCATTCTTTGAAGTGAGAGTGATCCTGATTAGGGATGGCCATACCCATTGGGTAATGGATATCCAACCCTAGCCGATCCAAATGTTTCGGGTAATATCCAATTCTTCATGGGTAGAGCCTAATCGGGTAGGGTATGGATATTACCTGAATTTTTCAGGTAGGGTATGGATATTAGGGGTGTCCACGGGTCCTCATCACCCGACCAACCCATCGGACCCGCCCGAAACCGACCGGCCACCACCCGAACCGACCAATCCGACGATCAGCGGCGGGTCGCCACCCACAGAACCTGAACCCTTTGGGTCGATTGGGGGGTTTTCTCCCCAAAAACCAGAGCCACCCGACCCGACCATCAAATCAACAACATCCAGCTACATTCAAAGGTTTTCCGACAAAAAATGACAAATACCGGCGATATTTTTGTTTTTCTGACCAAGATCTACTTGAAATCCACCAGATCTGGCGAGATCCGGCGATATTTCGTCGAGATCTAGTCCAGACTCGACGGATCAATCCAAATATCGACCAGACCTCGCCGGATCCTATGAAATTTTGGCACCGGCGGCGAAACCCGAAACCGACCGGCACAAACCCGAAAACTGATGGACCCAAACCGGACGACCCGGCTAGTAAAACGGGTCGGTTTCGGTTTGGATTTTCACCCACCCGAGAAATTCGGGTCGGGTTCAGGTCAAGCACAAACCCGACCCGGCCCGACCTGTGGACACTCCTAATGGATATTATCCAAACTCGACCCGTATTTAAAAAAAAAAAAAAAAAAAAACCCTAAACCTCTCTCACCGTCACTCACACTCTCTCTGCCTCTCCTCAGTCCTCACTCCTCACCGTCACTCTCTCTCTCTCAAAGCTCTCCAGTCTCCGCCTCTCCTCACCATCACTCTCTCTCTCTGTCTCTCCTTACCGCTTCTGCTCTGTTGGTTTCTAGGTTTGACATTTTGGGAAGGTTCTGTCTCTCACATATACACACAGTTATTGGTTTTGGCATCGATTTTTTGCTTGATTCTCGTTCCTCGTTCTCTGCGAATCAACTGGGTCTTCCTACCACTCTCTTTTCTTAGGTAAATGACTCATTCTTTTTCCCTCTTTTGCTAGTTTGGCTTCAAAAGAAAATTCTTTTCTATAGGTATCTGGGTTTGTTGTTTTGGGAGGATTCTGTTGATAATTAGCTTTTGTTTCCTTTTCTAGACTGAATTTGTCAACTGGTGAGTTTTTTGTTCTTTGCATGTTGTTTGCTTGTGTTGTCTTGTTGAATTTATCGTCTGGGTGTGTGTTAGTTTTGATTTTAGAGTTTGAATTTAGTTGGGTATGTGTCAAATTTGGTTTTTGATTGAATTTTATCAACTGGGTATGTGTTAGATTTGGTTTTTGACTGCATTAAGGTGTTTGATTCTATGTGGGGATATGTCTATTTATAGAGAGGAGTGAATCTGTCTATGTAGGGATATGTCTATTCAAGCGTTCTCAATTTCTTGTTTAATGGCTGAACAATTAGTCTGTACTCTGTACACATTTGAAAAGAAATCAAATTGACCTCATAAACCATTTCGTAAAATTTTGTAAAAATGGGGTAGTTTACTGGAATTTACCCAAATAATAAATAGACCTCATAAACCATTACAACAGTTGCCTCAGAGTCGGCTTTTAGCACTAGCGGGAGATTGTTGAGTCCATACCGTAGCCGTCTTCATCATGATACCTTAGAAGCATTGATGTGTGGGCAGAGTTGGTTATGGAGCGAACTTAAAGGTGTACTAAAAGATGCTACCATTTAAAACGTTCTTGATGATTATGAAGAAGATGAACTGGAGGAAAGTCATGCCATGGAGCTTTCAGACTAATGGATAGGTATTATTATCCTTGATTATCCTTGATTTTGGTCTATGTTTGGAATAGCATTCCCTTTCTCTTTGAGACAATGGTATTTCTTAAATTCTTTGTTAGAAATTTATAAGTTTTGTACTTCTGATAGTCTGATTTATATACTTTCTAAAGGAATGCATTGCTTACCTGTTTACTTGAAAACTGCATAGATAAGCTCCACAACACTGATATACATACTTTAAACATGGAACAAACTAAAAATGAGCTTGTTGTTGGTTGTCCACTGTATTATTTTGTTGGTTTTGTACAATAGGCTCACGTTTGTCTTGGTAGTTTGCACAAATCAGAGGGTTGCATCGATGTATGATTGTTGTCTAACAATCAATATATGCTTTGTATGGTACATGAGAAACTTAACTGTTCACTGTTTATGGAGCACAGTTTGCTATTCTTAAGTGAAAAGGGTTATCAATTTGCTTTTATCATTCATCCATTTTCTTTTTTTCTTTTAGGAAAAATTCTCTGAGCTTTATTGTGTATCTTATTAGGTATCAAATATCTCAAACTTTGTGTGACTTACTGTCACCTATTGCCAGGGGAGCAGGGAGATTGGTGCTGCCCTGTTGTGGCTTGACTTCCGCATGTTTGTTGTCATGCACAAGTCATGAGATCTGTAAAGGCAAAAATAAATGTCTTATATTGTTGTATTGTTGAAATAGGATTATTGTGTCATTTGTATCAGGTTTTTCTGTGACAAATGGAGATTAAATAGATAGAATCAATGTTGGTAATTTACAGAAGGTATTGAATAGCCTCTTACTCTCAATGAATGTTGCTTGTCTTCAGTAATTTTTTTTTCTTCTTAAGAAGTGTTGGTTGTCAGTAGTTCATGCTATGAGTAGTGTTCTGATCATAATATAGTTAAGTAACAAGATGTAGTGTTATCTTATATTTACCATAAAAATCTAATGAATCACTACATTAGATTTTTAATATTATTTATGTTTGTTTTGACAGGTCCTGCACTGTTAGAGTTCATGATGGGAATGCAATGTTACATGCTGATCTTCACTACCATGGAAATAGTAGTATTTTGTGATCTATTTTAGGAGTTGGAATTTGTTGACAAACAACTGAAGAGGCAAAGGAAAATGTTGCTTCTTTATTTTATTTTACTTTTTAAAATTTTGTATCTAATTCTTGATGAGGCTCACGAAAGAACATTCGCAACTGATATTTTGTTTGGACTTCTGAAGTAAGTGTTGACAAATAGACCTGATCTGAAGCTAGTTGTAATGAGTGCTACTTTTGAGGCTGAAAATTTTCAAAGTTATTTTGATGCACCACTTATGAATGTTCCAAGGAGGCTTCATCTAGTGGAAATATTTTACACTGAAAAGCCTAAAAGTGACTTTATTTTAGGAGTTGCCATTTGCTTGACAAACAACTGAAGAGGTAGGGGAAAATGTTGCTTCTTTATTTTATTTTATTTTATTTTTTATCTAATAAAATTTCTATCTCTATCTCAAAAAAAAAAAAAAAAAGAAAGAAAGAAAGAAGCAGATACAAACTAATCCATAAAATTTTTTTATTGATTAGTTTTTTCTTTTTTAAGATTGGTTAGTTTTTATGTTAAAATGTTTTGAATTAAAAAAAAAAAATTTAAATGGGTTTCGGGTAGGGTATGGATATCCATGGATAATATATTCGGGTAAGATTCGGGTGTGGATATTAATGGGTATTGATAATCGGGTATCCATGGGTAAATTTTTCGGGTCGGGTATGGGTATACCCGATCCATACCCTACACATGGCCATCCCTAATCCTGATTTTGTGAATTTGTTCAGAGCTTTTTTTTTCTCTGCAAAATACCAATCACACATTTTACAATATACCTCACAGCAAAGACTATATTTTTAGCAACTATTATAAAATAATATAAAAAAATTCATTAAAATAATGATAAACATATACTACAAAACATATACCACAACAACCAATACATATTCTCACCGGATATGTGTTAAATTTAAGGATCCATATTCTCACCGGATATCCGACCCAACTTCTCTGTGACACCTTCTTAAATACCAGTCAACTCCTTGACGATGACGTTTCAAAGTGATTAACACATTAAAACTAACAGCAACAGAATTAAATTAAATAATAATATAATAATACAAAAAAAAGGGAGTTTTAGACTTGAGTGCGCAACAGAGTCGTAAAATTTTGACCAAATTGAAACGCAAAGACAAAGAAATGATAAAGCTTTGAGCACAGTAAGAGAGTGATAGAGCGAAACAATGAAGAAGAAAAAAGAAAAGAAAAAGAACTCATCGTCGGCGATCGGAGCATCAAAGGCGGTGGCTGGCGCAACCTTGTCTTTCTGAGTACTCACGGCGTCTTCTCCGACGATCGGAGCATTTTCTGACGGATCTGCCGTCGACGGCTCGTCCCCCAAGTCTGCCGTGCGCTTCCATCCCACCAGCCACAACCCCAAGCCACAGCAATTGAAAAAAATAAAAATAAAAATAAAAAAACCCAGCACCCCACAGCCTTCCCCTTCCACTTCTCAACCTATAACCACCAACCACAGCAAAAAAAAAAAACCACCACCAACACAACCTTCCCCTTCCTCTTCCAACACACCCACAACCAACACAAAGCCACATCCACCACAAAACAAACCCACAGCAACCCCAAACTGAAACCCACCACGCCGATGCGCCCCAACGCCGATACGTTGAAAGCCACTTCGATCCACGAGGTCAGAGCACAACCACAACCCAGAGAGAGAAGAGAGAATTCTCAGAGAGAGAAGAGAGAACAGAGAAGTGGGAGAGAGTACAGAGAAATCTGAGATTGAGAAATATACCCTTTTTTTTTATTACTACCTTTGCTGGAGCACGTTTTTTGTGTGATGAGAAGCTAATGCTCTAAGTGAAACACGATAGGAGGGAAACAAATTTTTGGGAAATTTTTGGTGGGAAAAATAAAAAAAAGATAGATTTATTTTGAGAAAAAAAATATAAATAAAAGAAGACAATTTTAATTAATTATCATTTTTTATTGGCAATTACCATTTTGTCATGCATTTTGTAATGGTACATGAATCAATCAAATCAATATATTTAAGCGAGTTAATGAGGGAAAAATATTAAAAATCTAATATTAATGAGCTATGAAATAAAATTTAAAAACAAAAAACAATCATATATACTCAATAAAAATCACCACAGCTTTTTCAAAAAATTAAAAACAACTTTCTCAAAAACAATTTTTAAAAAAAATTATCACACGTTCTATCTTATTAAAAATTTTAAAAAAAAATGATCATAGCAATTACTAAATTTATGTAAGAATTTTAATACGTGACTAACAACGTTTACTTTTTAACTATAATGTAACATTATTATTGAATTCTAAAAAATATTACACCAACCAATAACTTATTATTGAATTCATATTTTGAAAATCCAACCGTTGGATTACATGTTATATATGTTCTTAACATGCATGCCAATTTTCATACCAATCAGATGTAATTTACCATTTGATCTTTAAACTCATCTTTTATGCATTATTTTAAATTACAAAAACTTGAATTTAAACAATTGATTGATGACATGGCTATTAATCTTTGATCACCTTGAAATTTTGCAAGCATAAAAAATATATGAAGATAATGTAATCTTACCGTAGATTTGTCAAAATTCACATCGAATTAAGAAATATAGAGTTGGGTTCAAGTTACACTTGATGTAACTTTAAAAAATGTTACGCCAACTAATAACTTATTATTGAATTCATATTTCAAAATCTAACCGTTGGATCACATTTTCTATATATTCTTAACATGCATGCCAATTTTCATGCCGATCGGGTGTAATTTACTACTTGATCTTCAAACTCATCTTTTATGTGTTATTTTAAACTACAAAAACTTGAATTTAAACAATCGATTGATGATATGGCTATTAATTTTTGATCACCTTGAAATTTTGTAATCATAAAAAATATATGAAGATAATGTACTCTAACAGTAGATTTGTCAAAATTCACATCGAATTAAGAAATATAAAGTTGTGTTCAAGTTACACTTGATGTAACTCTAAAAAATGTTACACCAACCAATAACTTATTGTTGAATTTATATTTTGAAAATCCAACCGTTGGATCACATTTTCTATATGTTCTTAACATGCATTCCAATTTTCATGCCAATTGGATGTAATTTACCATTTGATCTTTAAACTCATTTTTTATGCGCTATTTTAAACTACAAAAACTTAAATTTAAACAATTGATTGATGACATCGCTATTAATCTTTGCTCGCCTTGAAATTTTGTAAGCATGAAAAATATATGAAGAGAATTTAATCTAATGGTAGATTTGTCAAAATTCACATTGAATTAAGAAATATAGGGTTGGGTTCAAGTTACACTTCATGTAGCTCTAAAAAATGTTACACAAACCAATAACTTATTATTGCATTCATATTTTGAAAATCCAATCGTTGGATTACATGTTCTATATCTTTTTAACATGTATGCAAATTAGGTGTAATTTACCATTTGATCTTTAAGTGGGAAGGTGAAAAGAACAGAGAGAAATTTTGGGGCTGAGAAATTTAAAGGTCTATTGCTGCGGTCCAACCCGCCGCTACAACTAAGAAAAAGCGCCACAAAAAGGATCCCTATTGCGGCAGGGTTTTTGGTGCGCCGCTCTATCTCACTTACCGTTGCTAAAACAGGTCTATTGCAGCGGTCACAAAAAACGCTGCAATAGATCTCATGTATAACGGCAGGCCAAAAAGCGCCGCAATAGGCCTGCCACAATAGCTCGTTTTTCTTATAGAATATGGAGTAGGAACTGTGAGCCCAGCCCGAGGAGGAATAAAGGGCCACACGCACATTAGATCCTGGCCCGACCGGCGGGCTTGAGCCCGAGGAGGAAAGATAAAGAAGCCGACACCCTAAGGAGCCCAAGAAGCAAGCATCCCTCAGGAATTCTCAAGCTAGCTGACGGTGCTACAATACAAGAAACCAAGGGAGGAGAAACAGACAAGGGAGTAAAGAAGAAAGGAAATATCTAGATAAAGTAACCATCACCTCCGCATTTAATGTACTGTATCAACTTAGATGGCCACATTAATAAAGGAGTGACCCTTGAACAGTGGTCTCACAGCTTGCAACATTGTTTACTACCTCCAGCATAGTTTTGATGGGACAAGCATCCAGAGGAAGGTCCTTGGCTGTACAAGCAGAGGGCTAGGATGCATCCTAAGGAATATATAAAGTAAAGGAATACCTCCAAGAAAGAAAATGAAACCTGAAAGAAAATGACAAAAATTGAAGAACATGACTTTGTATTAAACACCTAAACTTTTTTATTTTTTAATTTTTTTAATTTTTATGTATATTACGTCCACGGCCAGACCCAAGGAAGTGTTACTTCCCTACCGTTGTGTTTCTTTTGTTATCTTTGAAGCCCTAACTCCATTGACCCTATAGCTAGATCATAATTACGCATTAAAGTTGACCTTGCAAGCTCATAATCTAACAAATTAATTGCATTGGGCCTAAAGAATTTGACTCCACTATTCTGAGTGGGCTTTGCATTTTTGGGCTCCTACAACACGTAAGGAAACAATTAATAGTAACGACGATGAGGTGACCTTATTTGGGTGGAGTTCAAATCTTTTGTACCACTTTTTGTGAACAAGATAGTTATCTTGACTTTTGCATTATAAATGTATTACTTTGTACTAAAACATTACTTAAAATTAAATAACCGTTAGAAAAAAGTTGGTTATTTTTTCATTTTTACATAAAAAGTTTCTTAAAATAATTTATTAAGTGTACTTTAATTACTAAGTGTACTTTAAAGGCATACGTTAGTAAAACCTTTCAAATATATATACATCTGTAGTTAAAAATCCTTTTATTTTTTTTATTTCTATTTTTTATTTTAGCTACCCAATTTTTTTAATATGAACTTTTATATCAGCTTTCTATCATTTTCTTCTTTTGCATTTGAATATTCAATTTTATTGCCTCTCCATAAACCCATGCTATAAATGAATTTTCTCACAGTTTTCAGGACATACACAATCAAAATTAGACTTTCATGATTTTTAGGACATACATCTCTATAATTGAGAAATACAAACTGTGGAAATCGTTATTGAAGTTTCTAAAAATTATATTTTCAAGATTTTGTGCATGTCAAAAGGGAAGGGAATAACTATTTAATTCCACAATCATAATTAATTAATGGCTGAGTCGTATGATCATATCTCCTAATTAGTAATTGATGAAGTGAGGATCACCGTACAAAAAGACGAATGGCTTTTATTGAACAATAATGGTGGGAACTTCATAAGAAATTACCCAGAAAGTTCATATATGCCGCTGAAAAGAAACGAACAAACGAAAACGAACGAAAATAAATTTGGATCCTTCACGGAAAACAAAAAAGCTTCAAAGAACACAATTTTCAATCCTCATAGCATGTGAAAAGTTTTATAATTCAACTAAAATTGACTTCTTCTACTATTTTTAATAAAGATATTTATGATTTAAATTCCCTTCCCCCAGACCCCAACTATTAAAATAAAATAAAAAAAAAAAAAAATCTACATAGCATAATTAGACTTCCCTCGAGGTTCATTTATCAGAGAGAATAAAATCCCCTTCAATCTTAGTGAAGCTAAATAAAGGGACAAAAGGGGCTTCTGCTCTTTTTGGGCAAATTAAATAGGAAAATGCCCCCATTCCCAAACTAAATAGGGAAATGCCACTCTTTTAAAAATCGAGTTTCTCAAAATAGATTTAGGCCCTATAACGGCGTTTTTAAGGAGCCTATAGTGACGTTTTTTAACTCGACTTTAAAGAAATCGAGTTATAGGTAAAAAAAAGGCCACTATAGGTTGATTTCATTGCCTATAACTCGATTTTATTGAAATCGAGTTAAAAACGTCACTATAGATCTTTAAAATGTCACTATAGGCTCCTTAAAAACGCCGCTATAGGGCCTAAATCGATTTTGAGAAACTTAATTTTCAAAAGAGGGGTATTTCCCTAATTAGTTTGAGAAGTGGGGCATTTTCCTATTTAATTTTTTTGAAAAGGGCAAAAGCCCCTTTTGTCCCTAAATAAAGTAATTAACCTACTTTCACCTCTTTTGACTTAGAACACAAAATGTCTTATAAACAACAGTGAAGACGGCAACATTTTTTAACCTATAAGAGGGAACAAGCCCCTCGGAGTAAAAGCAATAGTCAAGGGATTTCTTTTGGGGGTGGGGGAAATGGCCTTTCGCTATATACTAGTCTTAAACTTGCACTATGTATGGGTGTTTTTTTTTTCATATTTTTTTATGAGTCCAAATTCGGTAAGAATGAGATGAAAAACTCATATTTTACACCATCTAATAAAAGATTGTCCTATCATTTTTTTAATTAAAATTCAATAAATCCTACTACACATAATAACATCTTAATAAATTTACAATTAAGTTAGATTTACAAATGGGTATTAAAATTAATTGAGTGTGAGTGTGCATATTTTTATTATATAATATGATAATGTGGCATGTTGAAATTGGAAGGGTAAAACTTGGGGTTTACACCACATTCTTAATTATAGAATTTAATCTCTTTTTTTATTGGTAAGAATTTGTCATCAAAACAAACCATACAAATAGATGATAGAAAGCTAAAGTTTAGATATCGGTAAATAGGAAAATTCTTACACACGAAGACCAGAAACCCACCTCAACATAGGATAGGAGGTGATTTTTTTTTTCCCACTTGGCTATAATATTCTTTTGACTCAAAGATAAAAAGAGAGGCTGAGTTGCTTTTTTTCTGTTATAGCTATTTTCTTCCCCTACTAAATCTGTAATACCTGAGTTTCTCAGCTGCTAGGGTGGCTGGTTTCTCCTCCAACTTTCCCTAGGCAGTAGAATTCTTGTTCCTTCTTGTAAGGATTGTCTTTTCCCTCCGTAACAACGTTACGTGTAGGGCTAGTTGGTTTTTTTTTTTCTTTGTGGGGTGGGGAAACACTCTTTTTCTGATACTCTGTTTTTCCGAATCCTTTTTTCTTCTTCTTTTCCATTTTCTTCTTGTCCTTTTGCTTTTGCCGTGGAAGATCTTACGAAAAAGTGGAACTGCCTCTCTCTCTCGGAAAGGGAAGGAGAGGATCTTTGCATCAAGAAAGATCGCCAATCTAAGGAGCATATTATAGCAGCTTTTTTCTTAACGCGACGAGCTTTGAACATGGAAGCCGTTGCTAGAACCTTTAAGCTGCTGTGGCGGTCAGAGAATGGCTTTAAAATCCAGAGAGAAGGGGATCATAAGATCCTTTTTGTTTTTGACAATAAGGAGGATGTGGATAGAATCCTTTCCATTGAGCCATGGAGCTTTGATAAGTCGCTGGTGGTTACTCAGAGATTTGACAGGGGCTCATTGATTGAAGAGCTTAGTTTCAACAAGGCTTCGTTTTGGGTCCAAGTTCACAATATTCCTATCAGGTATAGGAATAGATCTGTAGCAGAGGATATCTGCGATTCAATCGATCAGGTTCATCGATCTGCAGAAAATACCGAGGGTGGAGGTGGGAGTTATATGAGGGTACAAGTTACCCTAGATGTCTATCAACCTCTATGCCGTGGAAGGGTCATTAAACTCGAGGAGGGAGAGAAAATTTGGGTGAGCTTCAAGTGTGAGCGTTTGCCTAACATCTGCTACTGGTGTGGCTGTTTTGATCATGGGGATAAAGATCGTGACATTTGGATCCAAAGTAAGGGCACTCTGCAGGTATCATCTCAACAGTATGGGGCGTGGCTTCATGCTCCACCAACTGTTCCCACCAATAACAGAGTGATACGGGTCTCGGGTTACTATGAGGATCGGAAGGAAAACATCTCCACACGGCGGAGGAAGACTGAGAAACAACGGCCAATTACTATTCCGAAGCCGGTGAGGGAAACACAAACAGAAAAGGAAATAATAGATACGGGGGAGGAAATCATGGGGGCGCTGAATTTAGATGATGAGTCACCGGAGCCAAATAAGGATAAAGAGCAAATATTGAGGGATCCCGTAACAGAGGGGAACAATTTTGAGTAACAAATCTAGGATATAGACAAGGATCTTGGATTCAATGAAAGTCCTAATACTACTATGCCAGCTGTTGAATTATGCAGAAATAATGCCATGCAAGCCATGCTGAACGTGGAAGAGGAAATTCAAAATAAACAGCACATGCAGTCACGTGATCTGAGTAGGGTCCATCCTTTACCTCTCACAAATATTTCTAATGTTTCTAACCATGCTGTTGTTGCAGATAAGAATCCACACCCAACATGGAAACGGTTGGCTCGTTTATCTGTCAGCTCTCAAGATACAGTGGAGGATTCCATTGGCATCAAACATCCAGTGGATATGGAGGTTGATCATTATGAGTTACCATGCAAGAAGTTGGTGGTTTCAAGTGATGATAAGGAAAATTTCCCTGGTTTGGCGGAGACTGGTTTCTAGTCCCGCCGGCCGCAATAAGTTGCATAGTTTGGAACTGCCGAGGGCTTGGGAACCAACGTGCAGTTCAAGAGCTTGCGGATATGGTGTAGGCAAAAGCTCCCTCTCTCATGTTCTTAGCCGAAACATGGGCAGACAAAGCAAGGCTAAACTACGTTCAGAGTCGCATTCAGTTTGATCAGAAATTTTTTGTTGAAAGAATTAACAGGGGTGGAGGTTTAGTGCTTTTTTGGAAGAATGAAATTGAAGTGGATGTTGAGTCATCTTCCCTAAATCACATTGACGTCACCATAAATAAAAATTCAGAGAAGCCATGGAGGTTCACAGGCTTTTACGGTGAACCCGATACTCACAAAAGATTCGAGTCTTAGGATCTTCTTCGTTCTCTACACCGTTGAAGCTCTCTGCCATGGCTTTGCGCCGGTGATTTCAACGAGATAATCAAGCAGTCCGAAAAGCCAGGTGGCAGACTTCGTCCTCACAACCAAATGCAACAGTTTAGAGAAGTTCTTGACGAATGTGGGTTCATGGACTTGGGTTTTAAAGGATTCCCTTTTACTTGGAGTAAACATTGGCAGAATGGTTTCTCTGTTTGGGAGAGATTGGACAGAGCAATGGCTTCACAAGAATGGTTTTCGGAATTTCCCGGTACAGTAGTTCACCATATAGATAACACTTCTTCGAATCACAAGATGCTGTGGGTTGAGAAAGCAGAAATAGAATTTAGACAAAAGAAAAAACTTTTCAGATTTGAGGAAGTGTGGTTGGCTGACAAAGGATGTGGTGAAGTGGTGGAGGGTGTGTGGCTAGCTAGTGTTGAGGAGAATGATGATAAAATGGTGATGAGAAAAATAGCAACTTGTGGAGAAGAGTTGTCGAGGTGGAGCAAGGAGTGCTTTGGTAATATCCGAAATGAATTAGCAAAGAAAAGAAGGGAGTTGGCACGGGTTGAGAGACAAGCATTACAAGGGGGCTGTGCAATCCGATTAGTGACTATCAAAAATGAAATTAATTCGTTGATGGACAAGGAGGAGCGAATGTGGAGATAGAGGAGTAGATCTTTGTATCTGAAGGAAGGGGATAGGAATACACATTTTTTCCACTGCCGAGCCACCTTAAGAAAGCGCCGAAACACTATTTCAGGAATTAGAAATCGGGCTGAGGAGTGGTGTATACAGCCTGAACAGATTGCTGAGGTCTTTATTGATTATTATAAAGATCTGTTTACTTCAACAAATCTCCAAAGCAATCCTACAATTCTTAACTCCATTCCACAGCTTGTGACTGAAGAAATGAACGCCTCCCTCACAGATAATTTCCAAGCATGGGAAGTGGAAGCTACTCTTAAACAAATGGCGCCTCTCAAAGCACCAGGTCTAGATGGAATGCCACCATTGTTCTTCCAGAATTATTGGGACTTAGTCAAAGGTGATATCACAACCACTGTTTTGAATTATTTAAACTCTGGTTCGTTACCCTCAACTCTAAATCATACCTTTGTTACTTTAATCCCAAAAGTTAAAAATCCTAAAAAAGTCACTGAGTTCCGACCTATTAGCCTTTGTAATGTGCTTTACAAGATTTTTTCAAAGGTCTTAGCTAATAGGTTAAAAAGAGTTTTACCTCTTCTTATCTCGGAACATCAAAGTGCTTTCCTTAAGGGGAGACTGATTACAGATAACATCTTGGTTGCTTTTGAAACCCTACACTATATGAAAAATCATAACTCAGGATCAAAAGGTTTTATGGCCCTTAAGCTTGACATGAGTAAAGCGTATGATAGGGTGGAATGGTCTTTTCTGGAAGATGTTACGAGACAGATGGGCTTTAATGACAAAAGGGTGATTCTTGTTATGGCTTGTATCAAATCTGTTTCCTATTCTTTGCTTATAAATGGTGAACCATAGGGACACATTGTACTAACCAGGGGTATCCGTCAAGGAGATCCTCTCTCCCCATACCTTTTTCTGTTATGCTCAGAGGGCCTTCACAGGCTCATTCTGACCGCAGCAAATAATGGGAAATAAAAGGGGTGTCCCTATGTAGAAATGGCCTGAAACTAACACATTTACTTTTTGCAGATGATAGCCTCCTCTTCTGTAGGGCTACTAGAAGTGAATGTCAAAAGGTTCTTGAAATATTATCCACTTATAAGAAGTTTTTAGGCCAAAAGCTGAATAAGGAGAAAACGATGCTCTTTTTTAGCAAATCCACCCCCTTGGAAATTCAGTCTGAGATCATGGCTGAATTTGGAGTAACTGAGTTGAAGCAATATGAGGCCTATTTGGGCTTACCAGCTTTGGTTGGTAAAAATAAGAGAGCTAGCTTTGATCAATTAAAACATAAAGTGTGGGGGAGACTACAAGGTTGGGAAGGAAAGTTGTTATCACAATCAGGAAGGGAGGTTCTCATTAAATCAGTTATCCAGGCCATACCTACATTTGCTATGAGCTGCTTTAAGTTGCCAATTACTTTGTGTCATGAGATTGAAACCCTTGTTCGAAAATTTTGGTGGGGGCAAAGGGGTGACCAGAGGAAAGTTCATGGGGTGAGATGGGAGGAGATGTGCCGGCACAAAGATCAGGGAGGAATGGGTTTTAAGGATCTTACTATGTTCAATGATGCAATGTTGGCCAAACTTTCTTGGAGATTGCTTCATGACGATAACTCACTCTTTTATAGAGTGTTTAAGGCTAGATTCTTTCCCAATGGTACAATTTTGGATGCTAAAGATTCTACCTCTGCCTCTTATGCGTGGAAGAGCATTTTAAAAGGTAGAGAGCTAATTTTGAAGGGGGCCTTATGGAGAGTGGGTGATGGAAAACAAATAAAGATTTGGGGAGATAATTGGCTACCAACAAAAAATCAGCCAAGAGTCACTTCCCTAATGATATTTGGACAACAGAACTCAGCTGTGGAAGTCTTGATAAACCAAGCTACCCGATGTTGGAGAGAAGAAGTTATTGTCCATTGCTTCAATGCAACAGAGGCGGATGCTATCAAAAGTATACCACTAAGCTCCCATGCACAACGGGACACATTGGTTTCGCATTTTACTCCAAATGGCCGATACACTGTGAATTCAGGCTATAGGTTCCTATCTGAAGAGCACAGCACAATTCAACCCCCTCATCAATCCGTATCACATTCCCCTGTTTACTGGAAAAAATTATGGAGGATGAATATTCCGAACAAAATTAAAAACTTTGTTTGGCGCTCATGCAGAGAAGCTCTCCCAACCAAAGCAAACTTACACAGACGGAAAATCGCAGTAGATGCAATCTGTGATCGGTGCAAGGAGAGAACGCAGGATTGCTCACATGCTTTATTTTTTTGTTCTGATGTACAGGGTGTTTGGGCAGCAGACCAGTAATGGCAATGGTTATCACTAATGGTGGGGAAGACAGCCAGGGAGATTTTTAATCACACTTTGGAGGAAGACAAGGATCCTTCGCTACTGGCTTACACAGCTTAGGCACTTTGGAACCGCAGAAATAAGTGTCAGATAAACAAGCCACAATACCCACTGAATTAGATTCTGCAGTTTGCAAAGGATCGGAGAAGGGAATTTCAAACAGCCCAATCAACTTCCCTGAAGCAGATGCACAGGAAACACACACGTTGGAAGCCACCTGACTTCGGACAATTCAAAGTCAACTACGACGGCGCAGTCTTCAGAGAACAGGGCAGAGCTGGAATTGGTGTGGTCATCTGCAACTCTGATGGAGCAGTGCTGGCCTCCCTTTCATAGCAAATATCTCTGCCAACCACAGTAGCACAGGTGGAAGCTTTGGTGGCGCGGAAAGCAACAAAATTCGCCTTGGAGATTGGCATCGATCAAGTTATCATAGAGGGAGATTCCGAAGTTATTTACAAAGATCTAATTGACCCAAGACCTTCTCTTGCTCTACACGGACACCTTATTTGTGATGTTTTTCATTTAGCTAGAGCCTTTTCTCTCTGTAACTTTAATAAAGTTGATCGAACAGGAAATAATGTTACCCACAAATTGGCTAGAAGGGCTACTTCGATGCATGATTTAAATGTCTGGATGGAAGATGTGCCACCAGATATTCTCCAGTTTGTACAGGCTAATTTAACAGCCTTGGTTAGTTGAAATGAATGTCTTGTTTCTAAAAAAAAAAAAAAAATTAAAACAAATGTTTTTTTTTTTTCTTCTTTATTTACAATATGAATAAAAATGATTAAAAAGTAAGCCCCATTGGTTTTTTTTCTTAATTTTCAATCGCAATTCCAATTGACGTTAATATTCGGTTGTAAATTAGTAAGACCCATTATCGGTTTTGGAAAGTTTCTCCAACCTAGATATACTCGTTTTTTTCCCATCTTTTCCTCATGAAACATTTTTCCAAAACTCTTCTTGCACGTTGTATTGGTAAGTAATTTCCAAATATAATTATTTAGTGTTATAATCCCTCTATTGGTTATTAGCATTGTCATCTACGACTTCCCATAATAGCTTGTTACAATCCAAAAGATGGATCCAGGCCGATGCGATGGAGAATGTCCTTGATCAACTTGGTTCTTGATAAGAAGGAAAACATACACATGCATGACAGGCAACTAGTGTAACTAAGTATGCATGTGGACCTATTTATGTATGCTAAGATGCCTCATCCCACAGGACTCACACTACCATATATTGTGGTAGCTAGGCATGTCCAAAAGGTGAATGTGCAATTGGCACAAATGCTATAAATGCGTATGTAAGAGTATTCTCATCAAGTGTGTTAAAAATGCCAAATATTTTTTAAAAAATTATTTTTAACACCTCAAATCATAAAAACATACTGTAGGGGCATTAGGCCCAGAAGTCCACTATTTATATGTGCATAATGGGTCTGAGGCCAAAGCCGAGGACTAAAGGCGTCCAAAGGTGGTGAACACTGTCAAAAGGGCCCATGTTGGAAAATGGAGAAATTAGTTGTGATCATAACAGCCCAAGGAGTGGTGCCGAGGATAAGATTCTTCTCGGCTAGTCTAAGCCAAGGTCCATGGAGGTGATCTGCCATCCAGAAGAACGTCACAGAAACACTTGGTCTACATGGATAAGCACAATGAGAGCTCAGGACAGGAAAGTGTCCTAAAATATCTAAGGAGAAAATTGCTACCTCCACATTAAATGTATTGCACCTAACTCCCTGGCCGCATTAATGTGGAGGTGATACTTGAACAGTGTATTCTAGCCTTACAGCTTCTGCATGAAGACTTGTAGGAGAGGATGATGGGACAAATATCAACACCAACCATTTGACATGCACGTGGAAGGTGGGGATGAAAGGGAGAGACAATATAAAGGAAAAGGAGGCAACGAGACAAAGGGATCGAGAATTCAAGAGAATAACACTGTAGCATTCCAGAACCAAAATTGTAAACAGATTTGAGAATAATATATAAGAACAAACCTCCTCGGATTTTGCCGAGGACGATTTTTCTTTAATACAACCCTTTTTCTTTTCATTCTCTTATCATTTGAACTCCTTATAGTGTTCGTTTGATTAACTAAATCCCAGTTTTCCAATCCACTATCTACAAATTCATTGTTTTGGATTTTTTGGGCCTAAGTCCATTCACGTAGTGGGCTAGGAATTCAAATCTAGTCCTTACAATTGGCACCGTCAATGGAAAATACTAGTGTTATAGTGAATCCAGTGTAGAACGATGGTAGGTTCAGGTCCACATCAGGCAGAGTCTATAGGGTCTCAGCGTCAAGATCATTTTCGTGATCTCAAACTACAAAGAGATTGAGAAAGAAGTGTACATACTACCCATACCAGTAATAGCCAAGCTCGGGGTAAAAGCCACATCTCTTTTGAGGAGAATTCCAGAAACATGTAGAAGGAGATTGATCACTTGAAGAGGAGCTTGTGCCACGAATGGCGAAAGCGAGCTCCCTCAAATTCAAACCTTTCTTCTAATGGTGAAGAGGATGGTAGCTATAGGCGAAGATCGAGGACTCCACCTAGCGAGTTTTTCTCATATAAGGAGGACTATCATCATGAGTGTAGAAAAAGAGATTCATCCTCGGTTGGCCTGGGAAACAATGCTATGAGTAAAGCGCTCAACCAGATTTCCAGGTCACCTTTCATGCATTGGATTGAGGGAGGGATACTTCCTCGGCAGTTTTCACAACCCACGTTCACCATGTACAATGGTGGAACAGACCCTGTGGAGTATGTCAGCCACTTCAATCAAAGGATGGTTGTACACTCCAAGAATGAGCCTTTGATGTGCAAGGTATTCCCGTCCAGTTTGGGGCCTATGGTGATGAGGTGGTTTGATAGTCTAAGGGCAAGTTCCATTGATTTCTTCAAGGAACTCACTCAAGCGTTTGAATTTCACTTTATCACGTGTAGCAGGGTTCCTCGGCCTTTGGCCTCCTTATTGTCTTTATCCATAAGAGAAGGGGAAACCCTAAAGACATATTCAGACAGATACTAGGAAATGTTCAATGAGATAGATGGTAATTTTGATGATGTAGCCATTAGCACTTTCAAGCTCGGCCTACCTTTTGAGCATGGTTTGAGGAAGTTTTTTGATGGGGAAACCTGTTACCAGTATACGCTAACTCATGGATCGGATTGACAAGTACAAGAAGGTCAAAGAGAACCAACAGCAAGACAAGGGAAAGAACAAGGTTATCCCTCAAGAGAAGAGGGATTTCATGTCGGACCGTTACAACAATAACAGACCTCAAAGAGATTTTGCTGGACAGTCTAAGTCTACAGCTCCTCAAGTGGTAAACACTGTGTTTAGGGATCTAGTGCACCAAGTTTTGGAGAAGATCAAGAACGAGCCATATTTCAAATGGACGAACAAGATGAATGGAGATCCTTTGAGGTGCAACCAAAGTCTTCATTGCCAATACCACCAAGAGCGGAGACATACCACTGAAGACTGCCGAACATTATGGAATCATCTGGAACAACTAGTCAATGAGGTAAGATTACAACATTTCTTGTATCGCCCCAACGGGTAAGGTGTCCAGTCAAGGTCTGAGACTCAGGGGAATGCTTCTTCAAGGCCCCCAATAGGCACAATTAATGTCATCTTTGTTGCATTTAGGAGGACTGGTTCACAGCCCTTTAGGGTGATGTCAGTGGCTCGGCTTCCAGCCGAGGACACTAGCTTTGGGCCGAAGAGGGCTAAAGTCGAAATTCGACCAGTGTTGAGTTTCTCGGATGAAGATAAGGCAGGAACCATCCAACCACATGATGATGCTTTGGTGGTAACCCTCAGAATAGAAGGGTATGATGTGAAAAGGGTGATGGTAGATCAGGGCAGCGGTGTAGAAATTATGTATGCCGATTTGTACAGGAGGCTGAACTTAAAGCTAGAGGACCTGACAGCTTATGATTCACCTTTGGTGAGTTTTGATGGAAAAGTTGTCATCCTAAAGGGTCAGATTAGGTTGCCCGTGCAGGCAGGCTTAGAAGTGGTTGAAGTGGACTTCATTATTGTTGATGACTTCTCTCCTTACACGACCATAGTCGCCAGACCCTGGCTTCACGCCCTAGGAGCCGTTTCTTCAACTCTGCATCAGAAGGTAAAGTATCCACCAGGAGATCAGATTGAGGAGCTGGCGGGGAACCAATCCATGGCCGGACAGTGCCTTATGTCTGTAATTTTGCATCAGCTAGTAGCTGAGTCCTTGGCCTCGGTCAAGGAAGGTTTATAGCAATCAAAGTCTACGGAATTGCCTGTGAAGGGGCCAGCTGAGGAGGCTAAATGCGAAGATTTAGAGAAATTCACCGTAAGTGATGATCCAGAGAAGTTTTTTCAGGTTGAAACTCAGTTACCACCTTAGGAGAAAGGGGAGCTGGTGGAATTTCTTAAGGGAAATGTTGATGTATTCGCCTAGAATGCCTATGAAGCTCCAGGAATGGATTCGAGCTTCATTTGCCATCATCTGAATGTCAATCCATCTGTCACCCCCAGGAAGCAACCGCCTCGGCGTTCATCTAAGGAGCACTCTAATGTTGTCAAGAATGAAGTGACGAAACATAAGCAGGCTGGGGCTATTAAAGAAGTCTTTTACCCTGAATGGCTGGCTAACACAGTAGTGGTAAAAAAGAAGATTGGGAAGTGGCGCATATGTGTAAATTTTACGGACTTGAACAAAGCTTGTCCAAATGACCATTTTCCTATGCCTCAGATTGATCAGTTGGTGGACGCAATTGTAGGTCATCCTCAGATGAGCTTCCTGGATGCCTTTCAAGGGTACCATCAGATACTTTTAGCTTTGGACGACCAAGAGAAGAGAGCTTTCGTCACTCCTACTAGAAATTACCATTATAAGGTGATGCCATTTGATTTGAAGAATGCAGGGGCTACCTATCAGAGGATGATGACCAGGATGTTTAAGCCACAATTAGGAAAAAACATTGAAATCTACATTGATGATATGGTGGTCAAAAGCAAGGCAGAGTCCAGGCATATTAAGGACCTCAGGAATACTTTTGCTATCTTGAGGAAACAAAAGCTACGACTTAATGCTTCCAAGTGTTCTTTCGGTGTCAGATCTGGGAAGTTCTCAGGTTACATGGTCACACACCGCAGAATTGAAGTCAATCCCGATCAGATTAAGGAGATCAACAATCTGCAACCACCTCGGAATCCCAAAGAGGTCTAAAAGCTTATAGGGATGACCGCTGCTCTAAACTGATTCATCTCTCGGTTAACAGACAGGTGTAGACATTTCTTTCAATTGTTGAATAAATGGAAGGGGTTTGAATGGACTGAGGAGTGTGTCTTAGCTTTCCAGCAGTTGAAAGAGTATTTGTCCCTTCCGCCCATCATGTCTAAACCCGAGGTGGATGAAGTTTTGTTTGCCTACATCGCCGTGGCCTCCCATGCGGTGAGTTTGGTACTAATACAGGTTGATAATGGCATTTAGAGACTGGTATATTATGTGAGCAAGTCCCTGCTTGAGGCTGAAGTTCGTTACTTACCCTTAGAAATGACCATTTTGGCCGTTGTGCATGCTACGCCCAAGCTTCCCAACTATTTTCAGTCACACACAGTTGTTGTCCTAACCCAACTCTCACTCAGGTCTCTACTTCAGAGTACTGATTACACATGTAGAATTGCAAAGTGGGGCATGATTTTTGGGGCTTTTGATATCAAATACATGCCTCGCACCTCTGTAAAGGGTTAGGTCCTTGCCGACCTGGTAATTGAATTTACTGAAACCCCAGTTGAAAAGAGGGTAGAGGAGCAGAACATGGATGGAAAATTGGTTGGGGTAATCTCCGTACAAGAGCCTTTGTCCTAGAAGGTCTACGTTGATGGTGCAATGAATCACAAGGGATCTAGTGTGGGGTTAGTCTTGATATCTCCGGAGAGGATCACAATCGAAAAATCTTTAAGATTGGGCTTCTCGGCCATAAACAATGAAGCTGAATACGAAGCTCTGCTGGAAGGAATGATCATGGTTCAAAAAATGGGTGGAAAGGCAGTGGAGTTGTTCTCTGATTCAAGGATGGTTGTGGGCCAAGTCCAAGGAGAGTTGGAAGCCAGAGATTCTAGAACGCAAGAGTACTTGAACCAGGTTAGACGTTTATAGTATGGTTTTGAGTCCTTTAATTTATCACAAATCCCTAGGAGTAAAAATACACATGCGGACTCTCTTGCCACATTGGCGACCTGCTCGGCACAAAGTTTACCTCAGGTAATCCTCGTAGAGGACTTATATAAACCTATCGAGATAGGAAGGACTGTGGTCCATGTCCATCAAATAAGGGTGGGTCCTAGCTGGATGGACTCTATTGTATTGTTCCTTAAGGAAGATGTTTTATCTGAAGATAAGTCCGAGGCTGACAAAGTACGAAGAAAGGCTCATCGGTTATGGCTGTCTGAATATCAAAAGTTGTATAAAAGGTCTTTTTCTGGCCTATATCTGCTGTGCGTACACTCTGAAGCAGTTGAGCTACTCTTGGAAGAATTACATGAAGGAATTTGTGGAAGCCACACGGGGGGCAAATCCTTGTCCCATAGGGCCCTCGCCTAAGGCTATTGGTGGCCAAATATGCAAAAAGACGCATAGGACTATGCAAAGAAGTGTGACCAATGCCAGAGGTTTGCCCCGAATATTCACCAACTTGGGGGAGTCCTTAATCCTTTGTCTAGTCCTTGGCCTTTTGCTCAATGGGACTTGGATATTGTCGGCCATTTCCCTAAGGCAGCAGGGAGCAAAAGGTATTTGTTGGTCGGCACAGACTACTTCATTAAGTGGGTTAAAGCTAAACCACTAGCAAACATTAGAGACGGGGATGCCAAACGATTTATTTGGAAAAACATTGTCACCAGGTTTGGAGTCCCTCGTACCCTCATCTAGGACAATGGTTTGCAATTTTATAGCAAGACCTTCAAGAGATATTGCTGCGACCTGGGCATAACAAATAGATATTCCACCCCGGCATATCCACAAGGGGAATGGACCGGCTGAAGCTATCAATAAGGTTATAGTAAGTGGACTTAAAAAGAGGCTGTATGATGCGAAAGGGAAATGGGTAGAAGAGTTGTCACTTGTTCTATGGACTTACCAGACTACACCTCGTAAGTCCACGGGAGAGATGCATTTTTCCATGACTTATGGGGCCGAGGCTGTTATCCCTTTAGAGACTGGATTCCCTACACTGAGAACAAGTTCCTTCACTACAAGCAGCAACGATGAACTGTTGGAGAGGAGTTTAGACTTAATTGAAGAACGAAGAGAAAGTGCCATAGTCCAATTAGCCTATTATCAACATAAGCTCAAGCAGGGATATGATGCCAACGTAAAACTAAGACCACTGGTAATTGGAGACTTGGTCTTAAGAAAAGTTTTAGGAACTGCAAAGAACCCAACATGGGGAAAATTGGGACCCAACTGGGAAGGGCCATACCATATCACATCGGTGGCCGGAATAGGTGCGTATCATCTTGAAGATCTGGAGGAAAAAGTTGTACCACGTCCCTGGAATGTAAATAATCTTAAGAGATATTATTATTAATAAAGACTTCCTTCACTCAATTCGAGTTTGTTGTATTATGCGTCATGCGTTTTTCACCATTTATCTAAGTATCAAACAAAACCTTGGTCATGCCTGGCTCCTTGGACCACATATCTTGGGGAAATTGATATCTTTAATTTATCTATCCAAGTATCAAATAGAACCTTGGTTATGCCTGGCTCCTCAAACCACTTACCTTAGAAAAATTGATATCTTTAAGTTATCTAAGTATCAAACAGAACCTTGGTCATACCTGACTCCTCGGACCACATACCTTGGGTAAATTGATATGTTAAGTTATTTATTTAAGTATCAAACAGAACCTTGGTCATGCTTGGCTCCTCGGACCACATACCTTGAGAAAATTGATATCTTTAAATTATTTCTCTAAGTATTAAACAGAACCTTAGCTATGTCTGGTTCCTTGGACCATCTGCTTTGGGTAAATTAATACTTCATGACATCAATCTAAGTATCAAACAGAACCTCGGTCATGCCTGGCTCCTCAGACCACATACCTAAGGTAAATTAATACGTAAAGTTATTTTTTTAAGTGTTAATTAAGACCTGAACTATGCTTGGTTCCTCGGACCGCATAATTTGGGTAAATTAACATTATCCCTCGTATTGCTAAGTAACAGGATAAAGCCCTGGTTATTGTGGGCCTTGTGAAATACATGTTTAAGGTAGATTAGTATCCTTTACTAATTACTTTGGTGCCAAGTATAATCACTCCAAACATCAATGATTTTCACCACAATAAGAGTCCCAAGTAGATGCTCATGAGCATCACTTAAAACATTCACAGGCATATCTGTATATGTGTAAAAGTTAACTATCCCTTTGACCCTATAAACTTGTTGATGAGTAGGGCACAAAGTGATTTAAAACCCTCATACGTGTTGCAATACTCTGTATGTTCTTAAAATTAAGATTATGCTTTGACGAGGTGATTGACTTAGTAAAATTCACCTGTTTTTGGGGCTGATCATATGAAACCGGACAATTCCTCTATTACTTAAGTTGATCAATGAGAGAAGTGTTACTTCATTATTACCTTTATTGAATTTTAACTAAAATAGAGATCATATCAGCTTCAGTATGTGAATCACAGGAAAAAAGAAAACATTCATAACTTTCATTAATAAAAGCCTTGAAATAAGGCAGACCAACTACAAAAAGGTAAGTTGATTACCAAATGGGAAAATAAAAAATAAGGTGCAACCTATTTCTTCATCTTTATTACAAGTTTTTCTTTTGCATCCTTGAGAGGTTAGGTATCTGCTGCTGTGGTGGAAACTTGGGCCTTATCCTTGGGATCCTCTTTTGGAGGTATGGCAAGAGTTACCAATACCAACTCCATGCTCTAAGAAGTTCCTTTTTCCTTGGAAATATCCTTTGGAGCAGTTGGAGGTAGGTCAATGCCTTGGATTGTTTCTTTGTTAACATCCCCTGTTTTTGTAGTGTCCTCGTTCTGCTTTGCCCCCTCTGAAGAAGTATTGGCTGCAGGAGGAGCTTTAGGAGGGCAGTCTTGAGTTTCACTTGCCTCTGAGGGTACTGGGTCGGCCTTAGAGTTCGATGAGCTTGAAGGACGTATGGCTGGGGGGTAGTAGATACTTTCTGCTTTTCTGAGCATAGAAGAAGCCTTAACCTGGCTTGGTTGAGGGCTTTATCCCATATTAGGGCACAGTAAGTCCTACAAACGGTAGGGACCTCGACCCTAAGGGTGTCCTCAGTCTCAGCCACCCCAACGTCGTATCCGTGCTGCTCAACTTCATCTCTAGCTTTCTCTGCCTCATCCTTGGCCTTCTCAGCTAGGACCTTGGCCTTTTTAACCTCCTCCAATTTCTTTTTCAGCACGGCAACTTGAGTATTGGAGGAGGCCAGCTGGTCCTCAACACTGTGCAGTTGCAGCCTTTGGCTCTCAGCCTACTTCTTAACGTTTTCAAGGGCAACTACCGCGTATTTTCTTTCTTTCTCCTCCTCCTGCGGCTTCTTCTTAAGCTCCTTGACGCTCTTCTCGGCCACCTGAAAGGCCTCCACGACGGCGTTATGCCTTCCTTCCCCCTCCTTCATTTGCCGATGGCAATAGTTGGTCATCTCCTCGGCCTGGAAGGAGGCTTGAATAGCCTACCAAGTGAAGAAATAAGAATTAGAGGAAGAAAGTGAAGGAAATAGATTAGGAAGAAAGGAAGAAGACATACCATGGCAAGGTATCTTTTGAGACTGAGGAAAACCTCATGTCTCCTCATATCTCGGAGCTCGGCCATGTCCTCGGGGAGAAGCAAAGCTTGCTCTACCGCGTCGGCCACGTAGCCAGCTGTTCCTTCTTGGAAATTACGGATGAAGGCGTTGGCAAGAAGAGGTTCCCCATTCAGTATTGAAGCAGAGAGCTAGGCTGGGGGCCCAACTTAGGGATCACTTCTCTTCTTGACGCCCCTCTGTCCCGTTTTGGCTTGTTTGGATGCCTTCTGAACCTCGTCCACATGAGGGGGAAGGTTTTTTCCAGCTTCTATCACCTCCTTCCCTTTCTACTCTCTTTTCCTCTTTAGGTCGGCTGTCTGGGAGTGCAAAGCTGGTGGAGGAGTGGGAGGCTTGGTAGGTGCTGTCTTCCCAAGTGCATCCCTCCTAGGTTGGGACTCTATTAAATCCAATAGACTGGACTTTGGTTTGCGCTGGATACCCATCTCATCGATTATTGGTGAGAATGGTGGGCTGAGATCAGGGACTGAAGTTTCCGGGGACAAGGCTTGGTTGAAAACTTCGAATTCGTCCTTGGAATCAGCTACTTCTACCACTTTTTCCCCTTCTATGTTGATGGGACGAGACGAGGTGGTCGCTCCGGCTTTTTGTTGTAATGGCTGGGCTACCGTTGGTGTGCCTTTAGGTATGGGCTCTGCAGTAGGCGCGTCATCTGGTTTTGGACCGAGAAAAAGAATGGGCTCTGTGGTGAGTGTGCCTTCAAGAACCGGGCCGGGAAGGAGAAAACCTGGGGTTGCTACGCTGATGTGGTGCAGCCAAGGATCGTTTGCATTAATAACGCACTTGGGCACCAGAAAATTCTTGGATATTGGGGTGTAGCCCAATATCAAGTGAGCTGCCCTACGTTGACCGTCAGAGTGTACAAAAACCTCGGCCTTCAAGATTTTGTCTAAACTATCCCGGTTTACGAGACCGAAGTTGGGAATAACAGAGTGTGGGTCTGCAAAATCATCAAGAAAGCCAGGAAGGTAACATTAGTGAAATACAAGTCAAAAGAAACCTTAGAGGCATACAAAAACCAAGGAAAAAGAAAAATGAAACAACTTTGAAATTGCGAATCTAAGCCTAAGGCCCCACCTAGTTTGCCTTCCCTCATCGGATAAGGGAGGCCATCGTGCCAGTCCCCTGATATAATCAGGAAGTCCTTGTTTAAGCCTTTATTGGAGTCAGTGAGGCATTGAATGAGCCTAACCTCAGGGTGTCTAGACTTAAGGTAATACCCCTGCCCAGTGAAGTGGTGAAGGTTGTAGATCCAGTTGACATCGTGGTGAGTTAACTCTAAACCCATTTTTTCATTAAGGGCATCCACACACCCTAGTATTCTGAACATATTTGGGGCACATTGGGTAAAAGCTAACCTATGGGCTTTAAGGTAATCTCTGGTGACAACACCCATGGGGATTCTCATCCCTCCCTCTTTGAAGGGTACTTATACTAAAGGGGAAACTAGAAGCGGGAAAATTCTTGCTAGGTACCCAACGAAAACATCAACCATTGGATGTGTATCACGCCGTAGAACGTGGGGAATAGGAAGTCGCAAAAATTTATTGAGCGCACGTCTCAAGTACAGGAGCGCCAGAAACTTGCCTTGGGCAGTTAAAAAGGCGTTTTCTCCAGCAGAGGTAGGGTGCAGAAAGTGCAAGATAACTATAGTGATGTCAAAATCCTCATTTCTTCCCGAGGATCCAGAAAGAAGTATCTCGAGGGGCTATTGTAAGGGCATTGGGCCCAGGAGTCCACTATTTATATGTGCATAATGGGTCTGAGGCCAAAGCTGAGGACTAAAGGCGTCCGAAGGTGGTAAACACTGTCAAAAGGGCCCATGTTGGAAAATGGAGAAGTTAGTTTTGATCATAATAGCCCAAAGAGTGGTGTCAAGGATAAGATCCTCCTCGGCTAGTCTAAGCTGAGGTCCACGAAGGTGATCTGCCGTCAAGGGGAACATCACAAAAACACTTGGTCGACATGGATAAGCACAATGAGAGCTTAGGACAAGGAAGTGTCCTAAAATATCTAAGGAGAAAGTTGTTGTCTCTGCATTAAATGTACTGCACCTAACTCCCTGGCCGCATTAATGTGGAGGTGATACCTGAACAGTGTATTCCAACCTTACAGCTACTGTATGAAGACTTGTGGGAGAGGCTGATGGGGCAAGTATCAACACCAACCATTTGGCATGCACGTGGAAGGTGGGGATGAAAGGGAGAGACAATATAAAAAGAAAAGGAGGCAACGAGACAAAGGGATCGAGAATTCAAGAGAATAACACTGTAGCATTCCAGAACCAAACTTGTAAACATATTTGAGAATAATATAAAAGAACAGACCCCCTCGGACTTTGTCGAGGACGATTTTTCTTTAATACAACCATTTTTCTTTTCATTCTCTTATTATTTGAACTCCTTCTAATGTTCGTTTGATTAACTAAAGCCCAGTTTTCTAACACACTCTCTACAAATTCATTATTTTGGGCTTTTTGGGTCTAAGTTCATTCACGTAGTGGGCTAGGAATTCAAATCTGGTCCTTACACATACCTACAATAAAGATGCTAAAAGCTAAATATTTTAGCATTCAACTACAATGAGCTGTTATTAATAATAACTCATTGTAGCTGGATTGGAAACAAAAAAATATTTTTTTATTCCTTCTCTGATCTCTCTCACTATTCACTTCTTTTTTTTTTTCTTTTTTTTTTTTCCTCTCACAAGTTTGACTTCTTCTCTCTTTTCTTCTTTCTTTTTCTCTCGCTGGTCTTGCTTCTTCTCTCTTTTCTTCTTTCACTAGCTTCAACAACTGAAAAATCACGATGGTAGTGGTGGTGTTGAAGTTTTAATTTTTTTTTTTTTTTTGAGGTAACTTGTGATTTTAATAGTGGTTGTTTTGGCTGGTGGTGTTGGTCTATTTTAATGTGGTGGGTTGTTCATGACGGTGGTTGTTGTGGTGGTGGTTTTGTTTTGGGTTTTTTTTTTTGCCATGGGTTGTGGCTGCCACAATGGTGGTGGTGGGGGCTAATGGTGGTTGTTTTTTTGTAGTGGGTTGTGGTTGCCGCAGTGGTGCTGATGGTGGTGAACGTGCCTGGTGGTTGGCGGAAGTTCCAACTTGTGGGCTTTTGGTGGTTTCGATTTGTGTTTTTTTTTCCTCTAATTGTGGTGGCCAATTGCAGGGGTTTTGGGATTGTGTTTTGTTTTGTTTTTTTTTTTTTTTTGTTTTGGTTGGGGGTTGAGGTTATGGGTGGTGGTGGTGGCTATGGCTGTGGGCAGTGGTGGCAGTGGGTTTATTGGTAGTGGAAGAGATGAGATTGAAAATTAATATATATATATATATATATATATTTTAATGAAGTAGTAAAAAATATAAAATCTTTGATGTTGGGTGTATTGTAAAGTGAGTTGTTAGAATTAATAAAGTAGGTTTTTGAGATGTTAAATGCTAAATGTTTTGAAATCTTTGATGAGAATGCTCTAAAGTTGGTGATGCATGTCAAGATACTAGTCATATGTCATGCATCCTTCACCTATTGGTGTATGTATGGTTTTAAATATCAGATTGGACCTAACTAGTTTAACCAAAATCCGGATCCTAAATTGGTCAGGTAAATCAGCCAAAATCGATGCAGGGATGGACCCACAGGGGGGGCCTAAGGGGCCTAAACCCCCCGCCCAAAGAAAAAAAAGAAGAAATATTTTTTACTGATTATATATATATATATATATATATTTCTAGAGTTGTGCCTCACTCTTCCAAAAACTTAGAGTCCTTCCCTTTTAATTTGCCTGGCCCAACTAGCAACTACTCAACTCAACAAAATCAAATTTTTAAAATTAAAAAATAAAAAATCTCAATCAACCCAGTATTATAGTACTAGCATTAGGTGTTCTAAATGGTAAATATTTAGTATTTAGAACACCAAATACCAAAAAGGCTACTATATGAGATATTTCAAATGTTAAATTAAAGTAGTAAAAGTAAGTTTTGGTTTGTGAAAATAAATATTTTTTGCAATAGTTGATGCTCTTAAGAAACAATATTATTTTGTATTTTTTTGTCTTTATTAGTAAATGATTGTATTTTAATGTATTAAGAAACGATGATTTTGTGTATTAATCTTTGTTGATAGTTTGTTAGTACTATATGAATACCTATTTTGATTTTTTTTTTCTTTTTATACTTTTGCCCCTTAGTTTGAAATCCTAGGTCTGCCTTGAATCAATCTTTCAACTGTTAAAAAGGAAACAAAACCATATTCCGATTATTTGACCCTTTTGGTTTTTAAAACCATGAGTGTGTGTTCCTGGATAATGGAAACATCCAATCCATGAAGGCGAGTGATGGGTTGGATAAGGAATTGTTGATAATGTGGCTCTCTTGTGTATGTCCAAGTCCAAGGCGATGCAAGCATATGCACTAGGCTCCTAGAGCATATACCAAGAGTATCATTTCACAAGGGTCCATCATGCTCACATTCATCGAGATGCGTTTTTGACCCATCAACGTGCATTCTGCTCACCCATGTACAACACTTCCGATACGTTGGTGGTGCAACAAATGTTAAAAATTGCCAGATGATGTGTGAACATCATGTGAACAAATGCGAAACTTTTCCCCTTTGAAAATAAGGCAAAATATCACAAGGCTTTCATCTGTGGAAACAATAAAATAAAAGAAAAAGATTTGGGTAGTGTGTATAGATGAAAGAATAAAGACTATAACGTAGAGATTTTTCAATGTGGAAACAATAAGTACCTGGGCCCTCCTCCATGAAGCAGCAAGGAACCAGCACCTAAATGGCTTATCTTTATGTAGGGGGTGTCCAAGGATCACTCATCTTTTCTTTGCCGATGACAGCCTCCTTTTCTGTAAAGCCACCAGTGAAGAATGCAGGATGCTTATGGGGATTCTAGAGAAATACGAGGCTGCTTCTGGGCAAAAAGTCAAATCTGATAAGTCTTCAATTTTTTTCAGCCCAAATACTCCTCTAGAGCTAAAGGAGGAAATCCTTCATATTTTGGGGCCAATGCAAGACTCGAGACACAATAAGTACCTAGGCCTTCCTTCCATCATCGGCAGATCTAAGAAGCAAGTCTTTGCGGAGATCAAAGAAAGGGTGGGTTTGAAGTTAACTGGCTGGAAAGGGAAATTGCTTTCTTCAGGGGGGAGGGAAGTCCTTCTTAAAGCAGTGGCCCAGGCCATCCCCACTTACACCATGAGCTGTTTCCTTCTTCCAAAGAGTCTTTGTAATGATCTTGAAAGAACGATGAGGGATTTCTGGTGGAGGCAAAAAAACCAAGAGAAGAAAATTGCCTGGATTAGTTGGAAAAAGATGTGTAAGCCAAAATCTCTTGGAGGTTTGGGATTTAGAAATTTACATGCTTTCAATCTTGCCCTCCTGGCTAAGCAAGTTTGGAGAATCCTCTCAAACCCTGGTTCTCTAATGGCCCGCATTCTCAAGGCAAAATACTTTCCCTATAGTGATGTGCTTAATGCTAGTCTTGGTAGCAACTCCTCTTACACTTGGAGGAGTATTCATAATAGTCTTGAGGTTGTTAGACGGGGCACTCGTTGGAGAGTTGGGAATGGTCATAGAATTCACATTTGGGAGGATAAGTGGCTTCCAACCCCTTCGTCCTTCAAAGTCATTACCCCCCCCCCCCCCCCCCGAATCACTGAAGACTACCCCATGGTCTCCTCTCTCATTGATTCGGACACCGGTTGGTGGAAAGTAAATTCAATTAGAGCTCTCTTTCTTCCTTTTGATGCAGAGGCTATTCTTAAGATTCCATTGAGCCACAATTTGCCTGAGGACAAAATCATTTGGATTGGGAACAAAAAAGGAGATTTTACGGTCAAAAGTGCATATTTTATTGCTGTTAATCTCCTTGACTCGACTGAGATTACGGAATGTTCTTCAGGCGATCCCAATTCTCCTCTTTGGAAAATTCTTTGGAAGCTTGAGCTTCCAGTAAAAGTTAAAATTTTTGCCTGGAGAGCCTGCCTGAATGGTCTGCCAACTTTAGTCAATATGCATTCGAGAGGCCTGTGTTCCAACTTCACTTGCCCGGCCTGTGAGGAAGGTATGGAAGATTTAACTCATTGTCTAATCACCTGTGATTTCTCCCTCTCTGTTTGGGCCCTATGGCAAGACTGCCCTCTAAAGTTGTTGCTGGAAACTCGGGATTTCATGGATCTGGCATTCCATTTTATTGCAAATTCTCCCACACAGCATCTGGTGTATTTCTTAGCCCTTTCTTGGGCAATATGGCACAATAGGAATTTAAGATTCCATGGTGAAGGTGGTCTCTCGCCTTTACAAATTTGGGAGATGGCGCAAAGATTGATTGAAGACTTCCATGTTGCCATAAAAATGGACTTTCCCCCTAAGCAATCTATTTCTTGTGGCTGGTCTGTCCCACCCACTGGAATGTATAAGATTAATGTAGATGGCGCTTGTCCTTTGGCTGCGGGTGCTTGTTCAGCAGTTGGGGTGGTCATTAGAGATGGGACTGGTCGTGTTGTTGCAGCTCTATGTAAATGTTTGCCTGCACAGTTTCCAGCTGCTTGGACGGAGCTTTATGCTATCGAGCAAGGTTTGTTGTTGGCGCAAGATATGGAGCTTTCCCAAGTCATTTTAGAATCGGATGCTCTCTCGGCCATTGTTGCGATTAACCAAGGAAATTCTGGGGGTGAAGCAGGGCATCTTGTGGAGGGTATATTACAGGCAAAAGCTTCCTTTTCTTGTTGTTCCTTTATGTACTCGAAAAGAGACTACAACAAGGTCGCTCACGAGTTAGCTCAATTTGCCAAGATCAATCAATGTACTCAAGTTTGGAAGGGTGTTTCTCCTCCTTTTGTATCTCATCTGATTGCTTCTGATATTGTGCATGGCTCTTTGTAGCCTATCTGCTGGCTTTGTTGCTCCTTTTCTGGTTTTAATGAATTTGTTTTCCTCTCAAAAAAAAAAAAAAAAAAAATAGTGACTCTATCCATTTTATTCTTACAAAATTTTCTCCTTGCTGCTTATTTTTGTACAACATTTTAAATTACCGAGAGCAGTTCATATCTTTTTATGTAAAATATAAAGATTTCTATCTATTTTAGTACAGGAACTTATTTTTTCTATTTTACATATTTACTTTACAAAAAACTTCCCACATCGTATTATTTATTTTACACTAAATTTTATTAAAATATCATTTTTTCTTGATTTTTGTAATTGTTTATTTTTCTTCACACACATCAATCCACTCTTCCTTTATTTTCAGAATACGTAAAGAAAAAATAAAAAACTAAATGCAAAATGAATAATATATAAGTTAATGTAACAATTTTGCAAATTTATACTTATTTAGTTTAACTAATGTGACTGATTTTAAGACTTAAATATGTAAAATTCAACAATTTTTTTTCTTTCTATTTTGCATTGTCTTATGCAAACGCTCCATCCTTACCTTTATTTTTTAAATTCCAAACTTTATCCTTTGATTTCGTCATACTCATATAATGCACCTTTAACTAATAAAGAAAAAAAAAGGACTTTCTCCAACAGCTACACTTTTTCACAAAAATAATTCAACATAGGTAAAACATTTAAAAAAAAAAAAAACACGCGCGTTGATGTTTTCTTTTCTTTTTTTTTTTTTTTTTGATAAGGAAACCAGTGCATCCATCCATTCAACTATGTAAAATCTGGTTTACATCTGATGTTTTCTTTTATGTTGGTGGGAACGAATCTTCTACAACTTCATTTTATAAACACAAGAAAATGTGACCTGTGCTACGTTTTCCTATTTAAAATTTGATATGAAAAACAAAAATTATTGCTTAATAATATATCTGACCTCATTTTTTTTAATACAAATGGTGCTAAATCCATCTTATTCACTGACTCACTCTCAACGAAATTCTAGTCCCAAAAAATAAATAAACCATTTCTTCCAAACTATTCTCTCCTGGAAGCAGATGATTTTAGTTTTTTAGTTTAAAAATGGGCGGTTCATTTTGGACTCAAGTAGTGGCAACTGTGAAGTTCACACCTATTCCTGCTCTATTCAGCCACTTTTTTTTTTTTTTTACTAGAAAAAGATAAGATATTTGTCGGTTAAGACAACAACTAACAGGAAAAAATTCGTCATGTTTCCACCCCACCCCTTGTGAGAGAGAGGTAACATGTTTCGAAAACGTGATAGCATCTATCGAGTATCGGACGATGTACAAAGCAAGTCAGATTGTCAAAAAAGTCCAGCGTCTTATCTAGCAGTGGCCAGAAAGCGCGTTGACATGTTAGACACTAGCAGATGGCTCACGGATATGGCCTTAAAAACCATGCAACATATTTAATTCTTACTGACAACATTGCACTATCTGTCTTTCTGATACACCAATAAACTTATGTATACTATACATAACCGCTTTCACACATACTCTCTCTCTCTCTCTCTCCCCCTCATTCTCAAAAGATTTGAACTTTGTTCCTCTCTCTAAATTCCAAATCAATGCTGGGTCTTGCTTCAAGGTCCAAGTAGGTGAGTACCCTGTACCATCAATCACTCTAAGCTGAACATTCTTTTTTACCATCTTTAGTGAGTTGGTCTGTCTTTCTTTATAGTTTGCTCTTCTGCAGAATCTACACCATTAAATTTGAATTACCATGCAGCTTGTTTTGAACCATTTATTGCTGTTTTTATGCTTCGCTGCATCCATATATGGTTATACTGTCTACGGTCTCAACTCTAATGGGATAACTTTGTTGGCACTCCTGAGGCACTGGACATCTGTGCCTCCTTCCATAACCTCAAGCTGGAATGCGTCTGATTCCTCTCCTTGCTCATGGGCAGGAGTGAAGTGTGACAATGCTCACAATGTGATGTCCCTTAACCTCTCTAGTCAGGCAATTTCAGGTCGGTTAGGACCTGAAATTGGGCACCTTTGTCAATTGCAAATCCTTGTTTTGAGTTATAACAATTTCTTTGGTGTCATACCTAAAGAGTTAGGCAACTGTAGTGTTCTTGAGCAATTGGACCTGTCTGTAAACAACTTTAGTGGAGAAATACCTGATAGATTTGAAAACTTGCAGAGTTTACTGTCATTTAGCCTTTATGAAAATATGCTGATTGGTGAAATACCCGAATCCGTGTTTCGGATTCCACACTTGGAATATGTGTATCTAAACAATAACAATTTCAATGGCTCAATTCCTGCAAATGTTGGAAACATGAGTGAGGTTTTGAGTCTATGGTTATATGGTAATCAGTTATCAGGGATGATTCCTTCATCTATTGGAAATTGTAGTAAACTGGAGGAACTTTATTTGAATCAGAATCAACTGGTAGGTATTTTGCCTGAGAGTCTAAACAACCTTGAGAACCTTGCTAATTTATCAGTCAGCCAAAATAGTCTTGAGGGTAGAATTCCTTTGGGTTTGGGCAATTGCAAGAGTTTATACTCCTTGGATTTATCGTTCAATGGTTTTAGTGGAGGTATTCCACCAGGCTTGGGCAATTGTAGTGACTTAACATACTTCGTTGCTGTGAGTAGCAACTTAATGGGCAATATCCCATCTTCCTTTGGTCTACTATATAGGCTTTTACAACTTCACCTTCCTGAAAACCATTTGTCTGGAAAAATACCGCCTGAACTTGGGAAGTGCAAGTCCTTGGAAGGCCTACTATTGTATACAAACCAACTTGAGGGGGAAATTCCCAGTGAATTAGGGATGCTGACTGAATTGCAGGACATTGAATTGTTTAGCAACCGTTTAATTGGTGAGATTCCCATTAGCATTTGGAAGATTCCGAGTCTCAAGTATCTTCATGTGTATAATAACAGCCTTTCCGGGGAGCTACCTCTGGAGATGACTGAGCTCAAACAACTTAAAAACATTTCATTGTATGACAACCAATTCTCTGGAGTTATACCTGAAAGTTTGGGGATTAATAGCAGCTTAATACAGTTGGACTTTACGAATAATAAGTTCATTGGTAAAATTCCTCCAAATCTTTGCTTTGGAAAGCATTTAAGTGTGCTGAATATGGGTCAAAATCAACTTCAAGGTAGCATACCTTCTGATGTAGGAAGCTGTTCAACTCTTCGAAGATTAATCCTCAAACAAAACAACTTCACAGGGGTTCTTCCAGAATTTGCCAAAAATACAAAGCTTTTATTCGTGGACATCAGTGAAAATAATATTGGTGGAGCAATTCCATCAAGCCTGGGAAATTGCACTAACCTCACTTCCATTATTTTGTCCAAGAATATGCTTACAGGGTTTATACCCCCAGAGCTAGGAACCCTCGTGAATCTGCAGAGATTGAGTTTGGCTGAAAACAAATTGGAAGGTCCTTTGCCATCTCAGCTATCAAATTGTGTCAAAATAGAGAGATTTGATGTGGGTTTCAATCTATTGAATGGCTCAATTCCATCTAGTTTGAGGAGCTGGACAGGTTTATCTGCATTGATTTTGAGAGAGAATCGTTTTATTGGGGGTGTCCCATTGTTCTTGTCGGAATTTAAAAAGCTCTCAGAGCTACAACTTGGTGGAAATTTTTTTGGAGGAGAGATTCCTTCTTTTATTGGGGCACTGCAGGATCTATTCTATGCATTGAATCTCAGCAGTAATGGGATGACAGGTGAAGTTCCTTTAGAGCTTGGAAAATTGAACAGGCTTCTGCAGCTGGATGTGTCTCATAACAATTTGACAGGAACTTTGATAGCTCTAGAGGAAATGCAGTCATTAGTTGAGGTCAATATTTCATACAATCACTTCACAGGTCCTGTCCCACAAACACTAATGAAGTTTCTGAACTCATCTCCATCATCATTCCTAGGCAACCCCAGCCTTTGTGTCAGTTGTCTTCCATCTGGTGGCTTAACCTGCACCGGAAACAGCAATTTCAAGCCTTGTGACCTTCAATCAAGCAATAAAAAAGGTCTTAGTAGATTAGAAGTCGCAATGATAGCCCTTGGATCCTCACTAGCTCTTGTTTTTATGCTTCTCGGATTGGTTCTTGTGTTTCTTTTCTGCAGAAGACCAAAGCAGGAAGCTGACGCCTCTGCTCAAGAGGGATCATCTTCCCTGCTTAAAAAACTAATGGAGGCCACAGCAAATCTAAATGACCGGTATTTAATTGGGCGAGGAGCCCATGGAGCTGTTTATAAGGCCTCATTGAGCCCAGACAAAGTTTTTGCTGTGAAGAAGATTGCATTTTCTGGAAATAAAGGAGGAAACCTAAGTATGGCTAGAGAAATTCAAACTGTTGGGAAGATTAGGCACCGGAATTTGGTGAGACTGGAAGACTTTTGGTTACGAAAGGACTATGGTTTAATCTTGTATAGGTACATGCAAAATGGGAGCCTTCATGATGTTTTACATGAAGTGAATCCACCACCAACACTAGAGTGGGGTGTCCGCTACAAGATAGCAGTTGGAACAGCACATGGATTGGCATATCTCCATTTTGACTGTGATCCTCCTATAGTACACCGTGATATCAAGCCAAATAACATACTTTTAGACTCAGAGATGGAGCCTCATATTGCTGATTTTGGTATCGCCAAGCTTCTGGATCAGTCCTCTGCTTCAACCCCATCCATCTCAGTTGTGGGTACATTTGGTTATATTGCACCAGGTAATTCTTCTACAATTATTGTTGTTTAGCCTATTTCGATTTTTAGATTTTTAAATTTAATGCTTTGTGTGCCACGGCTTTACAGAAAATGCATACACAACAACAAAGAGTAAGGAGTCTGATGTGTATAGTTATGGGGTTGTTTTGCTCGAGCTGTTAACCCGAAAGAAGGCATTGGATCCATCATTCATGGAGGAAGTGGATATTGTGAGTTGGGTCAGGTCTGTCTGGAGCAATACAGGAGAAATTGAAAATATTGTTGATTCAAGCCTTATGGAGGAATTTTCTCATTCAGATATCATGGAACAAGTTATTGATGTGTTTGTGGTGGCTTTGAGATGTACTGAAAAGGAGCCAAGCAAGAGACCTACAATGAGAGATGTTGTCAGACGATTATTAGATGCCAGTACCCCCATGAGAAGTAAAAAGAAACAACCTATTTAAGTTTCTAACTTGGTTGTGCCTGTTGGCAAAAAAATTATTGTTTTTAATTGTTCTAGGTTTAGTTCCTTTGGAGAGTGTTGTATATTTGATTATGTAATTATTGTGCACTTTTGAAGAAGATGAGTCAAAACACTCTCAAATGTGGATACTAATTCGCGTATGTTCACTGTACATTTTTAGACCCTTTACAACAAGTTGTTTAACCTAATATTAAGCTAAGTTGATTAATAAGTTCATTAATAAGATCTAGGTTAAACACATTCAAATCATATCATGTCAATAATGCAGAAAAATAAATAACACAACAATATGATAACTCAAGAAAACCAAACCGGTAAAAAAACTTGGGGAAGATTTAACCTAGTTATCCTCAAGGTAAAACAATCCACTATGAAAGAATTGAAGTTTTACAATAAGACTTAGACCACTAACATCCTATTGTTACCTCGAGTAGAAAACTTATTACCACGGCCACGTGACAGCTCCGAGTCCATGGACTACTTTCCTTGATCCATAGCAACCACAAGTACTCCCACTTGTGTTTTCTTTAAACTCTTGAAACAGTAATTGAAGAGACCACCAAGTTCTCGACATCAATTTTGATCTTGATAACTCTAAGTGTGTATGAAGGAAAACACCTCTAGATCTCACAAGAGATTCGCATACATAGCATATCAACAACCTCTAAAACGCGGATAGGGTTTTTCCTTTTGTACTTGAAGCAAAACATAAAACCTTACATGTCATATAGGCTTAAGCTAAGTTGGAAATTCTACAAAAAAAAAAAAAAAAAAAAAAAAACAAAAAAAAAAAAAAAATTCTGCACGAGGTTCAATCAATCGAGTCTAATTTTCAATCAATCGAGCCTTGCAGAAATTGAATAATAATTTCCTACACTTACTCGATTCCAACTTTACACATAAACACACTTTGAGTAGCCTAAATTTAGACTCTAAGTTTTGATTATGATTTGCTAACATTACATATTGAAGTTCTAATACAATTAGATCCTAAAGTCTTAGAACCTAACAAACTCCTTATTTGGCAATCCGTGACAAAGCACATAACAAAATTGAAATGCTCAAAGTTACAAAATAGCCCAATAAACAATCCAACATAACTACTATCTATCAGTTGCCAATGTAAACAGCAGCATGATTGAATAAACCTGTATATTCCTGAAACACTCACCAAACACATAAACCCATGTGTGGAAAATACAAGTAAACAAAATAAATTCTTGATTTCACAAAACAAAAAAATAAAAGACATATATCATGAATAACCTCATAATATAAATCAATAATCAATGTAGCACATGTGAAACAAGAAACAATAATAGAAATAAAAACATAAAACAAAGTATCTCCCCCTAACATATACAACCCATAAAAATAAATACATCAAGATAAATACATCATGAGCCAAAAAAATAAATACAACATGAAGCACCTAGATACAATCTAAAACTCCAAAGCTCCAAAAACTCAAAATCTCCCCCTATCTCCATCAATATGTACTCCCCCTTTTTTTGACGAATTGCCAAAGGGCAATCAACGCTTATCATCAAAAGGAGGTGGTGGAGTAGACCGCTGAACACTAGCCAAATCCACATGCAAAGCCTGAAGCTCCGTGAGCACATCCACCAAAAGCTGTCCATGTGCCGCCTAAACAGTCATGATAGTATCTAACATATTCTGAATGGATGAATCACTCGAAGACGAAGGTGAAGGATCAACAGCGACAGTGGGATCGACATAAGCCTCAAGAATGGGGTCACCTGAAGGAGGAAGCTGAGATGCAGCACCAGTGGAAGACTCTATTATAGGGCGTTTAGAGTTAGCTCTCATCTGAGCTGCTCTTTGCCTAAGGAAGGTGGCACCTATGGGAGCTATAATATGTACGAGCTCAAATGCGGAAAATCCTCTAAACCTAGATCTAACAAAATCCTACGTATAAAAACATGGAAGAAAAGACCATATGCTATAGAACTAATTCTGTGAACCTCAACCAAGGAACAAATGAAAAGAGTAGGAAAACTCATAGGAGCATCAGTCACAAGGGCATACAAAAATGCACATCGCTCAATAGGAATGGTGTGCAAGTGAGAGATAGGCCAAATAGAATGACAAGAAATCTGGAAAAACAAATAATGGATCTCAGTAAGCTCATATGAGGTGATACGAGGATCAGTACCCTAACTAATGGAAGTACTGGTGAGATACAACATAATGTCATTAAGAGGAGGGGTCTCAGAATAAGGGTAGATTGGCTGTCGTACCAAAGGTACCCCAAGAGCAGAGACTACTACTGAATGAGTAATGACATACTCTTCACCCCTTATCCAACTCCTCACAAGCTGAGTGTTGGAATCATCGGAGTGGACAGAGAGGTTCGAGTAGAACTCTATAATCAAGGCAGCCGAAGGAGGAAGAGAAATATCCAACAAAGGTAACCCACCCCTACGCTCAAAGTTCCTCCTAATCTTTGGATCTAACTCATCTAAAATTACTTTTCTCTCAGCCCAAACAGACCTAAAAATGTTCAGCTTCTCCTAGCTTTCTTGGTTTTTCTCAAACCTAAACCTCTCACTATCGAAGGCTGGGGTAGAGGTCGAGGTGGTTTTCTTGTTGACCCTAGTCTTCCTAACTATGATGCTAAGGGTTGGAAAGGAAAGACAAAAATAGAAACCAAAGAAAGAAAACAAAACCAAGGGCAAACTGTATTAGACAAGGTTAGAGAAAAACAAAATATAGAATATAACAATCTATATGATGCATCACATGAATGAAAAAATGATGCAAGCTCTAATGAATTGAAAACAGTTCAATTTTACTTTACGAACCAACAATTGACTTGAACATAAAGTTTAGAACAAAAACCCCAAATTTTGAAAAATCCAATTTCAAAAATTTAACCAAATTGAGTAATTAATCATTACACTAGATAGAAACTATCATATAATGATATAATCAATCAATTACACAAGTTAATTTTACCAAATTAAGCCCAATTGAACAAAAACCCCAATTTCTCAAAGTTTCAAGCCCTAGAAATTTCAATTGATCTCAAATCACCAAATTAATCAAATTAATGCACAGGAAACATGTTTACAACATTAAAGAATAAAAACCCATTGGTCAAATATGATTAAAAACAACCCTAAAATAAAAAATCCCAAAAATCCCATGTTCGAAATTTTTAGAGAAAAATGCATGTAAATGCATGAAAAATGAGATTTTAATGAAAAAGGAAGGGTATTTAGGTCTTACTTGCACTAGAAGACAAAAATAATTGAGAAAGTTCAAGAAAAAAACGACAAAATTGACTTGAAGTGGATTGGTCGAAGAAGAAGAGAGAGAAAGCTTTTGAAAAAGTATGAACAGTTTGATGAACATGTGAGAAAAGCTTCTTAAAAACTCCTTCTGACCGATTTTCGATCAGTCGAAAATAATCCTCGATCGATTAAAAAACAGATTCAATCGATCCAGCATCAATCGAGCACTAATTGAGCCAGGCAGATTGTAACCAAAGTTTTTATCGTATTTTCGATTGGTCAAGCAATAGGTTCGATTGGTCGAAAATCTGGAAATATTAGTTTTTTTTTTTTTTTTAAACTGAGCATTTTAATGTAGAAAATTCTCAAAGCACATTGTATTATGAATAAAATGCATGAGTATGAGATGAAAAGTTTTTCAAAAACACTTGAATTCAACCTAGATCTTCCAAAAACAAGATTTTCAATCAATTTGTCCTCAAAGCTCAAACATTAAACACATTTTTCATTAAAATCAAGGAACTTTTAATCTTGGATGGTCACAACAAGATCACACACAATATCATGTACTAAGTTTAGCAAAGAATAACTTGTATGATGTGTGCAACTAGCAATAGCTTGAGACATGTGAGGTGATAAGTAAATAGTGATCAATCACAATTTCTACAAAATTCATCACACAAGTTTGAAAGTGACTATCACCTAGAGTTACATCATATAACTCTCACATCTCATAGAAAATAAGCTTGTAATCTTGTAAATTTCTTGTTTTACCTCATAATGTCACACAAATTTTATTTGATTTGAAAATTATTAGAATAGCCAAGATAATGTACACACCAATTTTATTTCATTGTGAATTTATTATAGCCCAATAATGTACAAACTAATTTTAGCATTAATCCGAGGTTACACCTTATATTTTTTGTGTGCATGTACTGCACTTTCTTGAGCACAAAATCTTATGATATGCACTAAGGTGTTCATGATTGGCTAGTAAACAGTGGTGAGATGATTATTTATGCTTTTCTCATTAAGTTCAAGTCCAACAATCAAAAGCATGTAACTTCAAGATCAAGATCAAATGATCAAAAACTATAAACAACTCCCACACAATATGTACTACAAAGCTAAAACTAGCAAAATGCAGTAAAATAAGCTCATACAAGCTAAATAAGGTACATAAACATATTATATAAAAATAATATGGCCAGCCTTGTGATGACTTGCATAATTTGACATAATTTATCACTTCTCAACTTTAAACTTTAGTCTAATTTTATTTATTTTTTGTTGATTTTAGACTTCATTATTGTTATTTAAATTTTATTGTAGATTTGAAGGAAATAAAGATTTAACCAAATGAAAGATAACTGAAATAGAGCAAAGAGGAAAAATGCTGAAACAAAGGGCTGAAGAAAGCAATGTTTTTGGGCTGAATAAAAGAAAATATTGGGCTGAAAAGAGGAACTACTTTTGGGCTGAAAGGAGGAAGGTTTTAGGCTAAAGAGAGCAAGGTTTTTGGGCTGAAGAAAGCAAGGTATTGGGCTGAAACAGTGGGCTGAAAAAGGCAAACGTTTTTGGCTGAAAAGGGCACCACATCAAGAAGAAAAATAGGGCACCACGGCTGGAAAAGAAAAGAGGAGGCGCTGAAAATAAAAGGGGGGCTGAAGCAGAAAGTTTGGGGGCTGAAACTGAAGACAGAAAAGCTGAAACAGAAAAGAAAGAGAGGGCTGAAGCAGAAAAGAAGCTGAAGCTGATGCAGAAAGAAAGGGGAGACTGAAGCAAATTTTTGTGTTCATTTTTTCTCTTTCAAATCTTCTCAGAATAATTATGGTGAATTCGTTTATGTTGAATTTAATTTTTAGCATGAACTAAATTTCTTATTTCTAGGAAAACGATGTAATCTAGTTCCGAACTATGCTTGCTTTTCTATGATAATTTGAATTAATTCTTTTCATGTTTGTCTGATTTATTCTGAGTACATCCAAAAGCCTCTTTCGACAGTCAATTGGAAACATTCTTGTTCATCAATTTACACAAGAGTATGCAATTTAATAAAGCAAGAAAGCATTAAGACCAATGATTTTAATACTACACAGGTTCATACAAGTCTTTCGATCTCTATATTTACCTATGCCGAAATATTCAAGATCTATCCTATAATTCCCTCTTTCGACAGCAAATCACAAGATCAAAATCATCTAATTAATGGCCGGTTAATTAGAAGCAATAAACTCAGAATACCTTGATTACAAATCCAAGAAAAATAATGCAAAACACATTTTTCCTTCCTTTTCCTCCTTTTTTTTTTTATATAATTTTTTTAAAAAAGAATAACAAAAACAACCTATCATGAAATGCATAAATGTTATACTATGCAAATCCTAAAAACAAAGAAAACAAAACAATAAAGAAGAATGGTCACAAAGAGTAGAAAGATGAAGCACAAGGACTATGTCAGAAAGGCTCAATTAAATTGAGCCTTTTGCATCCAAAACTTTTTAAATGCAACTCTTGCATTGGAGTTACTATTCATATTAGAATGATGAGCAACTCCAGGATTGGTATAACTGTTTAAAGCTTTTACCAACTCACCAATAAGTACCATAGGATCTTGTGCTTGATGCACAATTACTTTTGGCTTATTTGCATGCTTAACAGCTTGCAACTTGAAACAGTTTGGATGAATGTGTCCAGTCTTTCCACAAAAATGACAAACCCACAAAGGTCTATTATGCAACTTATCCTTAGGAAGGGTAGGATTCTTAGGCATAAACTCTTTAAGATCAACCTTAACCTTCCTAGGAGGTGTAACTTCTAAAGATTTGACAATCTCACTCATGGAGGGCTCAAAAGAAGAAATGAAGTTTGTGGAATGAGTTTCAGAAACAGAGATGCTATCTACAAAACCTAAACCAGTTTTGTCTGAGGGAGACTTCTGAACACTTAACATATGATTAAGTTTAGAACTAGCAAACCTATTTGTTTGTTCTCTAGCAACAGATAATTCAAGTTCCAAGTTCTTAACTTTATCAAGCAACAACATGTTCTTAGTCTTCACCTTATCAAGCAATTCATTAGCATAAAAAAATTTCAACAGCAAATTTTTCTTATCAAGTTCAAGAAAAGCAATTTTCTTTAAACCTAAATCAACATTCATAGCATCCTTTGCAGCAATCTTGCAAAACTTATTATAGGCTTCTTGCAAATTAGCATTCTCAGAGAGTTCTCCATCAGAAGAGTTCTCATCAACCACAACACTTACGTCAACTATAACAGTAGCTGTGAAAGCAAAGAAGTTTCCTTCCTTATCACTACCAGACTCATGATCAGAAACTTTATCATCACTAAGGGTTACAACCATAACTTTACCCTTTGATCTCAAGAATGTAGGACATTCTGATTTCACATTACCATACCCTTGACAACCAAAACATTGTTGACCCATAGAATTATTAGAGGTTTGACTTACTTTCTCTTTAAATTTATCAGTATTATTCAAGTGGGTTCATTCCTCTTAAAATTCCTAGGTTCAGCATTGTTTTTACCTCTTGCCCTTCTGTTATTGTTCCTAAGAAAGTTTCTAAAGTTCTTGGCAAGATAGGCAATCTCTGTAAACGAGAGTTCATCATCAAATCAATTCCCATCAACATCATCAACTGACTTAAGAACCATTGATTTAGATTTGTTTGTCTTGGGTAGGTCTAATTCATAGGACTGGAGGGATCCTACAAGTTCATCAACAGGGATGGAGTCAACATCCTTACTTTCAGTAATGATAGTCACTTTAGGTCTAAAGTCCTCAGTCAAGGATTTAAGAATCTTCCTAACAATCTTAGGTTGATCATATATTTCACCCAAATTATAAGCAGAGTTAACAATATCATTCAGTTTAACATAGAATTCATCAAAACATTCATCATTAGACATTCTAATACTTTCAAATTTAGTAGTTAACTCTTGCAGTTTGTTAATCTTAATTGCCTTTGTGTCTTCATGCATAGTTTGGAGAATATTACATGCAGTATGAGCAACTTCAACATTAGAGATTCTTTTGAATTCCTCCATAGATACAGCATTAAAAATAGCATTCATGGCTTTGCTATTAAAAGTGGCTGCTTCTTTCTGAGAAGTTTGCCACTCGCTTACAGGAGTAGTCGGCTTTTCCCATCCGTATTCAACGGAATTCCAAACTCTCTCATCAATAGATTTCAAGAATGTTTTCATCATTACTTTCCAGTAGACATAATTGTTCCCATCAAAGTGAGGTGGAATCACAAGAGAATGACCGTGTTCCATGACAACAGGGATTAAGGATCAACTCTTAGATCAAAGGATCTAAATATTAGAGCTAACCCACTCTGATACCACTTGTATGTTTTTAGATCCCTTAAAACAAGTTGTTTAACCTAATGTTAAGCCAAGTTGATTAACAAGTTCATTAATAAGATTTCGGTTAAACATATTCAAATCATATCATGTGAATAGTACAGAAAAGTAAATAACACAACAATATGATAATCCAGGAAAACCAAACCAGTAAAAAAACCTGGGAGGATTTAACCTAGCTATCCTCAAGGTAGAATAGATCCACTATGAAAGAATTGAAATTTTACAATAAGACTTAGACCACTAACATCCTATTGCTATTTCGAGTAGAAAACTTACTAACACAACCATGTGACAGCTCCGAGTCCACAAACTACTTCTTTTCTTGATCCACGGCAACCACAAGTACTCCCACTTATGTTTTCTTTAAGCTCTTGAAACAGCAATTAAAGAGATCACCAAGTTCTCGACATCAATCTTGATCTTGATAACCCTAAGTGTATGAAGGTAAATACCTCTAGATCTCACAAGAGATTCACACACACAGCATATCAACAACCTCTAAAACGTGGCTAGGGTTTTTCCTTTTATACTTGAAGCAAAACATAAAACCCAACACGTCATATGAGCTTGGGCTGAGTTGGAAATTTTGCAGAAAAAACAATCTGCACGAGGATCAATCGATCGAATCTAATTTTCGATCGATCGAGCCTTGTAGAAATTGAATAATAATTTCCAGTAATTACTCGATTCCAACTTTACACATAAACACACTTTGAGCAGTCTAAATCTAAACTCTAAATTTTGATCATAGTTTGCCAACATTACACATTGAAGTTCTAACACATTTAGATCCTAAAGTCTTAAAACCTAACATTCACAGTTCACATGCTCGTGTGCATGCACAAACACACCAAATGTTAATCTGAGGAGCCTTAAAATTGAGACATGGACTTCTGCAAATATATTTACATAGATTTCTACCACTAATGCTAATTGTAGCTATGATATAAAGAAACTCAGTGCTGCTTTTAGTACGTTCACATTGTTTATCTTCCTTGATTCAAAGAGATAGGAAATTCATTATTTTTACTTGTAAAAGAAAAAATAAAAATAAATAGACTTTGTTTTGAAATATTTGTCATATTAATCTGACTATATCGGTTGGATTCTGATTTTTCATGTCAATTTTGAAGTGGGTTGAGTTCTTTGAACGTGGGCTTATATGGTTGGTTTCTTACAACAATAAAGAAAAACGTCTGCAGATGAAATAGTGTATATGCTTCATGGCCATTCGACTTGAGTATAAATTGAGCAGCAGACTCTCAGTTCTGGGAAAACTTATATTGGGTATTAGACCTGGAATTCTTCTCAAAAAATAAAAAAAAAAGTAAGCTGGACTTGTCTGGGCCCAAAAGATGTTCATGTGGGCAGCTAGTTTTTAAAAAAAAAAAAAAAAAACCCATAATCCTAGGGTATTTTTTTTTATTAGAGATGTTTATTTATTTTTTTAATTAGTTAATTAATTTATTTATTCTAAAAAGAAAAAAAAGAAGAGAATTGCAAGAATATTTGCTCTCTTTCCTGCACTCTACTCTCCATTTAGTGGTGGAGCTAAGAATTTTTGTCAGCAAAGACGTAGTTTTATATATATATATATAATCATACATAAAATATGTAATCTGCAATATGATTTAACTTATGTTATTGTTTATATATAACAAAGCATGTACATTAAAGTTTGTCTTTATATTAGTCAAAACAACTATTTTTTCATCTACATCTAGTCAATTTGTAAACTATGAACTATCTTTTAAATCATACAGATCAGAATTTTTGTCAGCGGGACTAAGTTATATAGTTATATATATATATATATATATATATAATCATACATAAAATATGTAATCGCAATGCTATTTAATTATGTTATTATTTATATATAACAAAAGTATGTACATTAAAGTTTATCTTTATATTAGTAAAAAAACAACTATTTTTTCTTCTACATGTAGTGAATTTGTAAACTGTGAATTATCTTTTAAATCATACCGATTAGAATTTAAACATTTCAAATCAAGTTTTTTTGTTAAATAAATTAGAGATCAAACAGTTAGAGTATATAATAGTTTTAAAAATCAAGAAACATGTAAAATATAATCAATTTAAAATAATTTAGATAATAATAATCACCTTTTATATATATACACACACAAATCAATAATAATAATAATAATATAAATAAACTAAAAAATAAAAAAACTCTTATTTTTCATATAAAGGGATTTGCTTATTTTGCTGAAACTGAAAACTTTTTGCTGAAAGTGTTGAAAATTTAGACCCCTTAAACCACAATTAGATTGCGTAGCCTAGATTAATTAGCCAAGTTGTTACTTAGTCAAATTAAACAATTCTAGGTTAAAACAATCACAAAATCATATCATGCATATAAAGTATATAAAGCAGCGGAAAATAAATAACACAGTGATATGATCACCCAGGAAACCACACCGGAAAAACCTGGGGAGAATTTTACCCACCGATCCTCAAGGCAAAACGGAATCCACTAAGAAAGAATTGAAGTTCTTACAAAAGGACTTACAACCTCCCCGCTTGACTTCCTAATGCTCCACACCAGTAGTAACTTCCTGACACGACCACGCGCAGGCTCCGAGACCACGGACTACTTCTTTCTTTGAACTCCTTCTTCAATCAGCTACAAGCTCCTCACTTGTTTTTCTTTAAGCTTCAATGGTTGCAACTTTGTTGATCATCAAGATGTAGAAAATAATCTCTACCTTGAAAACCCTAAGTTTATGTGAAGGAAAACTCCTCAAGGATCTCACAAAAGATTCACATAAACAGCAAATATGAGCAACAAAGACTTAGAGAGGTTTGGGTACAAAACCCTAATAAAAGGAGGCACAAGAGGCACTCTAATTTCTCTCTCAAAAAGTCACAAAAACGTTCTAGGGTTTCCCTTATATATATATAAGAGTTTTACTTGAACCCCAAGACGTTTAAATAGAGTTTGGGCTGAACTGGAACTCTGCAGAAAAATAAATCTGTACGTGGTTCGATCGATCGAGTCTAATTTTCGATCGATCGAGACTTACAGATTTAGTCCAATAAATTCTGCAATCACTCGATTCCAATTTTACAAATAAACATACTTTGAGCAAGCCTAAACCTAGACTAAATGTTTTGATCATGGTTTGCCAACAAAATACAAATTGAAGTTCTAATACATTAATTCCTAATTTCTTAGAACCCAACAGAAAGTATTATAGTTAAAGGTAAAAATTAGTTGAAATAGTACAGTGAGACTCATGAATAGCACCACAAAGTGCAATGAGACTCATGAATAGTAGCAAAAATAAGCTAAATAGTAAAATAAGTTGGCAAAAATAATCCATGCCAAACGGAGCTGTAGTCCCCAAAAATAATATAAGGAAAATGTTAGCGGAATAACGGGTTTAGGAACTATTTTTAGAAATATTTTTATGGAAAAATGATAAAGCAATTAATTTTTTTGATAGCTTTTTATATTTTCTCATGAAAGTGGTGTCAAAATTTTTCTAATCTTAATTTATTAACAATTTCCCTGAGGCACCCGTTAACATGACCCGTTAATTTTTTTTTTCTTTTTTTTTGGAGAGAGAATAAGGGCCTGATTGGTAGGAGAATTTTTGTTTTTGTTTTCAAAATAGTATAAAAACAATTTTCAAAAAATTGAACTTGAAACTTGTATTCAGATAATAATTTTTATATTTTACGTATTTGACTCTCACTTTTAAGAACAACTTTCAAAATACTAAAAATAAAAATAATTGTTTGGAAGACCATTTCTATTTTTGAGATTTAAAAAAAAAAAAATGTTTACAAAAAGTAATGTATAAAATCTGTAGATTACCTTTTTTTTTTTTTTGTGGATAAATAAGGGAATATAACTCATCATTTTTTTTAAAAAAATAAGTTTCAAATTTGAAGTGTGAGAATTCTTTTTGTGATAGAGATAAACTCCTAAATTTAAGAGATAAAAGAGTTTGGACAAATATGTGGGGTCCACTGTTTTCAATTTATTTACAACTATGTTATTAAAAACATTTTCTGTATTCTGAAAACACCCCTTAAACCGTTTTTAAAATTCTGTTTTAAATTAGGAAAATAGGATATGTTATGAAATGATAGAAATAGATAAAATTAATAAGAAGAAAACAAGAAATATATATTGATAAACTCTTGTATTCAAGTGGTCATCCACAATCCTTTTGATTTCTCTTAAATGTCTACAATAACAGTAAAAAAAATCTCACATATATATAGAACCTTAGAATGCTTGTAGAGTTCATGGGATAAGGTTGCAATAATGAGTACAATTATGAATATACATCTCCCTTATAGACTTTACACATCCCAAATAACCCTTTCATTGCCTAAACTTTACACATTCCAATCAGACTTCATTTCTAACACTCTCCCTTAGATGACCACTTTCTAAGAATATGCCTCATTAAAACCTTACCAAAGAAAACCCCTGTGGGAAAACATTTTGGCTAAGGAAAAAGAGCACAATATTCTTGTATAACTTCTAGTGCCTTAGGATTGCCTAATTAAAACCTTGCAAAGGGAAACCCAGTGGGAAAAAACCTTAGCGAAGGAAAAAGAGTACAATCAGCACACATCTTTTAAAAAATTTACTTCTCCTCATGAGTACATAGAACTTCCATTGTTCATGGTAAAAATATTTTTAAGTTGATGCATGCCAATGGTATGCACCATTTTCTTAAAAGTCGCAGTTGGTAATGGCTTAGTGAACATATCAATCGAATTATCACATGATTGTATCTGCTTGACATCAATATCACCACTCTTCTGGAGCTCATGCGTATAAAAGAATTTTGATGCAATATGCTTGGTTCTATCACCCTTGATATAGCCTCCTCTAATTTGAGTGATACAAGCGGCATTATCTTCATATAATATCATTGGACTATTTATGATTGATGATAATCCACAGTTCTCACGAATATGTTGAATTACAAATCTCAACCAAACACATTCACAACTCGCTTCATGAATTGCAATAATCTCTGCATGATTTGAGGAAGTAGCAAAAATTGTTTGCTTAACAGATCTCCATGAAATAACAGTATTTCCATAAGTAAATAAATATCCTGTTTGTGATCGGCATTTGTGTGGATCAGAAAGGTAACCTGCATCAGCATATCCAACTAATTGTGATTTTGATCCATTTGGATAAAATAATCCCAAATCAGTAGTCCTACGAAGATAACGTAATATATGCTTAATTTCATTCCAATGTCTTCGAATTGGTGTGGAACTATACCTTACTAGTAAGTTAACTACAAATGCTATATCAGGTCGTGCTTAATTTGCAAGATACATCAAAGCACCAATTGCAATATAAGATATGGTACTTCAGGACCAAGAGTTTCTTCATCATCTTATTGTGGTCAAAACAGATCTTTGTTGACTTCAAGTGATCGACTCACCATTGGAGTGCTCAAAGGATGAACTTTATCCATGTAAAATTGTTTCAGGACTTTTTTTTGTTTATGTTGATTGATGAACAAGAATTTCATTTGGCATGGACAAATTGGAATAGCAAATCTGCATTCTGATTTTTTGATAAAAACGCATGGACAAATTGGATTATTCTCAAATCCTTCTTTCAAAAGATATTCACTGAGGCGATTATACCACATGCGTCTGGATTGTTTTAACCCATATAAGGATCTTTGTAACTTGATAGAATACATACTTCGGGATGTAGGATTATACGTTTCAGGCATTTTATATCCTTCAGGGATTTTCATGTAGATATCATTATCTAATTATCCATAAAGATATGTTGTAACAACATCCATTAATCGCATATCTAAATTTTCTTTTGCTACCAAGTTAATAAAAAATCTGAATGTAATTGCGTTCATTACAGGAGCATATGTTTCTTCATAATCAATATCAAGTCTCTGCGAGAAACCTTGTGCTACAAGTCACGTTTTGTACCTTATAATTTCATTTTTCTCATTTCGTTTATGTACAAATACCCATTTGCATCCAATAGGCATTACACCTCAAGTGTTTAGATTACAGGTCCAAAAACTTCACGTTTAAGTAGTGAATTTAATTCTGCTTGAATCGATTCTTTCCACATTGGCCAATCATTTCTACATTGACATTCATCAATGGTTTGTGGTTCATATTTATTATCATTACTTCTGGTAATATCAAGGGCAACTTTATATGAAAATATGTTGTCGACAATAATTTTATTTCTATCCCATATTTCTCCTATATATACATAATGTATTGAGATCTCATTATTTTCAGGTATTTGATCCTCTTCAAGAGATAACTCTTCAGGAGGTTTATTTTCGGGAGATTTTTATTTATAATTTTTGGATAGATAAATTATTTTTGTGACCTGTTTCCTGGGTATAGCTTCTTTATAGGCTGCAACTTGTTTTTCTTGTACTTTTCTCTTTCGGGGAATTTTATCTTTAACACCGACAGGTCTTCCATGCTTCAGGTGTGAGTTTGATTCATTTGCTGTTGTATTAACTGATTGTCCTATAGGGACTTCAATCTGTGTTGGAGTATTAGTAGCTAGAATGTGAGATTTCACTATTTTTTTATTGTTGGTGAATACATCTGGAAATTGATTTGCAATTCCTTGCAAATGAATAATCATTTGAACTTCCAATTCACATTGATTTGTATGAGGATCAAGATGAGATAACGTCGAAACATTCAAAGTAATCTCGCGTCGTGCTTCAGGCAATGACTTTTCTCCCCCTAATGGTGGGAAGATTGTTTCATTAAAATGACAATCCTCAAAACTGCCTTAAAAATATCACCAGTTAGAGGTTCAAGATATCTAATGATAAATGGGGAATCAAGACCCGTATAAATTCCAAGTCTACATTGAGGGCCCATCTTAGTGCATTGTGGGGGTACAATAGGTACATATACATCACAACCAAATGTGCGCAAGTGGAAAATATTTGGTTGTTGGCCAAGTACAAGTTGCAATGGTGAGAATTTATGATAAGCAGTTGACCTAATGCGAACTAATGATGCAGCATGTAAAATAGTATGACCTCAAGCAAAAACTGGTAATTTTGATTTCATAAGTAAAGTTTGAGCAATAATTTGAAGTCTCTTAATAAGTGATTCAGCTAAACCATTTTGAGTATGTGTAGGCCACAGGATATTCAACATCAATTCCAATTGACATGCAATAGTCATTAAAAGCTTGAGATGTGAATTCACCAGCATTATCTATACGAATTTTCCTAATTGGATAATTAGGAAATTGTGCTCGCAACCTAATTATTTGAGCAAGAAGCCTAGCAAATGCAACATTTCTAGTAGAAAGTAGACATACATGTGACCATATGGTTGATGCATCAATTGAAATCATAAAAATACTTGAATGAGCCACAAGGTGGGTGTATTGGTTCACATACATCACCTTGAATTCTTTCTAAGAAAGATGGAAATTCAACAACAATCTTTGAATGTGATGGTTTGGTAATTAATTTACATTGAGAACATGCACTACATGGATTATCACTAGGTAAAGGTATCTTCTAGTTCTTTAAGGGATGTCCGTAAGAGTTTTCAATAATTCGACACATAATTGATCCTAGATGTCCAAGACGATCATGTCAAAGCGTAAAAACCTTTGGGTCCGAACACTTCTGGTGTATTGCAACATTTGTTTCAACTATTTTCATTGTCGTATAATATTACCCAGAAGAGAAAATAAGCAGTTTTTCTAATATGAGCTTCTGGCCTAATACTATTGAAGTAATATAAAAAAATTCTTCACTGCCTTTGTTATTGGTTTCAATACGTTAACCATTATAACCCATATCCTTAAAGTTAAGTAAATTTATGCTTGACTTAGAAGAATACAAAGCATCATCAATACAAAGTTTTGTGATTTTTGGCAACATGATAATCGCTCTTCTAGAGCCTTCAATTAAGTTCGATGAACCTGATATGGTATTGACATTGGCTTTGCATAATTTTAAATTTTGAAAATATTTTTTATCTTTAAGGATCATATAAGTTGTTCTACTATTTGCTAGACAAAAATCTTTCCTAGTCATCTTGGAATTGATTTTACCAGTAAGACTCGTGCATCTTCATATATGCAAAACATAAATTCAACTTTATTACTTTAAATGTAAATAAAACATATCAAAATAAAAATACTTATTACAATGCCATAATATAATAAAATAAGACAATTAATTTGTATGGAGATTTCCATCACTAATCAAATTATCAAATTTTCCATTAACGACATATCAAATGTTTAGGAGTACAACAAGTACGTGACCAATGACCTTCCATACCACACTTATAACACTTAATTTCATGGCCCTTTGATGGTTTTCAGCAACAACTCATTATTTTGTTTAAGCCATTAGAAGATAAAACATTAGTTCATAACACTTTATGAACATATGCATTCAATATTGCTACTGCAGGAGCACATTCGAAACATGATATATGTGTCTTCTATTATATAATTTTAATTGTGGGTTGATTTTAAAGTGCCAGATTAATTTATTTGCACCTTTAGTTTATTGCAACTTTTAGTCATACTGAGCTTTTAAGATGATCAAGTTCTTCTAGAACTTGTAATTCTCCTAAAGGGTCTTTTATAGTAAAGTACTCAGTTTTTTTTTAATATATATATAACAACAAATAAAAATTATTGCTTTTGAACAATCACTACAACAAAATGTATTTTCAGTGACGAAAAAATTCGTCACTAAAAGTCCAGTTTTTCGTCACTAAGGACCTTTAGTGACGAAATTGGGCTTTTAGTCACGAAACTCATTTTGTCACTGTAGCCCCGTCACTAAAAGTTTTGGTGACGAAAACTTTCGTCACTAAAAGTTCGATTTGATTTAAAAAAAAAAAAAAAAACTTTTAGTGAAGAAAACATTTCGTCACTAAATGTTTTATTTACTAAAAACACTATTCAGTGACGAAAATATTTTGTCACTAAAAACACTTTAGTTTACTAAATCATATTTAGTGACGAATAATTTTGTCACTAAAACTATGTTCGGGTACATATAGTGACAAAAAAATTCGTCATTAAAACTATTTTTAAGAAAATCCAAACACATATAGTGACGAAAATTTTCGTCACTAAAACCATTTCTTACAAAATTTTGCTATATTTAGTGACGAAATTTTCGTCACTAAAACAATTTTTTGTTGCTATATTTGTGACGAAAAAATTCGTCAGTAAAATTTATTTTCTGTTTTTATTTTTTCATGGTTTTGATATTAACCTGTAACCTATCATTACATTATTGAAACCTCACATTTGAATAACACATTTATATCAACAACATATTTATAAAAAAAGATCCATGTATTCCACAAGTAAAAAATAAAACAAGTATTCAATTTAAACTCCTTCCATACAATAATTGTTTGCAATACATACAATAACTCTATCTAAACCCTATTTTAGAACTAATGGAAGATGTCCTCATATGTCTTCAAGTAATGCCAAAAGTAAATCCCCTAAAAGCCACCAATAAGAAATTTGCACAAATATAAAAACAATACTTCATTAAGATCGTAAAGTAAAAACATTAACTATGTTATAAGAAACATTTCTAACAATGCATTAAGAGTAACCACATCAATAAATTAAAATCACAACTCCTAATATATAAGTTGTAGAAAGAAAATAAAGTATTAACCAAAAAGTGTTTTAACTTGAAGTTGAACCACCCCCATAAGTAAGAGCATCATCATAACCCTTGCTCCTCAAAAAATTAAGAATATTCTTTTGGACCTCATCTTGCTTAGTTCGTGCATCTTGGTCCTTAGCTCGCTCCTCTTGATCTCTAGCTCTTGCCTCTTTCAGCTCAATTCTCTCATTTTCTAACCGTTGGATATACTCCACTGATAAATTAGAGGAGACGGTGGTTACTAGAGAAGAGGAAGGTCTCATGCCAAGTCCTTTTACAATACCGGACTTCTTCTTAAACACCAAGTTTGAGATCTCTTCTTATGTAAGGGGAATTGCATTAGGATCTTGACAATGATCCGCTTGCACTTTGAGAATATTTTCCTATCATTTGAAAGAGAGAAAGAAACAAACAATCACAACATTAATACTACATATGTTATAGCTTTACAAACATGATAGTGATGGAATGATACACATACATATCTCGCTTCATCCTCAGGATGTATCCACATATTTGTATTTGGATTGAAATGAACATCTTTGAAAATTTTTGCCAATTCAGGGACTTGACCATCATTATTATTTGTCTGATTAATTAACATTCAAGTGTTAGATAGATATACTTAATTAATCACAACATGCAATTTACTAAGATTTAAGAAAATGAAAAAATACGCACCTCCTCATCAACCCTAACAGTAAGTGCCTTTGTCCCGCATCTATGTTTGCCTTTAGTTTTATTCCTATTTTCAGAGTTCTTTCTTGATTTTTTTCTAATAAACAACATTCAAGATATTTATTAGATCATGAATAAAACAGTATACATTTACTTCATCTAAATATTAATCTAATCAGTTGACAACATAATATAGTAAACATTGGATAATAATAATATACGCATAAATAATTTACCAGCCAATCCTCATTGGTCCATCTCCCGTTAATGAGTTCAGTCCACTGCTTAAGTGTGGCATTCATTTGCGAGTGGCTTCTTGCATAGTCAGCACCATGAGATTATTTGAGCTTTTTATAAGCCTGATGCAACTTGTAGTAGTTGGAACTCAATAATCTTCCACATTTTGTATTTAATGTTTTCGTTACCAAGTTGGAATCTCCTTCTCGCTCAAACTGATCCTGTAAAATGAAGTGTATATGTATTATAAAAATATTATTATATGAATTAGACGAGTTAGACGTTATCAATGTAAATTTACTACGATATTTTGAAGCACCACATCTCTAGTAGTAGCATCAACATTTTTCCAACTTTTCACATTGTAACTGGAAAATTACTTCGTACTTGTACGCCAATGTGATTGACAAACTTGAACGCATTCTTCCCAACAGGAGCATCATACTCTGCAGCTATACGTAATGGCAGCTTACCACTTTTTTCAACAAGTACCTGTACTACTATACCACGTGTTGCTCCACGAGTAGTTCTGCTAGCAAATCCTATTTAAACATTATTAATGTTAAAAAATTATACATTCCATGTACATTATAGCTAAATTAAGTGAAGTATAATCTCAATAGTAAAAATAGGGTGCAGTTGTAATTAAGTATGTTCTATGTAATTACCAGTCGTGTTAGTTAATGCACCGGTAGTCTGCGCCTACGCACTAGAAGAACTTTGGGCGGGAGGATTTGCTTCAAGAGATGTTTCCGTAATTGGACCGTAGATCGGACCACCGGGATAGATGTCTCACCTCGCGAGCGTGTAAGTCGTCCTGGTGCCATCTGTAAGTAACATACATATAATGGAACAACAAAGTCATTATAAGTAATGGAACAATAAAGTTATTATCATCTAGTGTACCCTATGGAACATCTATTATACCTTATGGATTACAGAATTAGATGACTCATCATCATTGTCATCGTCACCAATAGGTGGTACATAATCATCATCTACCACAACACTAGTTTTACTTCTTTTCCCTTTTGCACAATTGGACTGAGCAGAATCCTTTAGAAAAGTTGAGATGTGCTTCAATCCCAAAGCATCAATTATCTCTTGGTTTTGCCTCATTCTATCCAATTTTGTCATCTTATACCTCGGTATATTATGAGTGTATTTGGCCTTTTTAGGCATTTTTTGAAACTATGTATTGACATGAAAGATAAGTACAATTGCTACTAACTTAACATCGAGCAATTCACAAGTGCAAAATTTGAACACAATTGCTACTAACTCAACACAACAAATGACCACATCAATATCTATCAATATCAATAATTCTTTTGGGATATTCTGTTGCCATCCATAATAATATTTTCAGGATTTATTACATCAACATAGATCTCATCAAGATTCATTGCTTCCAGATGAATCTTAGTATCAAGGATCCATGATAAGAAATGATTGCCTAAAATATATAATTACAAAAGAAATTAATTACATAATTACATAAGAAATTTAAACTTTGTAAGGTTTTACATCTATATCAAATATATAATTACAAAATAAATTAAATAACTATTTAATTTTTTTTTTTTACACAATTTTAATGCAACAATACTACACATACATATTCAAAAGTTGATTGTAATGAAACAATAAATACACATTCAAAATTTATCAATATGCGTTTCATATAGCTATAGCTATAATTGAGTTGGTTTATCACTACTCATTTAAACAATATATATATATATATATAGATAACATGAGACCCATAAAATTTATTTTAATCAATTAAAATAATCACTAAAATTATAAGCATAAAATGTAATAACAAAGAGATAGGATAAACACTAATTCTTAGGAAGAAAAGAAAAACTTACAGTAAGTTAAGAGGACAACACAAATAACTTTTGATGTTTCAAGAACAATAGGATTACAACTTCCTTTCGAAATTGGGTAGAGACTCGTGCTGATAACATGTTGTGAAATGATAGAAATAGATAAAACTAAATAAGAAGAAAACAAGAAATATATATTGATAAACTCTTGTATTCAAGTGATCATTCACAATCCTTTTGATTTCTCTTAAATGTCTACAATAATAGTAAAGTAATCTTACATATTTATAGAACCTTAGAATACTTGTAGAGTTCATGGGATTATGTTGCGATAATGAGTACAATTATGAATATACATCTCTCCTATAGACTTTACATATTCCAAATAACTCTTTCATTGCCCAAACTTTACACATTTTAATCAGACTTTATTTCTAACAGGATACAATTTTGTAAAAACTATATTTAGAAAATATTAGCCAAACAATAAATTCAAGTGTGGGACCTACCATTTTATGGATTGCAAAACAAAAACTATATTTAAATACTCTTACCAAACAGCCCCTAATATTTTTTGGATTCAAATTCTCAGAATAACAACATATATTTTTCTCTATTTAAAATTATCCTTAATTTAGTAAAAAATAAAAACTCTTTTTTTTTTTTTTGGTTTAAAAAAAAAACTCCGAACTTTGGGTCAAAATCAAATTAAACATTGTGCTTTTAATTTAAAACTATAAACTCTTAAACTTTGAGAAATGCCCATATCGATCCTTTTGCTTTCATCGAATTAATGCTCTAAATGAATAATAAAACCAATCTTTTTAAACTGAAACTTAATTTTTTTTTAAATCATTTTAAATTATACTAATTTATTTTTTTCCTCTCTCTCCAGAAAATTCTACCAATCCTTTTTTTTTTTTTTTTCCCCTTTCTTTATGATCTTTTATTTAATCCTTTAAAATGGTAAATTCTGATAGTTCACAAAATTTCACAATTTTGCAAATTGCATAGAAAGATATCCCAACAATGGAACTTAGAATGGGTTGCCGCCAAGAAGGTAGGCTGGTGATTAGAACCTGACCTGGGGAGCTCTTATGAATGGATAACGACCACTTATTGAATCTCTTGAGCTAGATTAATGGCGGTGGTTGTGTTGCATTTTCATTTATGGTTGAGAGGTTTGTTTAGGGGTTTGTCTGGCATAGGAAGAACATGGATTAGGAGAATTGTTAGGGGATGCCGAAGATAAAGAGAGAAAGAAAGAAAAAAGAGTAAATAAATACATTTTCAATTTATTTTCATTAAATTTCAATTTAAAAGTATTTATTTGTTAAAATGCATCACGTGTGTGCAAGGAATCTAGATCCTCTAGATTTCCTAAAGAACTTTTTCACATAGAGTCCTTAAAATCCTTACCTTTTCCTTATAATATAAGACTAATAAGATTCCAGATGATGAAGTAAACTATTAAAATAATAATTTTTTAATAAAATACTATTTTGGTCCTTAAATTTATAAAGAAATTGTTTTTCATCTTTAAACTTTAAGAAGTTCATTTTTTATCCTTAAACTATTGAAAAATTCATCTTTCCTCCCTAAACTATTGAAGATATTTTATTTATGTCCTTAAACTTTCCCAAAAATTTGGTTTTCATCCATATACTATTGAAAAAAGTTCTACTTTCATTCCTATTTTTGTTTCTAAACTATTGAAAAAACTCTTTACAAAGTTTAGGGATGAAAAAAGAATTTTTTAAAGTTTAGAGATGAAAAACAAATTTTTGGTAAAGTTTAGAAACCAAAATAATATTTTACCCTAATTGTCTTAATAAAAAAACTCAGCTAATTGCTAATGTTGATGTAAACATCTCTAGAGGAAAAAATAAAAATAAAAACCCAAAAGTCTTTCCCCTCCTGCCAAAACTCATGGTTTGCATTCCTCCATGAATAACCATTGATAGATTTGTAGGAGTAAAGTATGTATGCATCATATCACACATACATAACGATGAATCAACTCTATTTTCATAGCAATTTCACAACAAAGTATAGGTGACAAGTTATTATTGGTTCTAATTTGAACCCACCACTTAAATTACTTTTTTACCCTTCAATAACAACCAGTAATAACTTGTCATTTAGGATTTTTTGTGAAAGTATTGTGAAAATATTTTGAACATAACCTTTCTCTTTTGTTAGAGGTCTTTCCCCTTTGCAAACATCATTGTTAATGATGCTAAGCAGTTAAGCCTCAGTTTTTTAATTTTTCCATTAAAAAATTATTATTTTAATGGGTTAATTAGTGGAATGCTTACATGGCATCATTTGAACCTTTATATTAGAAAGGAAAAATCAAGATTTTAAGAACTCTATGTAATAGTGTTCCTTAGGAAATTTAGAGGATCCGAATCTAATATTCTTTATATTTTAGATTTTTTTCTAAATATAAAAATTAATAATTATGATACTTATTAATAGGTATTCATTGTGATTATGCTTGTTTATGAAGTCATTATATCATTTAAAGAATATATGGTATGACAATTTTCTAATGGATTAAGTAAAAGAAAAGATTCTAATGGATGGTGTGAATATAATAAATCTTTATCTCTTCTTCATATATTATAAGAGGATACCCAGAGTTAGTTACCTGTCTCTAAATTCTCTAATACACCCCTAATAATTATTAATCATTACTTCAAACCAACAAACAAGTGAGGGTAAATAAGTAAATTGATCTTCATATATTTAAAAAACATTTAAATATATATATATATATATTTTACCTTCTCAAAAAAAAAAAAAATACAAATACACGTTTGAATTCCCACTATCCCATGTTTATCTCCCATAATACTCAACTATCACTCACAACTTTTAAAATTTTTAGCTTCTCCGCATTTGAATTCCACTATCTCAACATGAGGAAAATCTTGAACTGTTCACGGCCTTGGCACGGTTCATATGGTGCAGAAGAAACAAATGCCATTTCAACGAGCCAGACCTACCACCAGATAAGCTCCTCAATGCAGCAGAAGTTTCTCTAGTAGAATTCCAAGCAAAACCCAAAATCAAACCCGAGAAAACAAAGGCAGTGGCTTAACGTTGGAACCCACCAATGTGAGACACTTATAAGGAGAACTACGATGGCGCATGCTTTGTGGAGATAGATGAAGCTGGAATAGGAGTTGTTGTGAAGAATGATCTAGGCCAGGTTATGGCTTCCTTAGTTGAAAAAATTCCTATCCCATTAACTGTGGAAGGTCTTGAAGCGATGGCAGCAAGAAGGGCAACGATCTTCACCGAGGAGTTAGGTTGCGTCGGGCAATCTTTGAAGGTGACTCGGAGCTAGTTGTCAAGGCTTTACTTGGAGAGTGTTTAGGCCTGTCTTGTGTTGGTCATATTGTAAAAAACTGTAAGTCTATAATGAGTTTTTTCCAAACCTGCTCTTTCTCTTATGTTAGGCTGCAGAGCAATGGGGTGGTTCATGTTTTAGCAAAAAGAGCGAGAAAATCTTTTCTCCTATCTATGTGTATGAAATCTATTCCACTAGATATCTCTTAGTTTTTGAAAGAGAGTTTCAACTTATGACGTCCATTCCTGATGATAGCTCTTTATCATCAGACCAAGACATCAATCAGTTTTTAGTGTAGGTGGGGATTGAACCCCAAATCTCTTTTTCAACATTAGAGACTTTACTAGTTAAGCTAATTGGAACCCACGCATCTCTTACTTAGTTTATGTTGATGTAACACCATAAGTTTTTCTGATTCAATAAAATTTGATAGGTATTTCTTCTCAAAAAAAAAAAAAATCTCCCATAAAACACTTTTACACCACATCTTTTTTTTTTTTTAAATGTTGAATTAAATAAGTAGAACAATTACTAAATTTAAAACACTCCTTCCTTATCTCTATCCCTCAAAATTAGGACATTTATCTCCCACAACTCTTTTACACTCACAAGTTTTTTATAAAAAAAAAAAAAAAAATTAATTAAAAGATAGTAGAACAATTACTAAATTTAAAACTCTCATTCCTTATCTCTATCCCTTGAAATTAGGATGTTTATCTCCCGTAAAACGCTTTCATACTCACAACTTTGAAAAAAAATTAATTAAAAGATTGTAGAACAATTACTAAATTTAAAGAGAAATGTATCCACAACATTTTCATAACATTTTCACAACAAATCCTAAGTGGTAGGTTGTTATTGGTTGTTATGAGTGGGCAAAAAAGTAATTTAAGTTGTAAATTCAAATTAGAACCAACAACAATTTACCATCTATAATTTGTTGTGAAAATGTTAAGGGCGTAGCACTCCTCAAATTTAAAACACTTTCTATCCCTATCCCCTTAAATTAGGGACATACTACGTATCTGACATATCCTGATTTTTTTGAATGCCTAAAGAAAACATAAAGAGAAGCCCTCTCTCTTTCGGTCATTTATTGTCAAACAGATGCCCCATTCATAGCCTGACAAGAGAAGGTTGTGAGAATTACGCCATAGATGGCAAGCAACTGCCCCCAAAAAAATTGAAAAATGTTTCTATTATCCTCTCTCTTTTTCAATCTCTTGATTTCTTTTTAAATGATGCTTCAATATTTGATTGTTTGGTTTTGTTGTTTTGGGTAAATGTTGTTTGTTACTGACGTAGGACAATCACACTATTTTCAATAGAACAAACAAACAACAATAAAATCAAGACTAAACCCTAGGAGTCACACCTAGCAAATTGGAGTCGGCACCAGTGTAAAAAGAAACACAATAATTTTATAATTCTCAAAATTGTCTTACAATAATAAGAAAAAGTTCTTAAATAGCTAACAATAAAATGCATAAATAAACCCTAATTATTAAATGCTCAGGCTTGCTTAATCTCAAACCCAATTACTAATAGGCTCTATCCATAAGGCCATAGGTTGGGCCGTCTTCTTTTTGATCTTCCTCCTATACATGCATATAATTAGGGGCTTGTACCTTGTATCCGCACCAACTCCCCCCGGGTGAGAGGAATTCAAACCCGTCGAGTGGAAATCTGAAGAACTCTTATAGTACTCAAGCAAATCAGGATACAGTCGATATAGCTCATCTCGAGTAATCCATGTGTAATCAGAATTTGGTCGCCCTCGCCACTGAACTAGGAAACGGTGAACTCCTTTATCCCTGGTAGAAACAATCTTTTCATATAAAATAGCATCAATAGATTCTTTATGTGCATAGGGCAGATTTAAGGGTAAAGGGGTAGGGATAGGGGCATCAATAGAATCAAGCAAAGGCTTATCAAAAAGGGTATCAGGAATAACTGTGGGGCTTTTTTAAGTAATAAGATCCTCTAAATTAAAGGAGGAGCTAATACCATAATCATGAGGAAGGTCAATGACATATGCATTTGGGCCCATTCAGTTCAATACCTTGAATGGTCCGGCACTACGAGCCTATAATTTCTTAATGGCCTAGAGAGAAACCGCTTAAGTCGAATCCGAATCATGACATAATCCCCTACTTGAAACTCTGCATGACTCTGATGAGTGTCAGCATGAATTTTATATTGAGAATTACTTACCTGAATTTTTTTGCGAATCTCATTATGCAAATCATGAATATGTCGTGCAAATGCCTCATCAGATTCAGAAATTCTAACATATGGGGACATGGGCAAAAGATCTAAAGGCTTCCTAGGTGTATACCCATGCACAACCTCAAAAGGACTGGCGCTTATAAACCTATTGACAAAGTTATTATATGCAAGTTGGGTTGTAGGAAGAATTGAATCCAATTCTGATTAGCTTCACCCACTAGACACCGAAGGAGGTTGCCTAGATTACAATTAACCACTTCAGTTTGACTATCAGTTTGAGGATGAAATGCCGGGGAAAATTTCAATTTGGTGCCTACTAAATGCCACAAAGTCTTCCAAAAATAACTCATGAAGCGAACATTCCTATCAGACACTATGGTTTTGGGAAGACCATAAAGTTTGACAATCTCATCAAAGTAGAGCTTTGCAATCTTAGAAGCATTAGAGGTCTTAGAACATGGTAGGAAATGAGCCATCTTGGAGAAGCGATCAACAACTACTAGAATAGAATCATGCTTCCTAAAGGTGCGGGCAAACTTAACACAAAGTCCATACTCACATCCTGCCACGGGTGATTAGGCATAGGTAGAGGCATGTATAGGCCAGTGTTTTGCTTGCGATGTTTGGCTAGTTGATATGTACAACACTAACCAACTATCTTCGCAACGCCCCTTTTAAGACCAGGCCAATAGAATTGACGTTCCACTTACTCAATTGTTTTGTCTCGGCCAAAATGACCTGCAAGGCCTCTCGCATGTATCTCCTAAACTAGGAAATCTCTCACTGAAGACCGATGGATACATAACTTGTTGGCTTTGAACAAGTAACCATCTTGAAGGGTATAATTATTCAGGATTGGCCATGAGGCATTACTTAGGCTAGTGTAGAGCTCCCCAAAATCTGGGCATGACTCATAATCATCCTTGAGTCATTCAAACCTAGTAATCTTAACACTCATGACTGATAGCAAAGACACCCTTCGACCTAGTGCATCAGCAGCCTTATTCTCAACTCCCACCCTATGTTTCACCACAAAGTAGTAGCATTGCAGAAATTCAACCTAACTACCATGCCTAAAATTCAGCTTCTTTTGAGAATGGAGATAGTGCAAAGCTTCATGATCAAAGTAAATAACAAATTCTCGAGACAACAGGTAGTAACGCCAATGCCAAAGAGCTCGGATAATGGCACAAAATTCTTTGTCATATGTGGAGTACTTTTGCTTTGCATCATTCAATTTCTTACTAAAATATGCATTTGGGTGGCACTCTTGACTAAGTACTCCCCTTATACCAATACCTGAGGCATCAGATTCTACTTCAAAAGGCTTGGTAAAATCAGGGAGACGCATGACAGGTGCCTCAATCATCTTTTGTTATACCTCATTGAAAGCCTTAGTAGCAGCTTTTGTCCAAATAAACTCCACTTGTTTCATGCAGTCAGTGATAGGGGACATAATGGTACTAAACCCTTTGATGAATTGGCGATAAAAGGAAGCGAGCCCATGAAAGCTTTGAATTTCATGGATATTTTTGGGCTTGGGCCAATCCACAATCGCTTGAACCTTTTGGGGGTCGGCAAAAACTCCCTCAGAGGATACTGTGAAACCTAGGAAGACAACTTTATCGGTAAAGAAAGAGCACTTCTTGAGGTTGCCATATAAACTCTCCTTCCTAAGCGTAGTACAAACTTGAGTTAGGTGATCTAAGTGTTGCTCCCTAGATTTACTATAGATGAGGATGTCATCAAAGTACACAACCTAGAATTTCCCCATAAAAGGCTTGAGCGCTTGAGTCATCACTCTCATAAAGGTACTAAGAGCATTGGCCAATCCAAAAGGCATGACCATTCACTCATATAAACCATCTTTCGTCTTGAAGGTAGTTTTCCATTCATCACTAGGACGAACCCTAATTTGATGATAGTCGCTTTTCAAGTCTATCTTGGAGAAGATCGTTGCTCCAGCCATCATATCCAACATGTCATCCAACCGAAGGATAGGAAAATGATATTTCACAGTGATCTTGTAGATGGCACGACTATCAACACACATCTTCTAAGCTCCATCTTTCTTTGGAGTTAAGAATGCAGGAATTGCATAAGGACTTATGCTTTCACAAATAAAACCCTTTCTAAGTAATTCTTCTACTTGCCTTTGCAACTCGGCGTGCTTTACAGGGCTTATCCTAAAGTGAGGCAAGTTTGGTAGGGTCGCTTCGAGCACAAAATCTATGGCGTGTTATATGTCATGCATGGGTGGTAAATGATTGGGGATTTCCTTAGGGAAAACATCCTTAAATTCCTAGAGCATTAACTTCACTTCTTCAAGTTGCTCCTCACGGGTCTCTCCATGAAGTTCCCTGGCAACTAAGACAAACACAATGGATTCTTAAACTGCTACCCTTTCAAATGCCTTTGGGCTTATGATGTTCAGGCCTTTCGCCTTTGGTGCTTCTGTCTTCTTGCTCATGTCAATTGGCTTGGGTTTCAAAGGATTGAGCACAATCTTCTTACCTTCAAACACAAATGAGCAAGAATTGGATTGCCCATGAAGGGTGACATCCAAATCATAAAGCCAAGGTCTATCAAAGATAATATGCCCTACATCTATGGGAATTACGTCACACCGTATTTCAGCCTTGTAGGTGAGGAATTGAAGTGGGACAACACATCTTTCTTTTATGGCTATGGAGGAAGTATCCACCTAAGAAACTTTATATGGGTTAAGGTGTGGGATCAATTTCAAACCTAGGCGGGAAACAACGTTAGAGGACACCGCATTAATGCAACTCCCACTATGTATAATAACTTTGCAAGTTTTGTCCCCACACTTGGTGTAAGTTTGGAAGATGGCACTCATTCGCCAATCATTAGTGTCTCTCTGCTCTGCCAAAGCACACCTTACCACATTCACTCTAGGGACACCAAACTCCTTAAAGTCATCAACTTGGGGAGAGATGGCTCTAATGCATGCGAAGTAGCTAGGATCATCTTCCCATTCTGCCTCAACATCTTGGATTTCTTCAACATTTGGATCATACACCAGCTCCTCAACATCTTCTACCTTTTCATCATCCTCTTAAATGACAAGGGTTTAGAGCGACATCTAGTTGCGATGTGTCTAACCCCATTGCATCTGAAGCATTTGAGGCGAAAGCCTAATCTTGAAGGCTCATTGACCACACATTTTCTCTTGTCCGCTTTTTCTATTGTGGTTGTCTTTAGGGGGTAAGACAAGTCTAGATTTGCTACCAAAAGGTTGAGGGTTGGTGGGAACACTTTAGAGCTCAGAACTTTGCCAAAAGATAGATTTGGATGCTAATTCACAATTCCTAGCAAGGTCATATACTTCTCTTAAGGTAGTGACTCCTCGGGTGATAACCTCGCCTAATAGGTTAGTATTTAAACCTTTCTTGAACCTATTGAGTGTGACAGCCTCTTCTTCGACTATTTGAATTTGCCTCTTGAACTCCTTGAATTTCTCTATATATTCAGCCACAGGAGCAGTGCCTTGCTTTAGGCGATCCCATTCCTCAAGGAGGGAGCTCTTATAAGTTGGAGGAAGATAATTCCTCGAGAGTGCATCCTTCATCTCAAGCCAATCAGTAATAGGGGGCCTCACGTCGTTGCCTAAGGGTATCCTTAAGGTCCTGCCAGAAAAGGTCGGCTTTTCCAATTAACTTCATCTTGGCATACCTTACTTTCTTCTTCTCAGCCCAATGGTAAAGTTAAAGAATTTCTCCATTTGACGTAACCAATTAGTTCAAACCCATGGGTCTAGGCAGCCATCAAAGCTGGGTGCTTCTATCTTTTTCTTGGACATCCTATCATCATAATCCCTAGGGCCATTGTGATTATAGTGATCATGTTCAAAGTTTGGAGCCCTATTATCGTAATCCCTATTACCGTGGTTATTTTGCCTAAGCATGTTATCTCCTTCATGGTTAATAGTCTCTCTTTGAGATGCTTCAACTCACTCTACCCTTTCCAGTAAATTATGGACACTTTTTGCTAGGTCTTCTATGGTTTGCTCCAAGAAGGACCTAGGCTCGGAAGTGGATTGATGTTCAAGGTTTGACATGATGCGACCACTACATAGATGCACGCAACACTATATTTATGAATGCTGTTGAGATTCCCAAAAATTCAAGTAACCAATTCTCAATGTAAAATTAAGGTCAAGCAAGAGTGCATGTAGAGACTAGATCAATGAATCAAATGAATAAATTGCAGTCAAGTAGTGACAGTGTTCACAATATTGAGAGATAGCCCTAAATGAATTGAAACTTCCACAAAATAAAAGCTCAACAGTTAATAAAGAGAATCAAATATTTCAAAGAAATTGGTTTATGGTTTATGGTTTTTGTTTTTTGTTTTTGAATTTTAGAATGGGTACAGAAAGAAAGAACAAATAATAGAACAACTAACTTGAGCACAAAATGGGTAGGCCAATGGAGTATGGTGGGATATGCACATAAAAAATATAAAACAAATATTTTTTAATGAGACAAAATTGAATCCGCCAAAAAGAGAGTAAGAATTGTACCCTTGTTAGTGGCCAACTTACTACACTAGATAGTCACGGGCTTGGCTCCTCAAGTGAGTGGGTCTATTTGGACAAAGTGGACCTATGGATGAATAATTTAAAGGCCTAATACATGCAATGGGCTGTCACAGCAACAATACTTTCTTTCTTCTCCTTTTTTTGATTTTTTTTAAATGAAAAATAGCAAAATACAAGAGTCAAACACCATAAACTTAAAGAGACAACATAAACTCAAAAACTACCTAACAAAACCCAAAAGAACTTAAAAGGCTGTCTTTTGCGATGAGAGTCTTCGGCCGGTGCGGAGAACCGAAGCTTGGCGGCGATGTGAAGGAGGCACAGATAGCGGTGGAGCGAAACATGAAGGACTAGTGGCGGCTTGTCTCGAGTCTTGGCAGCGGCAGTGGTTCGTCAATCTCAGCATCGATGGGTTGAGGTTGATGATGGGTCTCAGCGTGGACTTCTTCCTCTCTCTCTTTTTTTTTTTTTTTTTTTTTTTTGTGGTTTGTAGTTTGTGGGTTCTGTGATCAAAGGCGGGCACGGATAGTGGTCACTGACTTGGAAGGGGTCGCTGGCTTCTCTATGGGTTTAGGGATGAAAAACTCATGTGGCCAAAGAGGGTATATATGGACCGCAGAGGTTGGTTTGGGCTTGTTCAAGATCTCATGGGGCAAAAACCAGAAAGGTAATGTCATATTTGGTTGGCTTGCTCTTTAATGGTTTTTGCTTTGAAGGGGTTGTCTACGATTGTGTTGTATAAACCAGAAGTTTGCTTTGATACCAAAATTGACATAGGACAACCACACTATTTTCAATGGAACAAACAAACAACAATAGAATCAAGACTAAACCCTAGGAGTCAGCACCTAAGGGTTGCTTGGAGTCAACACCAAGCAAACTGGAGTCGGGACCAGTGTAAAAAGAAACACAATAATTTTATAATTCTCAAAACTGTCTTACAATAATCAGAAAAAGTGCTTAAATAGCTAACAATAAAATGCATAAAGAAACCATAATTATTAAATGCTCGGTCTTGCTTAATCTCAAGCCCAATTACTAACAGGCTCCATCCATAAGGCCACATGTTGGGCTGTCTTCTTTTTGCTTTTCCTCCCATACATGCATATAATTGGGGGCTTGTACCTTGTGTTTGCATCAGTTACTATTGGGTTTCACATAGCATTTGTTAATAACATCCATACAATTTTTTTGTGGTAAATATTTCCAGAATGTATACATATCATTTGCATCATATGAATGGTTCTTCCCTACCATTGTACACCCATAGATCGTGTATATTTTCCCAACTTCTTTTTGAAGGTAATGACTTATGACTCCTACCCAATTGATATTCAATAACATTTTTAGTTTTCAAACTTTTATATGTCTTTTAATTATAAGTAAAATATTTTTTGGAACAGGGATTGAGCTTTTTTTTTTTTTTTTTTTTTTTAGAGACATCATTATGGAATATAGTAAATCGAACTAAGGAGGTACATCAACAAAAACTAAATAGGAAATGTCTAGTGGAACAGATTCCACCCAAACAAAGAGAGGGGAAGACAACCTAGCTCTCCTAGCTAAAGCATGGGCCATAGCATTGCCTTGCCACCTAGTGTGAGAGAAGGAACAGGTTTGTAAGAAACCCAAAATAGACTTACAGTCTTTGACAATGTGAATAATGTAAGATTGATCAGAATACTCTCTAAGTAAGGCCTTAACCACTATTTCTAAATCACCTTCAATGATAACTCGGTGAAATCCCAATTCCACTGTGAAAATTGCTGCTTTCCTCGTTACCAAAGCCTCCAAAACTTCTACACTTATGGCATGTGAATCTTTTCAGCTAAGGAAGCCATCACTTCACCCTTTACATTCCGAACCACAATTCCAATTCCAGCTTCACCTATCTTTGTGAACATAGCCCCATCATAATTAACTTTGTATATGTCCAGTGTTCGTGGTTTCCATCTCGAGCAAACAGGTATTGGAGGACGAGATTTGCTTGACGGTTTTGTTTGGAACTCAATCACTAAATTATATGCTGCCTCAAAAATCTTCTCAGAGGTGAGACTAGGCTCCTTGAGTCGACATTTATTCCTCCTATACCAATGAACCATGCCACCACTATGAATAATTCCAAGTTTTTCTGCTGCTGCTCGAACACACTAACCAAGTTTGAGAAAGAAGAGAGTTGTGGAAAATCACATTGAAGATCATTGAACCTAGGTCCCCATATAGAATGGATTACATCACATTCCCATAAGGCATGGAGAGTAAATTCCTCAAACTTTCCATAAGCGTTGCATAGAGGAGAGTCTAGAACTTTTCGGCGATGAAGATTCTTCCATGTTGGTAAAGCATTAGAATAGGACCACCAGCAGAAAATCCTCTTCTTGTTTGGAATTTTTAATTTCCAAATACCATTCCAGAAAATTTTTGGTGCCACTGAGTTTAAGCTAGAAGCATCCTCAGCACCCTCCCTGTTTTCCAACTCACAAAGAAGTTGATAACCCATTCACACCGTGTATAATCCACTTCTACTTCGAGGCCAAACCACAAAATCTTCCTGAGGAGTTCTATAGAGCGGGATGGCTTTAATTTTCTGAACTACAAATGGAGCAATGGAATAATCAAGCAACTCCAAATTTCAGTCCCTCATATTTAGATCAATAATAGCAGAAACTGTGGAATCTTCAAGATTTTCTAAAATACAAGGCACTGCTTTTGTTGGAATATCCCCTGGAATCCAGTTATCATGGAATAATCGAACTTTATTACCATTATCTCCAATTCTCCATAACAACCCTTTCTCGACAACAGACCTTGCCTTAAGTATGCTTTGCCATGCATATGAGCCTTTTGAGTTCTTGGCATCCAAAACCAATCTTGAAGGAAAGAACTTTGCACTAAACACCCTGTAAAATAATGAGGTTCTATCAGTGTGCAACCTCCACACTTGTTTAGCCAACATAGCCTCGTTGAATCTTGCCAAGTCCTTGAAGCCCAATCCCCCTTCCGACTTGTGTTTACATAGAACTTTCCATTTTTTACAATGAATTTTCCTTGGATCACCACACTCACCCCACCAAAACTTTTGAATTAGCATTTCAATATCATGGCAAAGTCCCACAAGTAGTTTGAAACAACTCGTAGCGAAAGTTGGAATAGCCTGAATAGCTACTTTGGCAAGACTTCTCTTCTTGCTTAAGACAATAGTTTTTCCTTACATCCTTGTAATTTATTCCAAACACGTTCCTTGATGTAGTTGAGGCTGGCCTTTTTATTTCTCCTCCCCATAACCATTGGCAAACCCAGGTATTTTTCATATTCTTTAATCTTCAGGACACCTAGGAAATTAAAAATTTCCTCTTTCTTCTCTTTGGCCACAGCTTTACTAAAAAGTAGTGTAGTATTTCCCCAGTTTATTTGCTGACCTGAGGCCAGTTCATACACCGTTAAGATATCCTACATAACTTATAAATCTACCATTCTTGCTCGACAATATAACAGTCATCAACGAAGAAAAGATGAGTAATCCAAGGCCCTTTTTTACACAAAGAATATATGGGGATAGAGGATCTCCCTGTCGAATTCCTCTTATAAGAACTATTTCTCCTTTAGGCTCGCCATTCGCTAATATTGAGTAAGATACTATGCTGATACACTCAAAACTCAAGGTTGTCCATGTTTCACAGAAACCTATCTTCATAATTTCAGTAAAGAAACACTATTCCACTCTATCGTATGTCTTACTCATGCCAACTTAAAGGTCATGAAATTTGCTTTCTTTGATTTCTGAGTCTTCATATGGTGGAGTGTCTCAAAAGCCACTAAGATATTATCTGAAATAACTTTATTTGTTTGGAACGCACTTTGGGATTCAAAGATAATGTTAGGCAGAACTTTTTTAAGCCTGTTTACAATAACTTGAGAGACAAGTTTGTAAGTAATATTGCACAGTGCAATAGGTCGAAACTCTGACACTTTAGATGGACTTAAAACTTTGGGAATTAGAGTAATAAAAGTGCGATTAATAGATGAAGGAATAGAACCTGTATTCAAACAAGTTAGGACTGCATATAAAACATCCTCCTGGATGCAAGGCTAGAATTGTTAGAAAAATAGAGGAGGTAACCCATCAAGACTCAGAGCTTTTAGCGGTTCCATTTATTTCAAAGCCTCATCAACTTCAGCCTTTACGAACTCTGTAGCTAGCATAGAATTTAACTCCTTTATGATAATCTCCAGCACTGCTACTAGGACTTCATCCAAATTTAAAGAGGAGGTCGAGGTGAACAATCTTTGGTAATACGTGACTAAGATGCTAGAAATCTCAGCCTCTTTGAACGTAAAACTCCAATATAATTTTCCAATTCCTCAATCTAGTTCTGACGAAATCTATGGGAAGCACGACCATGAAAGTATTTTGTATTTTGATCCCCCTCATGTAGCTATAAAGCTCTGGATCTCTGTTTCCACATCTTTTCTTCCTTGATTAGAATCCCATTAATCTCCAACTTTAAGCAATGAACCTGGTCCATAAAATCTCCCTGGATTGCCAACTCCTCAACTCGCTGAAGTTGATCTTTCTTTTCTTTCAAAGCATGAGTTATCTTCCCAAATGCTACCTGACTCCAACAATTAATTTTTGTCTAAAATTTTTTTATTTTCCCTTCCACTTGATCAATCGGTCTACTAGGGAAAGCTTTTCCCCAAGCTGATTCTACAATATCTTTACATCCCTCATCTTCCAACCACATTTGTTCAAACCGCCATGATTTCTGTCTTCTTTTTGGAATCCCCAAGGGCAAAATAACTAGCGGTTTATGATTTGAAGATCCACTCTCCAGGTGCAAAACCTTTGTTGTTGGAAAATTTTCATGCCAGTCAGTGGTTGCAATAGCTCTATCCAACCTTTCCTAAATCATGTAACCCTCCCTGTGACCATTGCACCAAGTAAATTTACCTCCCATAAAACCTAAATCTTGGAAACCACATTCATCAAGTACACCTTTAAAGTCCTCAATTTGTCTGACTAGTCTTAATCGCCCCCCCCCCTCCCCCCAGTTTTTCACATGCTCAAGTGGTTTCATTGAAATCCCCTACACACAACTACGGAGTCGAATACTTATTTTTCAATCTTCGTAACTTCGCCCAAGATTCGTGGCAATTGTTTGTGTTTGTCTCACCATAGAAGCTTGTGAACCTCCATTCATCCTCTTTCCCCTAGTTCACAATGGCATCAATATGATTAAGGGAGTAAGTATCAACGGATAAATCACAATTTGCTTTCTAGAAAACAGCCACACCTCCTCCTCTACTCTCTCTAGAAACTTCAATCAATCTACCAAATTTTTAACGTACTCGAATTTTTTCTAGTCTTGCTTTGTCAAGCCATATTTCGGCTTGGAACACAACTGAAGGATCTTGTGCCCGAATCAAATCTCCAAGCTCCTGATCTATCTGTGAGTTCCCAAACCCATGACAGTTCCAACATAGAAGAATCATTGCTTCTGGTAGGGCTGAATTTTAGCCTCCCCCAATAATATAGTACTTTTCGGGTCATCATGGGAAACCAGTCTTTGCTTATTAAGTAGCTCATGATCAACAATCTCAGTGCCTATCCGTTTCAGTATGGTGGAGGTAAGCACCACCAGTTCTTTTGGAGTTTGAGTTTGTAGTAGCCTCTTCCACTTGGGAGCAGATTAAACTTCAGCCATGTTGTTTGCTTCATTCAAAATTGAGTTATTCTTTGGCACGTGAGGTGCATGCTCCACAAAATTGGCACATGTTTCTAACGGGCTAGCAAGGTTTAGGGTTTTCTCAATATATTTTTTCCCGTTGAAGGAAAATCTTTTCTGTTTTCACAATTAACTCTGTCCCACGATAACCTCCCTTACTTAAATCAAACCTCCTTAACTCATGATCAATCACCATAATTTTTGTATTGAAGTGCTCCCCCTGAATCATGAAATCCCCCACAATTGGATGCCAATTAATACATTTGAATTTGAAACATCCGTAACTGCTCCCACAAAATCCTTGATATCCAAATTTTGTGTTTGAGATTCTAGGGTATCATCACCGTGAGCTCCACCACGCATTGGTAGTACTGGTATGCCTCGTGTTTTGCCATGCTCAGATGGTGTAGGTTTGCTCTGTTGACTACATCCAGCAACTCGTTCTTTCTTCTTGGCTTCATAATACCCTGGTACCACCATCACTAAGTTTTTATGCATGGCCGAGGGAGAGGCACGAATCCATGGACCATACTGCTGGTCTTTTTGAGTTAACGTACCATTGCTTTCTATCCAAAGATCATAGTCTTTATCAAAGTGGTTTAAGCAACCACACCAATAACAAATTTTTGATAAGTGCTTGTATTTGAAAGAAACCCAACCCCTAGAGCCATTCTCCAAGGAGAAAATTCTACCTCGACAGAGAGGGAGAGATACATCCACCCAGACTTTAATTCTCATAACACACCCCCTATCAACATCTGTGATAATCGAGTCCCTATTCACCACCCCCACGGCTTCACACAAGTCTTCAGCCACTTCACGATTCAAATAGCGAACTAGAATGTCTTGGACTTGGACCCATATAGACACTTGATTAAAGACTAAATCTCTTAAGGGAATACTATTATCATATCGTTGGATCATCACTTGTTGTTTATCAAAACTTCATGGTTCTCCCTCAAAAAAAATTTCAACCTCTTCTTCATTGTCGAAAACAAATAGAATAATATGATCTCCAACATTGCGTACCTTAAAACCATTTACATGTCTCTAAATAGGATTAAACATTCTGACTATGGCCTCAGTATTTAGAGCCCGTCTTGTGAGGAACTTAGCTGCAATGGCAAATTCTGATGAACTCCTATCCTTATTCATTTGGAAACCACCACCTTCTCTATCATTCAGAGACATCTTTCCCTAATGTTTCATAAGGTTGTCCATGATGAATGAGAAAGATAACTAATAAAACTCAAAAAGTGTTTCCCAAATACCCCAAAAAAATCAATCCTAACAAAACCTACAAGTAACAGTGTTACTTGAGGAACTCAAAACCTTACATGAAGGAACGACAATTCTACAGTCTAAGAGAAGGAGGAGCACCACCTTTCTTAGCGACAGAGAAACTTTAGCACCCTCACGAAGCAAATTGAATGTTAAAGGCTAGGCCTTTTTTAACAATTTATGAGTTATGATACCTACCCAATTCTACAACCAATGCACTTTATAAGAACTAGACTGGGTAATGTTAGTACATATACTAAAATATAAGATGAACTAGCCTCATCGCAAGCGCTCCGCATGTGCATGAGGCTTCTTTTTGGGGGGGGGGGGTGGTTTAGTGTCATAATTTTCTATTCATCACAATTTGAGGCTTAAGTGTATGTTCAATCATATTATGAATTTGAGAACTACTGATACAAACAAGAGTGTCATTAGGCTAGCCACAAAAAATGAAAACTAAAAAAACATTGAAATCATATGTTCATGTGTGAATGTGTTCATTTTTTGGAGCTAGCTTAAGGACACTCCTAGCTATATTAGTAGTTCTCAAATTCATATTATGATTGAACATACATTTAAGCTTCAAATTGGGATGAATAGAAAATTATGACACTAACACACCCCCCCCCCCCCCCCCCCCACAAAAGAAGCCTCATGCACATGCTCTATGTTTGGGATGGGGCTAGTAGTATTTAAACTTTTATATATCTATACTATTTATAAGAGAACTCCTCTCTTTAGACTGAACTTTTATGTAGTTCAGAAATACCCTCCCGGAGCAAATTGAATGTTAAAGGCTAGGCCTTTTTTAACAATTTATGAGTTATGATACCTACCCAATTCTACAACCAATGCACTTTATAAGAACTAGATTGGGTAATGTCAGTAAATATACAAAAATATAAGATGAACTAGCCTCATCGCAAGCGCTCCGCATGTGCATGAGGCTTCTTTTTAGGGGGGGGGGGTTGGTTTCGTGTCATAATTTTCTATTCATCACAATTTGAGGCTTAAGTGTATGTTCAATCATATTATGAATTTGAGAACTACTGATACAAACAAGAGTGTCATTAGGCTAGCCACAAAAAATGAAAACTAAAAAAACATTGAAATCATATGTTCATGTGTGAATGTGTGCTGTATTAGTAGTTCTCAAATTCATATTATGATTGAACATACATTTAAGCTTCAAATTGGGATGAATAGAAAATTATGACACTAAACCCCCCCCCCCCCCAAAAGAAGCCTTATGCACATGCTCTACGTTTGGGATGGGGCTAGTAGTATTTAAACTTTTATATATCTATACTATTTATAAGAGAACTTCTCTCTTTAGACTGGACTTTTATGTGGTTCAGAAATACCCATAAACATTACGTTTAATAGGGAAAAAAACTTGAAGACAACCTAGTAAAAATGTATCTCCAATTTCACTTAAAATGCCTACAATAAAGGACACTCTCCTACAAATCCATGATTTCAAAACAAACTTATTTAAAATTAAAAAAAAAAAAAAAGGAAAATTATGACACAAGACAAAAAAAAAAAAAAAAAAAGAGCCTTATCACACTCGCTAGTATATATGTATCATGTAATTTTTTACCCTCATGCATTGATTAGTCATATTCTATTTTGGCATTATAGATTTGTTGAACAAGTAAATTTACTCGGGCATATATTAAAGAATAATCTATAATATATATTGAACATATTTGAGTTTTGGTTGATCTCATAATATTTTACAACATAAGTTTTGGAGGCCTTACACTTTAACACATCATTATCATATTGTATATATTTTTTTTTCTCAAAAAAAAATATTGTATATATTTTTAATTAAATTTAAATTATATTCTTGTGGGGCCAGTCGCTCGAAAAACTAACAGAGTCCATAAAAAGTGGGCTTATGGCCCAACGGCCCAATCCGAGGACACTCACCCGTCCGAGGATACTCCTCTGTCCGAGGACGAGGTCCATTCCTCAAACCAGCTTTTGAAGTGGATGTAACTATCTTAGTTGTCAAGGAGCTTCGTAGAGTTACATGCAAACTAAACTAAATGAATATTGATCAAAGAAGGAACCGGAAAATGTAGCAAATATCTCCTAAAAGCTGCTGCCTCCACATTAAATGCATCCCACCTAACTCTCTGGCCGCATTAATGTGGAGGTGATACCTGAACAGTAACCAAGCAGCCTTACAACCACCAAGCGGAGGATCCGGGACGTGCTGGATGGGACAGAAAGAAGTTCACAGAAGGGAACTTACACATGTACGGTGAAAATAGAATAGGGAAAGTAGTATATAAGGCAAAATCGAAGTACTCTAAGGGAGAAAAAAAGGAAAAAGAGGAGAGGCACAAAAAAGGGAGCCAAGAGAAAGAAAGAGAACATCTGTCCCTCATTTGCCTGGAAATCCCTTCTGCTGTGCCGGAGCTACGTCTTTTTCTATTTACTGGAGCTAGTTCTTACGTCCACACTCTACAAATCTTATTGTCCAGGGTCCAAGACAGTTTGAGTCCCTACAATTGGCGCCGTCTGTGGGAAGAGCTTGATCCGATCGTAGGAAAAGACAAGTGCAACAGCTGATGGCAGAAGGAGCACCACAACAGGTGGATACCAGTCCACACCAAGCAGAGTCTAGGGGACCCCAACATGGTACTCCGCTGGTGATCCGTGAACGAAGGGGAGATCGCGAGGGAAGTGTGCGAACAACCTACATGGAGAAGAGTCAGACTCGAGGGAAGAGCCATGTCTCCCATGCGAAGGACGATAGGGACATGCAGCGGGAGATCAATATGTTAAGACGGGAATTACGTTACGAACGACGAAAGCGAACGACTCAGGACTCGAAGCTACCCTCTGATGAGTCAGACGATACAAGCTACAGGCGACGGTCCAGAACTCCGTCCAGTGAGCTTTTCTCCCATGATAAAGAGCATTACAGTCGACAGACGTACAAAAGTCCACCTCAGTAGGGCTTAGGGAACGAGGCTTTGAACAAGGCGCTGAGTCAAGTTTCCAAGTCGCCGTTCACGCGATGCATAGAGGACGCAAGCCTTCCTCGGAGGTTCCATCAACCTACATTTACCATTTATAATGGTCAGACGGACCCGGTGGAGCATGTTAGCCATTATAATCAGAGAATGGCCATTCACTCTAGGGATGAGGCCTTGATGTGTAAGGTTTTTCCCTCAAGCTTAGGCCCGGTGGCGATGAGGTGGTTCAACGGCCTGGAGGAGAATACTATTGATTCCTTTGAGAGACTCATCCAAGCTTTTGGGGCCCGCTTTATTACCTGCAGAAGGGTTGTTCAGCCCTTAGGGTCGTTATTATCCATGTCTAAGCGAGAGGGAGAAACCCTGAAAGCATACTCTGACAGATATTGGAAGATGTATAACGAAGTAGATGGACGACAGGGTGGCTATTAATACCTTCAAGGAGGGCCTTCCAACCGATCATGATCTGAGGAGTTCCTTAACCGGTAAGCCTGTTACCAGCATGTGACAGCTTATGGACAGGATTGATAAGTATAGAAGGATAGAGGAAGATCAGATACGGGGTGGAGGAAAGTCCAAGGTGATCCCTCAGGAGAGGAGGGAATTCAGGTCGGATCGGTATAACAATAATCGACCTCGGAGAGACTTTGTGGGGCAGTCAGGATCTGCTAATTCCCAGGCAGTCAACGTTGTGTTCCGAGAACCAGTCCAGCGGGTTCTAGAAAAAATACAAGACGAGTCTTTCTTCAGATTGCCCAATAGGATGGCAGGGGACCCTGCGAAACGCAACCAGAACCTTTACTGTCAGTACCATCGGGACCATGGGCATACAACTGAGGACTGCAGAAACTTATGGGACCACTTGGAAGAGCTAGTCCGAGAAGGGAGGTTGACCAACCTTGTGCACCACACCAGTGCCCGAGGAGGCCAGGCAGGGCCGACGTTGAGAGGAAATGCCTCTTCAGGAGCCCCCCTAGGCACCATAAATGTTATATTTGCGGCCCCTGGAAGGACAGGGTCTTGTTCCTCCAGAATACTGTCCGTATCTCATTGCTCGGAGGGGAGCTCGAATTCAGTGCCGAAGAAAGCGAAGCTAAACACCTCACTGGTGCTAGGCTTTTCAGAGGAGGATAAGAGAGGAACTATACAGCCGCATGACGATGCTTTGGTGGTTACGCTGAGAATTGGAGGGTATGACGTAAAGAGGGTGATGATTGATGAAGGGAGCGCAGCTGAGGTGATGTATCCCGACCTATACAGGGGGTTGGGTTTGACACCCCAAGACCTGACGGCCTATAGCTCCCCGTTGGTAAGCTTCGAGGGCAGATCAGTCATTCCGTTGGGTATGATTAGATTACCTGTGCAGACAGGTTCCGATGTGGTGGAGGTGGATTTCATCGTGGTTGACATTTTTTCTCCCTACACGGCGATTCTGGGAAGGCCTTGGTTGCATACCCTGGAGGCTGTCTCCTCCACTCTTCATCAGAAGGTGAAGTACCCGTCAGGGGGCCAAGTGTTAGAAATATTGGGAAATCAAGCCATGGCAAGGCAGTGCATGGTAGCGACTATTCAGCATAAGCCAGAGATAGGTTCGTCGGCCAGGACTGAGGATGAATTATAGCAATTAAAGGACCGAGGAACCTTCTCCAGCACTATCGCCGGGGAAGCTGAGTGTGAGGAATTGGAGAGAGTGACTGTTGGTGACGACCCGGATAGGTACTTCCAGGTGGGAGCACTATTACCTTCGCCGGAGAAAGAGCAGTTGGTTGAGGTCCTAAGAAGGAACGTGGATGTGTTTGCATGGAATGCCTACGAAGCCCCAGGGGTTGATCCAGATTTCATCTGTCATCATTTGAACGTCAATCCTTCAGCAATTCCAAAGAAACAGCCACCTCGGCGTCCGTCCAAATTACACGCCGAGGCAATCGAAGATGAGGTTGACAAGCTTAAGCAGGCAGGGGCTATCAAAGAAGTGTTTTATCCTCAATGGTTAGCAAACACAGTTGTAGTGAAGAAGAAAAATGGGAAATGGCGAGTATGCGTCGACTTCACGGATCTTAATAGGGCCTGTCCTAAGGATCCTTTTCCTATGCCCCGTATAGATCAGCTAGTGGATGCAACAGTAGGCCATCCTCGGATGAGCTTCCTAGATGCCTTTCAGGGCTATCACCAGATCCCGCTGGCACTAGGTGATCAAGAGAAGACAGCTTTTCTCACCCCCAATGGAAATTATCACTATAAGGTAATGCCTTTTGGCTTGAAAAACGCGGGGTCAACGTACCAACGAATGATGACGAAGATGTTTGAGCCACAGTTAGGCAACAACATAGAGGTTTATATTGATGACATGGTAGTAAAAAGTAAGGTAGTGTCCGAGTATGTGACGGACCTCATCAGCACGTTTGAAGTGTTGAGGAAGCATAAGTTAAGGCTGAACGCTTCCAAGTGCTCCTTTGGGGTCAGCTCTGGGAAGTTTTTGGGCTATATGGTGACCCACCGAGGAATTGAAGTAAACCCCGACCAGATCAAGGCCATAAATAGCTTGCAACCACCTCGGAATCCCAAGGAAGTCCAGAGACTGACTGGGATGACCGCTGCGCTGAACAGATTTATATCCAGATCAGCAGACAGGTGCAGGCCCTTTTTCCTTTTGCTCCACAAATGGAAAGGGTTCGAGTGGACCGAGGAGTGCGCTTTAGCATTTCAGCAGCTCAAGGAATATCTGACTCGGCCACCTATCTTATCCAAACACTCTTTCTCTGGGCCTTATCTGCTTTGTGTGCACCCTGAAGCATCGAAGGCACTTCTAGAAGAGCTGCACGAGGGGATTTGTGGGAGTCACACAGGAGGGAAGTCTTTGTCTCATCGAGCAATCACCCAAGGGTATTGGTGGCCAGGCATGCAAAAGGAGGCTCAAGATTATGTCAAAAAATGTGATCAGTGTCAGAGGTTCGCTCCAAATATCCATCAGCCTGGGGGGGTCATTAACCCTCTTTCTAGTCCGTGGCCTTTCGCGCAGTGGGGCTTAGACATCGTTGGTCCCTTCCTTAAGGCAATTGGGAATAAGAAATACCTGCTAGTCGGCACGGACTATTTTACAAAGTGGGTCGAAGCGGAGCCCCTGGCTAATATCAGGGATGTGGATGTCAAAAGGTTTGTTTGGAAGAACATCGTCACCCGATTTGGGGTTCCTCAAGCCCTTGTGTCGGATAATGGTCTTCAATTCGACAGCAAAGCCTTCAGGGAATATTGTTCCGACCTGGGAATAAAGAATAGATACTGTACTCCAGCCTATCCGCAGGGAAATGGTCAAGCCGAGGCTGTCAATAAGGTCATTGTGAGTGGGCTCAAGAAGAGGCTAGATGATACGAAGGGAAGATGGGTGGAGGAGCTGCCACACGTTTTGTGGACCTATCGAACAACCCCTCGACGCTCAACAGGAGAAACCCCCTTTTCAATGACGTACGGGGCGGAGGCTGTGATCCCTCTCGAAACGGGTTTCCCCACGTTAAGAACTAGCACTTTCACCTCAGATGGCAATGATGAGCTTTTGGGAAAGAGTTTAGATCTGATAGACGAACGACGAGAAAGAGCGATGGTTTAGTTGGCCTATTACCAACACAAGCTGAAACAAGGCTATGATGCGAATGTGAGGCTGAGGCCACTAGCTCCAGGGGACCTAGTGTTGAGAAAAGTCGTGGGGAATACCAAAAATCCAGCTTGGGGAAAGTTAGGGCCCAATTGGGAAGGACCATATCGCATCACATCTGTGGCAGGAATAGGGGCTTACTATTTAGAAGATCTAGACGAGAAAACTGTACTCCACCCTTGGAATGTAAGCAACTTAAAGAGGTATTATTATTAACACAAATAGCTCTGTCATATGTTACTTTTTTTTAACTTAATTGGAGTTCTATTACTTGTATTCCTTAAGTAAATTGAAGTGTTAGACAGAATCAAGGCATTGTATGGTCCTCGGACACCAGCCTCTGGGGAAACTAACCACTTAAATTGAGAGAACTAGGTACTGGACAGAGCCAAGGCGTTGCATGGTCCTCGGACCTAAGCCTCTGGGGAAACCAGATACTTCAGATAAAAAAACTAAGTGTTAGACAGAATCAAGGCATTGTATGGTCCTCGGACACCAGCCTCTGGGGAAACTAACCATTGGAATTGAGAAAACTAGGTACTGGACAGAGCCAAGGCGTTGCATGGTCCTCGGACCCAAGCCTCTGGGGAAACCAGATACTTCAGATGAAAAAACTAAGTGTTAGACAGAACCAAGGCAATGTATGGTCCTCGAACACCAGCCTCTGGGGAAACTAACCACTTAAATTGAGAAAACTAGGTACTGGACAAAGCCAAGGCGTTGCATGGTCCTCGGACCCAAGCCTCTGGGGAAACCAGATACTTCAGATGAAAAAACTAAGTGTTAGACAGAACCAAGGCAATGTATGGTCCTCGAACACCAGCCTCTGGGGAAACTAACCACTTAAATTGAGAAAACTAGGTACTGGACAAAGCCAAGGCGTTGCATGGTCCTCGGACCCAAGCCTCTGGGAAAACCAGATACTTCAGATGAAAAAACTAAGTGTTAGACAGAACCAAGGCAATGTATGGTCCTCGGACACCACCCTTTGGGGAAACTAACCACTTGAATTGAGAAAACTAGGTACTGAACAGAGCCAAGGCGTTGCATGGTCCTCGGACCCAAGCCTCTGGGGAAACCAGATACTTCAGATGAAAAAACTAAGTGTTAAACAGAACCAAGGTATTGTATGGTCCTCGGACACCAGCCTCTGGGGAAACTAACCACTTGAATTGAGAAAACTAGGTACTGGACAGAGCCAAGGCGTTGCATGGTCCTCGGACCCAAGCCTCTGGGGAAACCAGATACTTCAGATGAAAAAACTAAATGTTAGACAGAACCAAGGCATTGTATGGTCCTCGAACACCAGCCTCTGGGGAAACTAACCACTTGAATTGAGAAAACTAGGTACTGGACAGAGCCAAGGCGTTGCATGGTCCTCGGACCCAAACCTCTGGGGAAACCAGATACTCAGATGAAAAAACTAAGTGTTAGACAGAACCAAGGCATTGTATGGTCCTCGGACACCAGCCTCTGGGGAAACTAATCACTTAAATTGAGAAAACTAGGTACTGGACAGAGCCAAGGCATTGCATGGTCCTTGGACCCAAGCCTTTGGGGAAACCAGATACTTCAGATGATGAGACTGATTATTAAACAGAAACTAGGCCGCGAAAGGTTCTCGGACCGCAACTTGACGGAAATTAATGCACACTATGAAAGTTAAGGCTTCTTAAACGGGATCTTTTGTGACCATCTTTATGTACCAAGATGAATTCTATAAACATCAGTTAAAAGTATTTTGGGGTGTTAAATACCTCCAGGGACAAACTATTCGAAACGCTACCTCCAGTTTGGTTTGACTCTCAATTGGCATAGATAAGACTAAATTTTCTCTCGTAGCGTCAAATTTTGCTCTTCTATAGCTTGAGATAATGTAACAGTAAAAAAAAAAAAATATATATATATATATATTCGTGCAGGAAATTATACGAGAAAAAGATAAGTCTGTAATATCTTATATAAATCAAAAAAAGGGAACTCTGCCCTACATACATCAACTATTTGCTTAATTTTATTTGCATCTTGGGTGGTGGGACGTTGGCTGTTTCCTGAGGAGGAACATCCTTCTCCTTCTCCTTCTCCTTCTCCTTTGAAGCCTCCTCAGCAGGCAAAATGGTAGAAGCTAAGTCCTTTTTAAAGTTTTGAGAAGCTTGCCCATCCTTAGGATCCTCTGCGACTTTGGTTGAGGAGGTCCCTTTTTCCACTTCGGACACTTCAGGCTACTTATGCTAATTAGTTGGGAGAGGATTCTGACCCTGAGCCTCTTCAGCTGTGCCAACCGCAGTTGAGGAAACCTCTTGTTGCTGAGGAGGGGTACTTAAGGCTTGTATGGCCAAAAGGAAAGAGGTGTTCTCAGGTCTTCTCAACTCTGATGAAGGCTCGATCCCCGCACGATTGAGAGCTTCCTCCCAAGTCTGAGCAGAGTACGCTCGGCACACCATTGGGACCTCATTTTTGAACCTATCCTCGGTCTCGGCCATGCCTTCATCATATCCCCGCTGCTCGGCCCCATCCTTTGCCTTCTCAGCCTCGGCTTTTGCTTTCTCCGCCTCATCCTTCTCCTTTTCAGCCCGAGCCCTAAGCCTTTGAGCTTCCTCCAGTTGTCTCATCAACAGAGATACACTTTCCTTGGAAGCTTTTAGTTGATCATTGGCGTCCTTAAGTTTTTTCCCATGGTCTTCAGCTTGCTTTTGAAGGCTGGATACGGCTAAATCAGCACTCTTTTGAGCAGATTCTTCGTCTGCCAACTTTTTCTTCAACGCCTCTACGCTCTGCTCACTGGTGGTAAGCGCCTTGGAAGCTTCACCCCTAAACTCCCTCTCTTTGACCCACTGGAGGTGAAGGTTATTGGTCACCTCCTCTAGCCTGAAGGTGGTTTGAACAACCTACATACATATATACAAAACGAGATAGTCAGAAATGAAGTAAACCAAAAGGGAAGGGCAAAACAGGAAGGATGTTATACCATGCTCAGGTGCCTTTTTATATTCATGAAAAGCTTATCTTTCTTCATCTTTTTAAGTTCCGCCATATCCCAAGGAAGAAGGAGGGTTTCTTCTAGAGCCGAGGCAACATTGCATCCAATCCCACCATTGTATTCTCTGATGGATGCGTCTGCCCTCAGGGGCTCACCATCGAGCATAGGAGCAGGAAGCCAGGCTTCAGGCTCCGAGGGCTGAACAGTTTGTTTGGCACCCGTTCTGGATGCCGCACGAGTTGTCTTTCGCTGTTTTAGAGGCTGCTGGTCCTCACTTTCCTGGGTTGGAGAAAGTCTCCCAGTATCCACTACATTTTTACCTTTTTGCTCTCTCCTTCTCTTAAAATCAACAGGTTCGGCCCCCTAAGGTTGGGGAGGTTTAGGAGGAGGAGGAGGAGGGAGAGTAGTTTGGGGTGACCTCACTGGAGTCTCTTTCCCAGATTTACCTTCAATGACATCGAACAAACTTCTTTGGCTCTTCCTCTGGATGCCCATGTCACCAGAAATCACCTCGGGAGATTAAGGTCGGTTGAACACCTCAAATCCGTCCGCAGAATCCGAGACCTCTTCAGCTTCTTCTTCTTGTTCTTCTTCTTCTTTTTCCTTCTCCACTTCCTGAATAGCAAGACGTGACGAGGAAGCCCCTACGGAAATAGCCGCTTCAGGTAAAGGCTGAGAAAATGGGGTGCCTTCAGGAATAGGAACACCCTCAGGAACTATGAACTTGCTCCTTTCGTAGGCTACGCTGATTCGGCGTAGCCGAGGATCTTTAGCTTTTATCACGCACTTGGGCTGAGAAAAGGAGGTGGAAATCGGCTTGTACCGAAGGATAACGTGTGCTGCCCTTAGTTGACCGTCGGACGGATTTATGTATATCTCAGACCTTAGAATCTTATCCAAACTCTCCCTATTAATAAGTCTGGGTTGAGGGTTGGTGGCGAGCCTATCTGCAAAAATCAGCAAGACAGCAATGAAATTCCCGTCAAGAATAAAGTTAACCTAAATTAAGGAGCACAAACTAAAATGCACAGGCATTCAGCCTAAGAATCCCCACTTGGTTTGCCTTCCTGAGTCGGACAGGGTAAACCGTCATGCCATGCACCAGAAAAAATGAGAAAGTCATCTTTCAAACTCTTGTTCGATGAAGGGAGACACTGGATTAACCTTATCTCGGAGAACCTGGACTTAAGGTAATACCCCGCATCCTTTAAGTGTTGGAGGTTGTATACCCAATTCACATCGTGATGGGTAAGGCCCAAGTTTAGCCTCGTGTTAAGGGCTTCTATACTTCCTAGCACCCTGAACATGTTTGAGACACATTGTGTGGGGGACAATCTAAAGAACCTGAGGTAACTTCTAGTAAGATGGCCCATCGGAATAGTCATTCCCCCCCTCTATGAAAGCGATCATGGGGATGACTACTTCCCCCGTTTTTCTTTTATCGTACCATTCCTCCACGGAAGCGTACCTCATGCCCACCGTTGAAGGAATCTTATACTTGGCCCTGAATTTCTCTATTTGCTCCTCGGAATCGACTAAATGCCTAAACCTACCCATTTCTTAAGAATTGTGAAGAGAAGTTAGAGAAGATAATGGAAAACTGAGGAGGGTTAAAGAAACTTACAGTTGTGAAAAATAGACTCCTCGGACAAACTCCAGGTATTTATGAGATCGTTGAGAAGAAGGAAAGAGGGATAGGTTCAGCGAATACTCGATAAGATCGTGAGATTTTTTGTGTAACTGAAAAGAAATTTGATTTGAAAAGCTCTTATTAAGGGCACAGAAATCGTAAGCGGGAAAAATCCCGCTCATAAGTTTCGGAGACCCCCCACCGTTAAATCCGCATCCCACTGAAATGTGGAGGACTGAGAAACTGCCATCATTTAATGATGGCGTGCTCCTGACGCCGAAACGTCAGGGACGTGTCTTGGACAGGTGAAAAGGCAATCTGAAATTTAGAAAAGCCCAACGTGGGATTTAAGGGCGTGATATCAAAATCCCCCTTTTTCTGAGGTGACAAAAAGTGAGATTTTGAGGGGCTATTGTGGGGCCAGTCGCCCGAAAAACTAACAGAGTCCATAAAAAGTGGGCTTGTGGCCCAACGGCCCAATCCAAGGACACTCACCCGTCCGAGGACGAGGTCCATTCCTCAAACCAGTTTTTGAAGTGGATGTAACTATCTTAGTTGTCAAGGAGCTTCGTAGAGTTACATGCAAACTAAACTAAATGAATATTGATCAAAGGAGGAACCGGAAAATGTAGCAAATATCTCCTAAATGCTGCTGCCTCCACATTAAATGCATCCCACCTAACTCTCTGGCCGCATTAATGTGGAGGTGATACCTGAATAGTAACCAAGCAGCCTTACAACCACCAAGCGGAGGATCCGGGACGTGCTGGATGGGACAGAAAGAAGTTCACAGAAGGGAACTTACACGTGTACAGTGAAAATAGAACGGGGAAAGTAGTATATAAGGCAAAATCGAAGTACTCTAAGGGAGAAAAAAAGGAAAAAGAGGAGAGGCACAAAAAAGGGAGCCAAGAGAAAGAAAGAGAACATCTGTCCCTCATTTGCCTGGAAATTCCTTCTGCTGTGCCGGAACTACGTCTTTTTCTATTTACTGGAGCTAGTTCTTATGTCCACACTCTACAAATCTTATTGTCCAGGGTCCAAGACAGTTTGAGTTCCTACAATTCTATATTTAAATCCTCCATTAAAATCTTTCAACAAAAAAAAAGACTCTTAGTAACTATCATAATTGCCTATTAATAACTACCATAATTATAAAATTACATTTTGAAAATAAATTAAAATTTATTATTAATTACGATAATTATCAAATTTCATATTTAAAAAAAAAAGTGAAAAAAATTCATGTATTGTAAAAATTTCTTGTGCATTATATAAGTTATTGACTAGTAAAAATTTAATGATGAGTTGTGATGCACATTTTTCGAGAAAAAAATACATTGGTCAATAATTATTGTTTAAAAAATAATAATTTATTACTTTGTACACACAAATTCATTATTGTTTTATGTAATTTTATTGGTATGTGTGCACAATTTGAATTTGTTTTTTTCTTTTCTGAAAAATTTATAAAATCATCATTTATTGAATAATTAAATGCACTTTAATATGTGTTCTTACATCACTTGTTAATAAAGGACAATTAATTTTAATATCTCTTTTGGTGGAGAAATTATACAGTATTCTGGTAGACTATGTCACTTATTCACTATTCTATTAAAAGACTCTCACTTGTTTAAAATTGCTGAGTTAATAATTAGTTTTGAGAAATGATATGTTCACAATATTTTCACAACATTTTTACAACAAATCTTTAAGTGACAAGTTGTTATTTATTGTTATTATTAAGATAAAAAAGTAATCTTAGTGTTAAATTCAAGTGTGAACCAATAACAACTAACCACCTATGATTTGTAGTAAAAATATTGTGAAAATATTGTGAACGTAGTATCTCTCAATAGTTTTTGTTTAAAAAAAAAATTCTAATTCAGCAATTTTAAACAAGTGGGAGTTTTTTAATGGAATGGTGGACCACATCACTTGTCTACCATAAGGACCTTATAATTTCTCCTTTTGGTGGGCTTTTAACTTTTTTGCTCCACTAAAGAGACACAATAAATCTCATCCTAACTACTACTACAATTTTACTATATTGACCTCAAAAAATCAAAAATTGGCCACACCCTGACACTTGATACAAACCCTCATTTTTTACCCCAAAAAAAAAAAAAAAAAACAATTTATCTAAAAAAAATCCATGGTTTCTCTCTTTAAAAAAAATCCCTAAATTCATCCTGAAACACCATTGAAAACCCTAGTCAATCCTCCATGCCATAATTAAAATTTAAAGGACCCATAAATTTAAGTTTATCTTTAAGATCTTATGCATATTTAGTTGAATTAACTTGGTTCATCTTTAGTGCATGCATGAATTTGGATTTTGATTGGAGACTATTGTTTGCAAATTTTATTTTAGACTTTCAGTTGATGATTTTATAATCAAATCACTTTTTTTTTTCTTTTTTTTTTTTGGTGCTAGAAACACCTACTTTTGGATGGCTGATGAGATATATTCTAAATTGGAGTGCCTCAAGTTGCAAGCAGAGGACATGTTTAATCCCATTTAATGTGATTGAAAATTGTTGTGGTACACTAATGCTAAGATGAAAGGAAGTTGTCAACCTCAACAAACTTTTCTTTTGAGGAAAATTGTACTATTTGACGGAAGGGAAGATTCCCTTTGGCACCTAGTTAAGCTTTTTAAAGAGTTTGGTTCATTATAAGATCACAGTAAGATCATTTGGTTCATATCAAAGGTGTCAATATTGTGCCAGAAGCTATTTTGGTTTAGCTAGAGAAATGAAATACTCTAGTACTAGTTAATATAAATATTTCGTTTTAAGATTACTGTTATATATACATATATTATTCATCAAATCTCATATAATTAAAAAAAAAAAAAAAAACCTTTTTTATTTTATTGAAATAAAAAAAAAAACTTTTAAATTTATAAGACCATATTTTATATAATGTCAGCCTAGTTATTATAATTATTATAATAATTTTTTCTAGAATTATAATGATAAAGTCAATAAACTCTCGCACCTAGATAATGAAAGAAAAAAAATATATACAAAGAGACAATAACAAATATGATGTCGAAAATAGTTTATATTCAACTTTCCATATACTTTGCCATACCCTTGGTTCTGCCTTTAATAAAAAACTAAAATAAAACTCTTTGGGCATATGTTTAATAGACGGGTGGTAGTTAGTACTTAGTACTGACTATCTACTCTTCAGTTACGTGGGAAGGCACACAAATTCAGAGATACACATAAAACAAAACAAAACAAAGCAAAATGGTAAAAAGAAGTAAATAAAAATAAAGCAAAGAAGAAAAATGACTGATAAAACAAAAAAAATTCAAGAAGCAGTAGAAGTAGAAGAGGGCAAACTGCCGATGAGGTGCCCACCTGCAGCGACCTGGGTGGGTTGTTCGTTTCGTTGGTTTTGTATCGACTGATTTTCTTTTTCTGACCGAAAATCCACCAATATGTTCGATATGATTTGGTATAGATCGGTATCTTGAGCGGTACATTTTAAAGGTGTTTCTGTACCGATTCCTAGGACTGACATGACCAATACCGATTGGTAGTGTACGGTATGAACTTCTTTGGACACTATTTTGGTCTATTATCAGACATTATATTATATTGAATCTAAACTTGGAGTTCATGGATTGGTTTAGTAACCTCAAGGGGCTCGGTCTGGGACCTTATGAGCCTAACTCAATCATGGGCTTGCCAAGTGCGCCTTATCCATAACTCCCTAATTTTTGCTTGGTCATGAGTGAAGGAAGAGAAAACTATCGAGATTTTAACCTCCAAGTCACATAGTCAACTTCTTTGCATAGCCTTGATTAAGGCAGTGTTAATACTTCTAACTGTAGCGTCCTTTTGTTTCCTGCATGGGTAATTATAATCGCTATTTTAGGTCTCCCGTCAATTTTCAATTGATTCACTACTCAAGGCTCCAAGCCGACAACTATAATTTTTAATTCTATTAGATCCGAACATTGGAAGATTACTGATTTCTTCTTGGTAGTCTATAAGTGAGGTTATATTTGATTCATGAAAGGTCTTTTCCTCTTTAATATTTCATTTCCACTTAAATCTAATTTCCTTCTCCCTTTCAACTCTAATATCTATAATCCTCCTATCCACTACATTTGAATCCTAGGTGCTCCTAAAGCATCCATTCAGTCCTCCTGTAAGTCTCATATGCATTTCTTAGTTTTCTCTTTTCTGATCTTCCTTAGGTGATAGTTCTTGTTGCCCTACCATTATGGGCAAGCTTACTAAATTTGTTGACTCTCCTAAGAACACAGGTGTATTTCGACTCGTCATGGGTATGGTAGATAAACTGGCATCTAGGGCTAAATCTCACGTGTACGACATCATATATACTTACTCTCCATGACTGAAACCGTATAGGATGCCTACTACCTTAAACCTAGAGACCCTTCCAAGACTTGTAAATTGCGTTGTGACGACCACTCAAGCAACACTCTAGATCACAAACTAGGTTCCTCTTTAAGAATAGTCACACTTATCACCCACTGCAATTAAAAATACTACCTAAAAGGATGATGGTTACCTCAAGGATAACACCTTATATCGATATTGCTTTTGAACTACAATGGGTCTAATAACTACGAAGGTACATAGGAATCTAGTTGGATGCATGCTGCATGGGTGCATACATGGATTTAAGTTCATTAACTATGAAATTATCCATCTGTTTAGGTTTTTGACTTCGCATGTGCTGCATACTCAGCCGAAAAGGGTCAACTATAAGTATTTCATTTAGCATAAATGTGTATGCTTTTTACTTTAAGTAGTTTATCCTTAGTGTTTTTAACTTATTTTTCCATGCATTTATCACAATTTCACAATTGTATAATAGAGTTTTTCAAAATATGTGTCTAGTCAATGGCGTTCTAATAAGCTTTATTAGGATTTTAATTGAATTGACTAAATGACAATAGTGGAGGCTGATCTCTAGATCAGGAAATAGTGGTGCGTAATACCTTCTAATCCTTGTACCTCAACTCAAAATTTAGAAATTCTGGTTTGTGTTGGGGATATACACAATGTAATAAAAGAAGAATAAGGTTAATACAAAAGATAAACAGAAAATAGATAACTTGGAAGCACAATATCGTTTTCCTTAGACAATGTTTGCCCCTCACACTAACGTTGCTAAAGGGTTATCGCAATTTTGTCCCTAGGATACAACCAAGATGTTGAATTCTACAAATAGTAATTCTAGAGAATGACCACAGGATTTCTTGTGTTTCTCTCTAACGTATTATTTTATGGAGTTCTATATAAGTCTCTATTTATACCCATAGAGTTATATTTCATCAAAAGACATGTATGGAAAGTTAAAATGTTTCATAAAACCATTCACAATGCTAGAAGCCTCTTTAAACTCTCTGAACAGTCATCTGAAAATTCTGCAGAAAATTCTTATTTTCGACTTTCGATTAGTCGAAAGTTCCTTTCTATCGATCGAGTGCTCTCTTCAATTGATCGAACAAGAATCGAACAGCAATTGAGACATCCAGAGACTCTAGGATTATTTCTTACTATTTCGATCAATCGAGCCAAAGTTTCGACCGATCGAAAATGCTTAATTTCGAATTTTCACTTAGAAAATTCCAGAACTTGAATTTTCACTTTAACAACTTTATGAAACAGTATTCTCCAAACTCAAACAACATTATTAGAATCTATCCATGTATATACCTATATATACAACGGTTTGGACTTTGTTTGAGGGGTTAAACATTAATTCTTGGACCTTTAAACAAAGTGATGACTACTGTCCTACGCTCTAGCCCACAATGCTAATAGCGTATTATAATAGCCATGTTTTGGATGACTTACACACTCTTACCCTAAGCACAACTATCTTGACCCAATATGCTTAAGATGGGCTCTACAAAGTTCTACCAAATTTGTTTCTCAAAAGTCTCTTTTCCATTTTACCTACCAACTTTTTTGAATACGCATTGCAACAAACTCTCTATTTGTTTCTCTATTCTATTTATATATTACTATTTTCAACCCTAATCAACCCCACAATAGCATAACTACACCAAGACATAGACCCTTACACCCCAAGAAAGAAAAAAACCCATAGAAACCTACATAGCCCTAACCCACCACCATCATCCTTCAACACAATCTCCATGGCAATAAGGCTGAGACAATAGATTTGGATGTTGTGGGGGCACCTCTCCTTGCACTTATATCGTTCCTTTTCCTTTATCATCTTCATCTCTATCTTGCCAATCTTAATTCTCTTAGTCCTCATTTTCAAATGTGCGATCTTCGTCCTTATCTTCTTCATTTTCTTTATCTCTCTCTTCCTTTTGGTTTTGAAGCTTGGCATTGTTCAAATCTTTGTCCTTTTCATTGTAAAACCACCCATGATCTTAGTCTTGAGAAATCCTCAAGATTGTGGATTGAGCTTTTTGTTTCTAAAATTACCATGTTGCTGTCTTGAAAGGGGATCTAGTCTCACCCTAACACATGATGAGAGAAAGGTCGTTGAGAGAGAGTGGGAGAGATCTTGGGACTTTAGAGGTAATAGTAAATGCTAGGAAAATCATTTAGTTTTTGCTACAATACTTATCATATTTTTTAGTACGATAGCAAAGCAAAAATTTGTTGACCCACTTGTGAGTTCATTGAAGAAAGAAAAAAGAGTTTTCATTAATAAAATTGAAAAAAAGAGGGGTTTATTGCAAGGAAGTCAATACTATACCAAAGACCATTTTGGTTTGATTAGGGGAATGAAATATTTCGGTATTATTCGATTTTGGTGTACTGTTTCGGATTGAATGAATTTATGATTTGTATTGAAAATTACAATATAAGTTAGTCTTGAACCAAAAAAGAATTAAAATAACCATCTTAGTGTGGATTATTTTAAATTTCATTCTATTTCTTAAAAATACAAAAGATTTACAAACCAACATGTAACCAAGAAAAAATGGGAAAAAACATTCGTTTAATGTTTTAATCAATTTTTTTTTTTTAAATAAGGTTCCATTTCAAAACATAGTATTTAATACACGCAAACCTATCCAAATTTAACACTTAATCATAACCGTCCATCATCACAACCGCTCCGCCAAACCCTAAATACTCTAATTTCACTCTTTCTTCTCCACACCCTTTTGCCGCCTCTCCAAAACTTCTCTACCTAATACAATACCAATGGATTGTTTGGGAAAGTATTTTGATTATATTCAGGGCAGCAATTATATTCTTGGAAAAGTATAGGCATAAAAAGTGGTCAAACGGTCAAGCTATGTAGCAGTTGTGGAGTAGTGTTGATGTTGCTTGCACAACCTGATTAAGAGTAGTGGCCGCTAGTGGCCGAGATTGATCTGACTTTCAATCAATTTTCAAAAGAAGATTGTACCAGTTTGAAATGGATTTTTTGTCCGAAAAGGTTAAAATCAATGCTTCAGTATTTGAACCAGCATGTTTCAAGGGAGATCACCGTACTGATATGGTGTCCAGCATAATATATTTTAGTTGTATTAGCCGGTATGGTATGAAATTGATAACCTTTATTTGTTGAACTCATTATGGATGTTTTAGTTAGAGTAAAAGGAATGGGTACTCACTTTTACCTTTTGCCTAGATGCCTCTTTGAAATTCTTTTAATTTTTTTATGAATCTTTGGAATTCTTCAAAATTTGCTCTATTGAAAATTAGTGAGTCATCAACACCAAAAAAGGATCTTATTTTAGGGGCTTTCATGGTGCATCTTGTTCCTTAATTTCTCATTTTGCTCGGAGTGATTGAATAGAGTAGATAGTCCTTTTGCATATAAGAGTAAAAGGTAAGATAATAAATTATTTCCTTGACGAAGACCCCGTACTAGACGTGATATAACTCTTGCTTTCTCCATGAATAAGAATAAAGTAACACAATCCATAATCCGATCTATCCATATTTCATCAAAGCCCATCATTCTCATCACAACGTTTAGGAATCACCCTTCTTGATTCAACCCATCGTAAATTTTACTTGTGTCTAATTTTATTGCCATATTATATACCATTTTTTCTTATTTTCTATGATGATTTCACTTTTTTTTTTTTCATTCCTTTTTACCTTGTATATCACCTCTTTTTCATGGTTAATGACTTGATGGTATTGCCCTAAGACTAATCTATTAACCAAAAAAAAAAAAACACAAATTTGGTTATATTTATTTAGTCAAACTGCATACAAAATTGGGTTTATTTTATTTTTCTTTTGGGAAAATGGGCCCATACCTATATATTTTTTTTCTGTTTCAATCCAAAGAAAAGAACCCAAATCCTCACTGGCAGGCAGTCTCTCACTTACCAAATAAACCACCAATAGAGAGTTTTTAGCCAGAGAGGAAAAATGAAAAACCCTCCACACTAGAGAGAGTAGAGACATTTTTTTCATTGTGAGAGTTGTGATTGAATTGAGAAGGGAAAAAATTGAGAATCCCCACTCTCTCTTGAGTCTATCTCTGTCTACATACAGAGTCACAGAGGAGACGTTACAAATACTTACTCATTTTAACAACTGCCTCTGACTCTCTCTCTCTCTCTCTCTCTCACTGATCCCCTAAAAAGCTAAAACCCTATTTCCATTTGCTTTAAATTCTTCACTATCCCCTCTCTTCTCATCTGCCTCGGTTTCTCAGAACAACAAATTTCGCTTCAACGCCTCAAGCGGTGGAGGGAGAGAGGGAGTGAGTGAATCCTCAGACACTGTTTTGTCTTCTGTTTTTTCAGGTATGGGTTTAAGGTTTTTTTTTTTTTTTTTCTTTTTTTGGGTTTTTCCTAGAAAAATGTGGGAAAAAAGGGAATTGGGTATTTTTGATTGTTTGATTCTTGATTATTTTCTTTGTTATTTGGGACCCTGAAAGAACAGTAATGGCTGAACTCTACTGTGAGAGTCCAAAATGCGGCTTATGAAACCGATTTTCTCGGGTACCAAATGGGGTGCTTTTTTTTTGGTTCTTTGAGAACCAAATTTTGATGATATAATGATTTGATAATGAGTTCTTGTTTGTGGGGTTCGTTGTAAATGTTATATTTCCTTTCGTTTTTTCTTTTTCTATATGGTTTAGAAAGAATTTGGTAGATATTATACTTGTCAAAAAAGAAAAAGAAAAAGAGAGAATTTGGTAGATATTATAATGAGTTTTGCTTCTTCTTTGTCTGCCAATTTGCTTGCTACATTTTATTCACATTCTTGTTGTGTGCTTGAAATTGTTTGTTTTTCAATGCAAGATTATGATCATGTCTACATACATATGAGGCCCTGATAGGGAATATGTTCATTAATTTTTATAATTTGTTAGTGACAATGGGGGAGTGGGAATTTGAACCCTGTGTGTCTTTGTTGGAAATACCAAGATTTGCCAGTTGAGCTACAAGGCTCTTGGCTTATTCTTGTTGTTTCTTAGGATCTTAGTGTTTTGAACACTTACTTGCAGTGCATATTGCAAAAGTTGATTTTGGCAAACCTTATTATAGCCTTGGTCCAATAGAGCTGGGGTGCGTTTGCTGGGTTACATTGTTTTTGCGATGGCAACGCTTTGGATATGTTCCTTAGATAAATAAATAAATAAAGTAAAAGTGTAAATTAGGGCTGTTCGTCCGTCATCATTTGTCTTTGAACCTTCCAATTGGAGAGGAACATCTTATTGTTGTGTTCTCATATTTTTGTTAAAGCAAGTAGGCTCTTTTGCAGCTGGTCTGTCACAATTTTGATTTAAGAGGCTAGAGTTGGGGGTATTGAAATGTTGACAATTCTTCAGAAAATAATTTTGTTATTGATAGGTTTCTTTTCTTGACTGCAAACAAGGAATGAGTTAGTTCTTAGTCATCAGCTTTGTTGAAATGGAGAGAGAAGAATTTAGTTCGATATTTTAAGCAATAGCTCTGCCCTTCCTTTTGAAACACTCAGGACTCTAGACTGCACCATTGGAAATTATGTGGTTATCGAACAACGGAAAGTCCTGAAGCAACCTAACCTTCTTTTTGTCATTATACAATAGTTTTTCGTTATTTGTTGATCATTATCTTATGGGAAAAATGTGGAAGGCTATTTTTCCTCTTTAGTATAATGTTATCTGCTAAAATGGAGGTTCAAATGTTCAAGAGATTAACATTGAACTTGTCTGTAGATTGATATTAAATATTAGGACTTAATTATGTTGAACTGTTCAGGGATTTTAGGTCTCAAAGACCATGTAAGCATTGACTATTGAGAGCCTTTTGAAATTTAGTCCCAAAATTTTGGGGTCAGCTATGGATCCTCAATAGATTAGTTAGGATTGACCACTTGTATTCTTTTCCTCCATTCTATTCTATTTGAAGTCATACTCTCCGTTATTACTTTAATTGACATGTCCATTTATTACTTCTAGTAATGTTATTTTTGGTCTTCCTCTACCTTTTTTTGTTCTCTCATTTTGGAACAACTCACTCTTTTTTACTAGTACGTTAATCACTCTCCCTTGAACATGACCAAACCATCTTAAGTGACTCTCCCTCATCTTTTCATTAATAGGGGCTACCCCTAACTTTAAGTGGATTTCCTCATTTCGAATCCTATCTTTCATGTATTTCCACTTTTTCATCTTAATATTCTCATTTCAGCTACACTCATTTTATGGGTATGTTGCTTCTTAACAATCCAACATTCGGTACCAACATCAATAAAAACTAGAAAATGAATTGCTCTCTCAATCAATCCCCCACTCCCCCTAGCGGGCTAGGCATACACATTGAGTGTGCATTTGCATGTATGCACTCAACTTGCAACAGTTTCTTGTGAAGTACTTTTAATTGTGTGATAATCTAAAAGCAGCTCATAGAAGAGCATAAAATAAAATACAATTTTTTAAGGAGAAAATATTAGAGAGCCACTGGCTCCCAATTGATCCTGGATTTAGGACGTTCATTCAACTCTTGAATCCATTTGTTTTGTATTTTCTTATAAGTATTTCCTGTTTCCTTCTATTCTTTTGTTTCTTTCATGATGGACATGGCATGTTAATTATCTGCATATAATTCTATAGACCTCTTTGGAGTTGAAATTTTTTGATCATTTAGTTATTTTGATTTCAAATGATGAGGCTTTTTACCTGTTGAAATATATATTCATGTTTGACTCTATAGAATATCTCCTTCCTTTTCATGAACATCTAATTCCTGCTTTAAAATGAAGGTGTTAGTGAGGCATCCTGCGTGAGCATTTCCTAGGTGTCAAATTTTTGGACTAATTCATTGTATGGTACAATTTAATGGAAGAGAGTAATAAAAGGGAAACCAAAAAATACACACCAAAAAAATAGTTTATTCATCCCCTTACAATATATATATATATATATAATTTGCATCATTTTAGTACCCTTTTTCTTAGTTTATGTTCTTTATTTGAGTGGTGCACCATGACTAGAGTTTTCTTGTAATTCATTGATTGATTTTACGGATCATTTGAGTCTTTGATTGTCGCTTTTAGGAAGCTCTTCTTTTAGAGCTTTTGTTAGGCTTTATTTGGTAGGGAGGATAGAAAAGCAAGAGAAAAGAAAATGTTAGGAGGATCGGTAAAAAGAACATTATATTTTCCATTGTAAGTGTTTGTTAGGAGGGAAAGAAAAGTGGAGAAAAATAAAGCAGCTTGTGTTAAATCACTATTGTGTCCTTGTATTGAATTGTTATTAATAAAATAGAGTGATAAGATTGTTGAATTATCTATGTAAGGCATTCTGTCCTATTTTCCTTCAATTTTGGGATGATTAAAAATAGAAGACCTGTACAGAAAATAATAATTCTCTCCTGTTTTTTTCCTTCCTTCTCTACCCTACCAAACAATAGAAAATATCTATACATCTTCTACTTTTCACTCTTAATGAAATCCCTTATTATCACTTATAAAAAAAATCCTTTTTTTTTTTAAAGAGATATTTCCAAGTAAAATATTAGCTTGCCATCTAATTTGGAGAAACTCCAAAACACCATAAGATGGTTGTAGAGGACCATCTATTGGATACTGTTTTTTGAAGGCAGATGGAAGCTCTGTAGTTTTTCTCAATAGCCAGTTTGTTCCTTTTTTCTCCATGCCACTGTCCTCTTAGTTGGTTTCTTGTGTTTATTATAGTCAGTTCAAGTTTCCCAATGAGCTCTATCTCAAATGCACTACCTCCCCTCATAAGAATGGGATGTAGGGTGAGGTTGTGGATTCAGCCCCCATTGGCTGCATATGTAGCAAGAAAAAAAGATTATGATTATCAGTTCAAGTATGGGAATATATAAAGATTTTTTTTGGTGCATTTTTTAAAAGAAAATGGCCCATATATCACCTTTGAGGGAGCTACAGGTGTTGTTAGCCAATATATATATTTATGCATCTTTGTTTTCAAGTTGCTTGCTAGAGCCAGCTAGATGCCTTGAAGACCAATATTGAGTTTCAATCTGGTATGTCATAAAGATTGGCAATGAAGCAAGAACATGTGGGATATGTATTTTAGAAATATGTGTAAAGGGTGGATGATTTGTAACCTACTTGGAAATAAATGCATAACAAAACATATTTAGTAAGATTATGAGTAATTTAATTAGTGTGATGAGGCCTGAAATGAACTTGTGGGGTGCTACAGATAAGATAACTGCACTAAGTTCAAAATCTGAATTCTTGGATCTCATTATTTTAAAGTTGGTAATTTATTTTTCTAGGGAGTGCAGACTAATCAGCTTAGTTGATGGTTTTGCCAAGCCTTTTCTGGCCATATTAGGGGTATTCAAGTCAAGAGCCCATCCCCAATGCCTGTGTTAGTCAAGCAGTTTGAATACAGATAATCCTCATTGCTTGTCATATGATTGCAGAGACGTTAGATTTTTTTTTTTGATAAGTACAGAGATGTTAAAACTTGTAGCTAGAAGAAGTGGTGAGCAAGATTGGTTTTATGATATTAGCTGCAACTCTATGAACTGAAAGTTGTTTTGCATGATATGATTTGTTTAAGTGACAAAGAGATGCTTGAGGGGACTGACTCTGTTTGTTATTCTTTGGTTTGCTGGTTTTGATTGGTCTTGGTCTGACGTAACTTATAGGTTACTTCTTCTTGGAAACTGAACTTCTGCCTTGGAGGCTTATAGGTAGAATGCTTTTGAGGGTGAGAAAACTTCTGTTTGGTCATCATGGAATATAGCATTCCAAATCTTTGAAGGTGAACATTTGGATTTGGAGAATGTCTACTTCCTCTGTACTAGGGTTGTGACCTGTTTTGGTGCCTTAGTCATAAAATTCTGCACTTGAAATTATTAGATTGTGGAGAATAGAATGGTATCTTTTAGATTAGCAGTTATCATTAATGGATCTAATCTATGTTAGCTTACTTGAGGTTGCAAAATGGCTCACTTTGTGAAATCTGTCTTAGCCTCTTATAACTGTGTAATGGAGGCCTTCTTATTATTATTTATGAGAAGCATAACTGTATAGGATTCAAATCATGAAAAGAACTTATTGTCACACTGCACAGGGTTTTGGAGGTGCAGTAATTCTTATTAAAAGATGCTAATATCTTTTGATGTGAGGTAAAGGTGGCAGGATATGTTGTAGCGCCAATATTGGATGTTCTTAAGGAGAATCTTTGTGGTTATCCATGGTAGCAGTATTAGTGTTGAGTTTTTGATCACTTTGATGTATTCTCCAGTGTATTCACAGAATGGGTTTACATCTTCACATAATGGGTTTGCCATTTGTTTGATCTGCCTTTTACCTTTTCTACAAGTTAGATGAAGTACTTTTGCATTTCCTTTTCGCTAATATAATTAGTCTCATCTTTTTCTATTTGTTCTCTTTTAAATATGCAATTTTACTTAATATTGTTGGGTGCACAGGTTGGTTTTGCCATGGAGAGCTCTGATGATGAAAAGGATGGAGCCCCTGGGAATTACATTCCAAAAGAACTGACTCATGGTGTGGTGTCTAATGGTGCAAAATTTGTAGATGAAGTGCTTAATGGTCAAAATGAACGTTGTTTGGAAAATTTTCGCATGGATAAGCATGTGTTTTACAAGCTGTGTGATATTTTGCAAGCAAAAGGCTTGCTACGTCACACAAATCGAATAAAGATTGAGGAGCAATTAGCCATTTTCATGTTCATAGTTGGCCATAATCTAAGGACACGAGCTGTACAAGAGTTATTCCGATATTCAGGAGAAACCATCAGTCGCCATTTCAATAATGTTTTGACTGCGATTATGGCGATTTCATTAGATTTTTTTCATCCTCCAGGGTCCGATGTTCCACCTGAGATCATGGAAGATCCAAGATTCTATCCGTACTTTCAGGTACCTGGGTAATTAAGTTAGATCAAGTTCTCATTTCTTGGTAATTATTACTCATTTTTAATTATTTTCTGCTAGGATTGTGTGGGAGCAGTTGATGGTATCCATATTCCGGTGATGGTAGGTGTAGATGAGCAAGGACCTTTCCGCAATAAGAATGGCATGCTTTCACAAAATGTTCTAGCAGCTTTTTCATTTGATCTCAAGTTCCATTATGTTCTAGCTGGCTGGGAAGGCTCAGCATCAGACTTGCAAGTCCTGAATTCAGCACTCACAAGGCGAAGCAAGCTGCCGGTCCCTGAAGGTATTCTGCATATTTGTAAAGTCATGCTTACTCAGACGTTTTTACATCCAGTTAAAATTGCATTTATGATTTGTCTAAATTAGCATTGGGAAAGGATCTGCTAGTACATATTTTGTATCTTTTTTTAAATTGTTATTTCAAGAAATGTATTATACTGTCTGAACTCCTTGAAGTTCTTACTTTGACTACTGTATATGAAATTTTGATGCTGCAGGAAAGTACTACCTTGTAGACAACAAATATGCAAATATGCCAGGTTTCATTGCCCCATATCATGGCGTTCCCTATTACTTAAAGGAATATCCTAGTGGCTATCATCCACAAGATGCCAGAGAGCTATTTAATCAACGACACTCATTGTTACGAAATGCCAGTGATCGCATATATGGTGCTTTGAAGGCACGATTCCCTATACTGATGTCTGCGCCTCCATACCCATTACAAACACAGGTGAAGTTGGTTGTGGCGGCATGTGCGATACACAATTACATTCGTAGGGAGAAACCAGATGATTGGATTTTTAGAACTTATGATGAAGATACTGCTGTACTACAAACTGAGGAACCATTGCCCCCTATAGAGGTGGAACAGCCTGTGATGCATATTGACACCCAAGCTCTGGACATAGGTATTGAAACCGAGCAACTAGAAATTTCTTCACAGCTGCGAGACTCCATTGCAACTGAGATGTGGAATGACTACATCCGGGATTTATCAGCCATGTAAATTGACTGATTTTGGTTACAGATTCAGGCTAGGGTTGAAATTTTTTCAGGATCTAGAAACAGATGAAAGGTTTTTAATGTGATTTTGATGGTGTACATTGGGCCCTTCTGTTTATACAAAGGAAATATATTGGGTAGAGCATCATACCTTTCAAAGATTGCATAGCATGGTTTCTAGATTTTGAGTTTATAATTAAAAAAAAAAAAAAAAAAAAAAAAAAAAAAAAAAAAAAAAAAAAAAAGAACAAAGAGGAAGAAGCAGCAGAAAATGAAAATCAGTTTTGTTGCCTTTTACCCTTGATCAGTCCACTCCTGAAAGAGGCATTCTCCTCTCACCTTGCATATGATATGGTGTGCGAAACTGGACTGTCTCAAATAAGACGTGGTCCCATCAAATGTGAAAGGGGGTTCCTTTGAAAAGGCCTGAACATGGTGCTTTTGTAAGCAACTATTTTGTGAGAATGAAATTTTACTCTTCAACCAAACCAACACACTGCAGGTGGTTGCTGAACATGGTGTGAATCAAGAATTTTTGAGGGACCAACCAGGTTATTGATATTGAGGGAAAAAAGGCCAAGCTTCTGATTTCATTCTCTAACTCAACTACTAATTGAAGTAATTTTTTCTATTTAACATTTTTCAAAATTGGTTTAGTTTGGTCCCTAACATTTTACTAGAAATGATATGTTGATAGCATGGCTGTTTTATTAAATAGTTGATTGCTATGTCATGTTTGACTCCAGGAAGAGGTGGGCTGCAATGGTTGATGCTATATAAGTTGTGTTGATGGGCATGTGAAAGTGATGCACCAATCACAATTACAACTTACTGCCTTATTAAGTAATGGGAAAAAAGTGTACTAACCCATTCTCGCACATGGCACAATAGGTAACAAGTTTGTCATCCTGTGGGCATGTGGAGTGAGACAATGTCTAGCGGTGATTCCTTAAGGGTGTGTTTGATTGGAAATGAAATAGAGATGATAGAAGAGAAGGGAGAGAAATGAGGATTTGGTGTAATTTGGTAAGGAGAGAAAAGAGGGATGATTTTTGGTGGGGCCCAAGCATTTTCTCCCCGAGCCCACCAAAAATTGATCTCTCCAATTTGGAGAAAAAACATGCGTGAAAATATGCTTGTTAACACAGTACCAATTTGCCCCCAATTCTTTAATGCGTCTCACCTACCCTCCAAGCACCTTCACCATACATATTTGAGATATCTCCTTGGTTCTCACTCTACACAGCTCTACCGTATCTCTCTCTCTCTCTCTCTCTCTCTCTCCAAGCTAATCTATTGGTAAGTCTGGTTTGCTTTGAAAGAGAAATACTCAATAAAACACTCTTGATTCTTGTTTAAGACTCCTGGGTATAATGTGAGAAACCATTCAAGGATCCATATATTACTCTAAATCTAAAAATTGAAAAATTCAAAGAAAATTAAGGCCAAGGTGAATCCTATAGCTTAAGCCAACCATAGATCCGATTGAAATGTCACCTTAAGAATTTCTTAGCTTAAGCATTGTGTTTATTTTTTTAAGCCCATAAGCAAAAATTAAAAAGTGAACACATTTCTCAAGTGAGTTTTTATAACAACACACATGAAAATCCACAAAAGCCCCCACTCGTGGTTTTCAAATATTTGTGCATAATTAATTTTTTTTTTTAAAAAGAGAGAAAGCAAAATCCAAGAAAAGAAAAATAATATAAGTTTATATGTATGATGTTTTAATTTTATAAGATTTAATTTTGTTAATTTTAATTAATAATAAGTAATGTTTTTTTTTCTTATTTAATGAGTACAACCAAATTATTTCTTACATATTAGGTAATAAGGGCATAAGAGTAAAACTATATTTTATATCCTCCCACTTTTCTCCCCAATCAAACAAAAGACTTTCCATCTCTCAACATTTTCATTCTCTCACCAATTTTCTATTCTCTCACTTTTTCACCCAAACAGACCCTAAGTGTTGGCTTGGATCTTGAAGGATTGTACTTGAACAACAATGAAGATATTGTTAAGAGTGTGACATTGTTGATAGAAACATCAAAAAAGAGGAGAGGGAATTAAAAAAAGAAAAAAAAAAAAAAAAGACCCCAACTCCAATACATGTGGGAAAAATGAGATCAATTTTATAGTTGTATATATATTTATTCTAACAGAAACGTGTAATAGGTTTGAATAAAACTGTCACTCATCAAATTCGAGTGTTGCGTGTATTATGTTTATATATCTGAGAGTATAAGATAAGACCTTCTCTCTTTTTTCTTTTTTCTTTTTTCTTTTTTTTTTTTTTTTTTTTCTTAGAGAAATGAGTATAAGAGAAGACTTCAAATAGTTAAAAAAATATACAAATCTAAAAGTACAATGGAGTTAAATATAAAAGATAAGATTTGTTTAATATGTCCATTCAAGTTGAAAAGTCTCGTGAGGAGAGCCTGAACTAGTTATGTAGGAAGATGTACCTTGGAGAAGAGACGCCCTTGGTCGTGTGTCAACCAACTAGTCATTGGTTGTGACGAAACAAACTTGAAGGGCATGATGGGCAACTTGATCACCGACAAAATGAAAATCAACCTCCATGTGTTTTCTACGAGTATGAACCTGTGGATTTCCAAGTGGCATGGCCCTAACGTTGTCACACCCAAGAATTGTAATGTTAGGAATGAACATATCAAGTTTGGATAGTGATGATTAAAGGCAAACAATTTTGGCCACAATATTAGCTAAGGCCTTGTATCCAGACTCATTTGAGGAGCGAACAACTTAGGGTTGCTTTTTTGAGGACCATAAAATGAGATTATGGCACATAAAGATGATATAACATCTACTAGAGAGCATTGATAATCCACATATCCGGCCTAGTTAGGATTCGAAATACTTGAAGCTATAGTGGTGAGTTTTTGGAGATGAAGAGACTAAGAAATGCGGATTGCTTGAAATAATTAGGCTATGTTTGGTTTGCTAATTTTCATCACTCAATCCTTAATTTCTATCACGCATCACTCAAAATTTGTAGCCCCACCAATGCAACCCTTGTTTGGTTTGATTACAATTACTCATTACTCAAAATATTAAGAATAATTATTGAGAGTTGAGAACAAATTTCGGGTATTTTCAATTTTATGAGAAGTGAGTAAAGTGTCAATCGGGTAATAAAACATAACACATGGGACCCACTAGCTGGTGTTGTCACATTCAAATTTAAACAAAGTTAAAGATGTGTTTACAATAACTTAGGCTCATCTATTGGATTGTGCATGAATTGACATACCTTACTAATAACAACATCAATTTCTAGATGAATAAGTCCTGGATAAGGATGACAATTTTTCCCTGTCCTGCCCTGCCTTGACCTGCACTACCCTACTCGACTCCGCACGAGTTTTCCCTACCCTGTAAAGGTAGTGGAGTAGGGATGGGTTTAGGCATTTTTATTATTATTAAAGAATTAATTTGTATTACTAAGTATTTAAATGCATGAATATTAAGACTTTTTTATTATTATTGTGATATTGTCTTGTTAAACACTTAGGATAATATTATTTAGTCTTTACTAAAAATTAGTCTCATTTGATGTAATAAATTTAATTGCAATTTCAAGTATATTTATATTAATAAAAAACTAGTTTTATTTTAAAAAAATTGTAATAAGTGTGAGGTGAGGTGTGATAGATTAACACGAAATAGAACTTTGCGAGGTGGGGCCTGCGAAGTCTCAAGGGGTGGGGATGAGGCAAGACATTTTGCCCCACCATGTGGGATGAGGTAGATTATCAAAAAAAAAAAAAAAAAATGTGGGATGAGGTAAGATAAAATCATGGAGGGTGGGAGTGAAGACTCCATTCTTTAGTCTTACCCCATCCAACTTCATTGCCATCCCTACTCTTGAGTATTATAGGGAACCCATAATTTGGCAATGGAATGTGGGATTGTAAAAGAATGAGCCACTATTTTTGGAGAGCTTGCTTGTGGTGGAGAAAGTAGCGAGTACAAGTTTATAATGTAGGAAGCACGAACATGGCTACAAGTATGACACAGTGACATGAGCAAATTTTAAAAAATTATAACATAATATAGAGGATATGGCTGCCTGAATGAAGTGTCCATACTTCTTAATTTGTAATTGTCCATACCAATGCGGTCAAGAATGGCAGAGATATACTGACACTATGATAGATAAAGGCCAACAGTGAGATGAGTGGCCTCAATATATAAGAAAAACAGAGACTAGGGAGATATAGAAAGAGAGAAAGAGAGTAAAAGCTAGAGAGAAATGAAGATGAAATTTCTGTAATTGAATTGATTAAAATGAATTCTCAATGTACAATGTATATATATATACATTACAGATCAAAGACCTGAAAGTTATAAACTACTCAAATATAACTAACTCTAACTAACTCCGTAATACACGGATTCTTAACAACCTATCCAACTAACTCTATTATTACACATGTCCACATATATAAATCTGGTAACTAACATCAAGCTAAACTACAAGTCGTAGCTGGAACTCAAATATTGCAGACTACAAGTCGTAGTTAAAACTCAATTACTTCAGTCCTTCTCATCAACATTACTTCAGTCCTTCTCATCCACGTTTGCAACTGGTTTCTTCTTCTTATTCTTATCAATGCCTTTATCTGAATCTTGACATTCCCCCTCAAGATGAGAAGCTGAACTATGTATGTTCACTAAACTCATCTTGCTTAACAAATATCTCAATTGTTGACTGTTAAGGGCTTTTGTAAGCAAATCAGCTAATTGAGAATGAGAAGGGGTAAAGAACAACCTAATGATATTGTCCTGTACCTTGTCCCTTACTACATGGCAATCTACTTCTATGTGTTTAGTTCTTTCATGAAATACCGGGTTTTCCCCAATATAAATTGCAGCTTGATTATCACAAAATAATAGAGCAGGTTGAGGATGATGAATCTCCAAATCCTTCAACAATGCTAAAAGCCAAGTCATCTCACAAACCGTAACAGCCATTGCCCTATATTCTGCTTCAGCAGAAGATCTGGACACTATGGACTGTTTCTTGGACTTCCATGATATGAGAGAATCACCCAAGAAGATGCAATATCCTGTGGTTGATCTTCTGGTATCAATGCAAGAGGCCCAATCCGCATCTGTGAAGGCCTTCAAATGAAAATCTGATGCAGCTGCTAAGAAAACACCTTGACCAGGACAACTTTTGATGTATTGTAGCACTTTATATGCAGCATCTAAGTGAGGTTTTCTGGGTTTTGACATGAATTGACTTAGTTTATGAACAGGATATGCAATATCTGGTCTGGTGATAGTTAGATAAAGCAATCTGCCTACCAATCTTCTATACACTCCTGGATCAGCTAGCAATTTTCCTTGGAACTTGCTTAGCTTCAAATTCTGTTCCATTGGCACCTTGCTAGGCTTACATGCTAACATTCCAGCATCCTTCAACACTTCCATAGCATATTTTCTTTGACACAAAGTGATACCCTTGGCTGATCTAGCTATTTCCAGTCCAAGAAAATACTTCAAGCCTCCAAGATCCTTAAGTTTGAAATGCTGATTCAGAGAAGTTTTAAGCTCCTCAACTGCTTGAACATTATTGCTAGCTATGAGGATATCATCAACATAAACTAACAAAGCTATAAAGGAATCATTGAACTTCTTTGTGAACAAAGAGTAGTCAGCTTTGGATTGTGTGAATCCATGATGCTTAATGACAGAACAAAACTTTGCATTCCACTGCCTTGAAGCTTGTTTGAGCCCATACAAAGACTTGTTCAATTTGCAAACAACATGCCTCCCTTTGCTGTGAAAGCCTTGAGGTAGGTGCATGTATACCTCTTCATGAAGATCACCATTCAAGAAGGCATTATTTACATCTAATTGCACCAAATGCCAACCTTTCACAGCAGATATGGCTAGAAGAGTCTTCACAGTATTCAGCTTTGCAACAGGTGAGAAAGTGTCAGTAAAATCCAGCCCCTCTTGTTGAGTGAATCCCTTAGCAACTAACCTTGCTTTATACCTTTCCACAGAGCCATCAGCTTTGTATTTGATCCTATAAACCCATTTACAGCCAATGGCCTTTTTATTTGAAGGCAAAGGTGTAAGGGTCCAGGTGTTATTTGTGACTAAAGCATCAATTTCAGTATTCATGGCTTCTTGCCATTTAGGATCCTTAACAGCCTCATGATAAAACCTTGGTTCAGGAATAGAGGAAATGGCAGAACAAAACATGGCATAGGAAGAAGAAAGGAGGGAAGTATCAACATAATCAGAGAGAGGATACCTGGGAGTGACCAAGGAAGGCCCTGACTTGCTGATTGAATTGGATTGGGGAAGTTCAGTAGAAATGATGCTGCTGCATTTGTAATCCTGCAAGTAGGAAGGAGGTTTGGTAGTCCTAGATGATCTTCGAAGGGGAGGGGCTATACTTGGTTGAACTATGTCTGGTTCTTGAGGAAAAACCAAAGAATCAGATGCTATAGAACCTGGTAAAATATCATCAGAAGAACCAGAAGCTGGAATAATAGAATCTGGTGTGATTGAATCTGATGAACCAGAAATAGTAGGATCTAAAGCTGAATCAGGGATATTTGGAGGATTAAAGTTTGAATTAGGAACATGTAAAGAAGGTGTAAGGGGTTCTGAAAATATAGGATCATGAGGAATTGCTACATTAGGACATATATGAGGAAGTGAAATAGAAGTATGTGGAGAGTAGACTTGAGAGATGAAAGGGAAAATAGTTTCATGAAAAGAAACATCCCTTGAAATGAAAATTTGTTTGGTAAGCAAGTTGAGCAACTTGTATCCCTTAACACCAAAGGGGTATCCAAGAAAGACACAAGGAATAGATCTAGGGGAGAACTTAGACCTATTGTGAGCCAATGTAGAAGCAAAACAAAGGCTGCCAAACACTTTTAAATGGTGATAAGAAGGAACCATGCCATAAAGCTTTTCAAAAGGGGTTTTATGATTCAAAACAACACTAGGCAGCCTATTGATTATATAAACTGCTATTAAAACACAGTCTCCCCAATAGCAAAGTGGTATGTTTGATTGAAATTTCAATGCTCTTGCAATGTTTAAGATATGTTGATGCTTTCTTTCCACTATTGAGTTTTGTTGTGGAGTGGCAACACAAGAATGTTGATGAACAATCCCATGTTGAGCATAAAACTCTTTGAGAAAAAATTCTTGAGCATTGTCAGTTCTAAACACTTTGATATTAGTTTGAAATTGAGTTTGTATCATTTTATAAAAAGAAATCAATAAGTGCCTAGTTTCTGATTTTGATCTCATAAGATAAACCCATGTTGACCTTGTGGCATCATCTACAATTGTAAGAAAGTATTTAAAACCATCATGAGTAACTTTGGCAAAAGGTCCCCAAACATCACAGTGAATCAAGTCAAAGGCATGAACAGACAAGTGATTAGAATTAGGAAAGGGTAGTCGTTTATGCTTAGCAATTGGACACACAACACAGTCTTTATTTGAATGAAAGGAAGACATATCAGAAATACAATGCTGAAGCTTTTCATCAGAAGCATGTCCTAGTCTAAGATGCCACAAATAAGGCTTGGTTACAGTAGGAACATGAAAGGCAGAATTGACAAAGGACTTCAGAACTGATTCTAGAATGGTAGAAGCTTCTGAAATGGATTTGTAATGGTTTGAAGCTTGCAGCAGATACAAATTATTGTGAAGCTTACCCAATCCAATCATTTTCCAGCAGGTAAGGTCCTGTATGCAGCAATAATTGGACAGAAATACCAAACAACATGACAATGATTTGGTTAATTTGCTAACTGAGATCAGATTGAAAGAAAATGCAGGAACACAAATGACATCCTCAAGAAGTAAAGATGCAGTAACTTGAACCGTGCCTATGTGTGTGGCAAGGACTTTTTCACCATTTGGTAAATGTACAAAGGAAGATATGGAACTAGTAATTTTAGTAAACAATGAGATTGAATGAATAATGTGATCAGTAGCCCCTGTATCAAGAACCCAGGTTTCTTCATGATAAGCTGTTTTATTTGAAGGATTTTCATTAAAGATAGAATTCTTCAAATTAAGGCAAGTAGGATCCTGGAAAGAAGCACAAGAAATACCTGATAATGCTGAGTTGGCTGAGTGAATAGCATCAGGACTAGCAGAAGATGATGCATGAGAACTCAACAGGGATAGCAACTGCTGACATTGCTCTGAAGTGAAAGGAAAAGATCCTGAATGTAAAGCAGTCTCACATTGACCAGAATCACCATCAATACTCACTTGATTTGCCATGGAGACCTTGCTTTTCTGCTTGTATCCTGGTGGAAAGCCAATTAACTTGTAGCATTTCTCCATGAAATGACCTGGTTTGCCACAATGACTGCATATAGGCCTACCTTTTCCCTTTGTGTTCTTCCCAATTTGATTGAATGCTTGAGTTTTGACTGCAAGAGCAGTAGAATCAACTGAATATCCTCCATTGAAACCTAGAGCCTTCTGTCTTTCTTCTTGAATTACCAAAGAAAAAGCCTTGTCAATGGAGGGACTTGGTTCCATCATTAAAATCTGAGTTCGAACTTGTGAGTAAACCTCATTCAAGCCATTGAGAAATTGCATCAAAGAATCTTGATGATGAAACAGTGTAATTTTATCATTCACTCCGCAGGCACATTTTCCACATGAACAACATGGCAAAGGCCTGAGATTGAGCAATTGGTCCCAAGAAGTTTGGAGATCAGTGAAGAAAGTAGTCACTGTTGCATCTCCTTGCATGATTGTTGAAATCTGCTTTTGAAGCTGCGAAATCCGTGGACCATTTGCTTGCAAGAAACGATTCTTCAGTGAATTCCAGACCTCCATTGCAGTATTTCTATAGATCACACTGCCAGATATGTGAGGTGAAACTGAATTCAATATCCATGAAGAAATCATAGAATTGTTCTTCGACCAAGCAATCTTTTCAAGAGGAGTGATAGCCATGGAAGCTGTTACAGATCCATCCACAAATCCTAGTTTACTCTTTGCATCTAATGCCATACGCATGGCCCTAGCCCAATTCGGATAATTGTTCTCTGTCAAGGGCTGAGTGACAAGAATTGCACCTGGTGATTCTCCATGGTGCAGGAAAAATGGACTCCTTGGATCCTCCATTGGAGAAAGCTCACGATGAGCAACAGTTGGAGAAGAAGATTGATTTTGATCAGCCATTGATAGAGAAACAAAGCTCTGATACCATATAAGAAAAACAAAGACTAGGGAGATATAGAAAGAGAGAAAGAGAGTAAAAGCTAGAGAGAAATGAAGATGAAATTTCTGTAATTGAATTGATTAAAATGAATTCTCAATGTACAATGTATATATATATACATTACAGATCAAAGACCTGAAAGTTATAAACTACTCAAATATAACTAACTCTAACTAACTCCGTAATACACGGATTCTTAACAACCTATCCAACTAACTCTATTATTACACGTGTCCACATATATAAATCTGGTAACTAACATCAAGCTAAACTACAAGTCGTAGCTGGAACTCAAATATTGCAGACTACAAGTCGTAGTTAAAACTCAATTACTTCAGTCCTTCTCATCAACATTACTTCAGTCCTTCTCATCCACGTTTGCAACTGGTTTCTTCTTCTTATTCTTATCAATGCCTTTATCTGAATCTTGACACAATACCCAGAAAGTAATGCAAGGGTCAATGGTCCTTGAGAGCAAATTCGGATTTTAAGGTGGAAATGAAGTATGAGACACGGTGGGGTTTATTTCTTGTGAGAATGAAGGATGCATTAATGTACACGAGAGTGAAGATGTTAAGACCATCATAATTAATAATTATATATGAACAAAGAGTGATCAAATTTGGATGCACAAAAGCCAACCCAGAGGAGAAAATTGGAGAGACGGTGAAACCATGCTCCTACGGCTTGTTTAAGACTAGAGAGATTGATGAAACTTGCACACATGAGTTGGGCAAATGGGATCCATGAAGTCAGGGGGTTGAGACATGTCAACTGTTTTTAGTTAAGGTAACCATTGAGAAAATCATTATTGACATCAAGCTGGTAAATAACCCAGCCATTGGGCCCATGGATAAAAAAGTACAAATTTTGGTGGGCTTGGCGACAAGCCCACCACAATTCTAGTCTTGCACACTGTTATTGTCTCACACACACTTTTTCATTACTGTTTTACGTGCTAGACTAAGAGTGGTGGAGAAAAAATGATAGTCTCTATGATAATGAGATACAATAAATTATAGTTTATCACTTAAGACAGTTGTGACAAAGTGTGTACAGCATGATACATAGAATTTTTCAATCAATCTTAGGTTGGTTGGTGAAAGACCTTGGCAATGGATAGGGCAGTCGTTTTGAGATTTTTAGTCTTGTCAAGGAGTACATTTGAGAATAGATATATGGTGAACCGATATTTAAACATTTGCTTAAAAAGAACAGTCAATAATAACTGCTCCATGGAAGGAGTATATAAAAAAAATTTTAAATTAATGTTAAAATTAAGAGGGTCTTAGGCTAGCATTTGAATAAGCCTGTGTTTTGTTAAATGAGTATGAGTCTTCTAAAAATTTAGTTCATAAGTTAGAAGAACTCTCTCTTAACTGGGGCTTTTCTCTATTGATTACTTGAATAACAATAACATGAGGTATGCCTTTAATTCTTCCCCTGTTTTCCAATTTCTTACCATTCAATCATGTTCTTTGTCAGAGAATTTGAAGAATAAGTCATTACTAATACTGACGTCGATTCCCAGGTTCGTAGGGACCATTAAAGGAAAAAAGAATACTGACAGTCTAAAGAACATTCTCATAAAAGGGATACCATGAATGATGATACTGCAATTTTACCACAGGGAAAGGGAAGTAGCTTAACTTCCACGGGTGATTATTTGAATCAATTAAATAAGAAGCTCATGGTTTCCATTATTTATGAGGTTTAATTTTTTCAATGTGGGATTTTGATTTTTGAATTAGTTTACTCTCCTGATTATTGCAAATTACTTTAAAATTACAATAATAGAGCATTCGATCCGTGAGGATTGCTTTTTTATTATCAGATTAAGATATCAATTGGTTTTTTATATAAAAATTTTACCAATTAAGCTATTAAAAGACTAGAATTCACTATTAGGATTGCCTTTATTATCAAGTTAAAATATCAATTGATTTTTTATATAAAAATTTTACCAATTGAGCTATTTAAAACACTAGAACCCACAATTATTGCATATTTACTAAGACCGTGCTAGGTCATTATTTCCAACTCTCATTACCTCCCACCCCCCCCCCCCCCCCCTCCCCCCAAAAAAAAAAAACCAACCCTCATAATATAATGAATAGCTCTAGGACCACAAATTATTCCACAACTCTAATGTGACGGATTGTGAGTAGTTAACTATCACTTACACATGGACCTATCATTTTTTCTTTACCAATCACACTTTGCCACGTAACAGTTGTAACAAGAAGTTATGAACCCATCAAAAAAAAAAAAAAAAAGAAGTTATGAAAAATAATGTAGTCTTAGACTTTTTCTAATATAATGTATAGCACCTAACGTAAACATCCATTATCACAACCATTTCCAATTGAGATTAGCCAAGAAACTTTAATTTCCATTAATTTCTATTTAAAATTACAATTCATTTATGCCCCATAATAAATATGCCAGTGAACGTATAGGTACTTACATATTCATTGGTCAGCATGAGATTATTGTTGCCCTTACATTTGTCAAAAAGGATAGGGACTTTTCATTCCATGTCATTAATCATGAGTATTCTTTGGGCATATTATACTTTTTTCACATGAATTGTAGCTTCAATTTTGAGCTGTAAAGTTTGAAGTGGCCCTACATGAGTGATGGGATCTCATGTTCTATTCTATCGCTATGCACTGATGGTATCATCTATTGCCACTCCGCCAGTTCCTAGTGTCGGTGAACTGTGAACACCCTTCTTTGAGACTACTTCTACTCACTTTTTGCCACTTTTGAGTTATATAAATCAATTTTAACGAAAAATGGTGACTATAATGTTTTCAATTATAAGGACAAATAAATTCATACTATAATATTTTCTTTATGATTGTCTTGCAAAAGTTTGGACAAATCAGATCAAAATAATTTAAGGTCAAACAGTTTTGTTGGCATTAAAGAATCAAAAACAATGTTGCTTAATTAATAGCTTAACATCTTTGTTTGTAAAGTACTATGGGGGATGCTTACACCAAGAGTCTGTTTGGATACTGTTTATTGTTGAAAACTAAAAACTGAAAACACTGTAGTAAAATAATTTTTAAATGTGTGAATAGTACCGTGTGACCCAGTTTTAATGAAAATTTTGCTGAATTAGACAACTTGTGGGTCCCATGAATAGTACACGGGACCCATTAACGGAGACACAAACGCGCTGAAATGTGTCTCCGCGCTGAAATCTCATTTCAGCGCAATCCAAACCCTCTCCAAGTACTATGGGTTGGCGTTTGAATCAGTTTTAGAACCTATGAGCATATTTTAGATTTTTATTTTTCTTTTAAGTAGGTAGAATAGAACTTTTAGTTTTAACAATTGTCATTGCATAACAAGTGGTCTTTATTTTTGTTTGTTACCTGGGATTAGATGTGACAAGTTTGGGTAGACATTTACAAATTTAAATCGGGGGTGGCCAGTGGAATTGGCCACTGGACACAAGCTGTTCCCTAAATTGGGTTGCAAATTCTTTGTAATCACTAAGAAATTATTTGGTTTTTTTTGGAGTACCACATTGTTTGTGTCTAGTGATATGTGGTCATTATTGAGATTTCTGGCTACAAAACTTTTTTTCAGAATAAACACTTAAGGAAGAAAATATATTCTCAAATATTTTGTGATAAATCTCACCACAGTCAAGTAAAATACGCAAAAGAGCTCTAAATAAAAAATAAAATTTATCGATACTTAAAACATTAAACACATTTTACTACACACCTCACCACTCTTCAAAATTTCACTCACGAACTCACTCACTATGCAAGATGTAACGAGACTTCTCAGGTTTGGAAAGGTGTCTCTCCTCCCATGGTGCAACACTACCTCCTCCACCTTGACTGTCACTAATGCTTGTCTACTGTCATGCCTTTTTCTTCGGTTGTACACTTGTACTTCAATTTCAGTTTATTGATATTCATCCAGTTTTCCATCAAAGAAAAAAAAAACAATTCACTTTTCTGTCTCCTTATATTTGCATTTGCTTTCTAATTTACGCAATACTTATTAGATGCGACATTTGTCAGGTACAACTTTGACATGCGGTAGTATTGGTAAGCATTAATATAGAAAAAAAAATTAAGGAGACAACTTCCTAAAATGACTCACCTAAAGGTTGAAAAACATACAAGGAAAAGTTTAAAAAGCAACACTTTTTTCATCTTGAGGTGACGAGGATGCTGCACTGGCGGCTCCATGTATAGTGTAAGAGGTCATAGGACAACCTTAGCATGAAAAAAATAATAATTATTATTATATGTAAATTTTAAAAAATTTATGATTTTTTATCCTAAAAAAATATTTGAGACTATTTTAAATTTTTTTAGGCTTAATATAATTACACTTCGGACAAAATTTAACTGCAAATTTGGTTGTAGATTAAGACTACAACTCAATTCAATATTTTTTTATTAGATGTGAATTTTAATAAATTCATCATTGGATTATATTTTCTTCTTAAATCTTTTATATTTGCAAAATTTCAAAAAAATGAAATATCAATAGTTATGTCATCGCTCAATTTTTTAAATTTCGAATTTTTGAAGACAAGCCAATACACACACTTGCTTTATCTAGTGGGCGCCCCTATTACAAATTGGGGGAATCGAAGGGCAGCCCACACATGAACTAAGAGAAAGGGGGAAAGCCAGACTAGCCAATTGAATGAACAAAACAAAGCCCGGTCGAAGTCCACCATTCCAATCGGATGAAAATCAATTCAACAGTTGGTTCCTTAGGCTAGTCTTCTGCTCTCTTTCGGTCTTTTCTTCCGTCACTCCATTCTTGAGCCTCTAGCTAGTCGATTTGAGTTATACATAAAAAAATAAGTTTATAGATTAAATAGTAAATAATTTCTAATTGACATGAAATTTAACATGTGTTTTAAGAACATAAAAAACATACAATTTAACATTTAAATTTTCAAAATATGTAACCATATTAATTTGTTTAGTGAGGTTACAGTTTAGTTTGTAGTCAAACTTTTCTTTAAACTTTGATCCCTTAACAATATATTAGGTCCTAACAATATATTAAGTCCTTATAATCAAAAAGAAAAAGCTCAAGAAAATTTTTAAGGAACTAAAATTTTGAAAAAAAAAATGTAATTTGCAGCATTGATAATGAGATTATCATGCAAAGATTTCAAAATAAGAAAATTCAAAAAGGAAATTGTAAGACTTTATGTCTTTGTATGTGTATATGTTTTTTTTTTTTTTTTTTTTATGGCCAATATATGAAGTTCTATTTTTATTAAATTTTTTATAATTTAAGTTTCTTAATGACCACCCTGAAAAATATTCTTGGAGCCGCCACTGGATGTTGAGTAGTTGCTTTAAGTAATAAGCTTTTAAAATTAGCAGAGATGTTAATAAGCAATTTAGACTCAGTTCTAGAAAAAACATGTTTAAGACTCAACTATTAAATATATTAAACTTAAATATAATAATATTTTCGCAAACAAGACTCAATTAATGTATATACAATATTATATGTTTATGTGTATAAATGTTTAAAATATACTTATTATATAGACTTGAGATTATATTACGGTAAATTTGTAAATAAGTTCATACTATATCAAATTATTATTTATAATTTATTGATGATATAAATGGTCTATTTCGTAATAAAATTATATATAATTTTTAACAACACAAGTTGGTGAATTTGATTTTTATAAGTTTATAACCAAAAATCATTGTATTTAATTAAATCAAATTATATAATTTCAATCTTAAAAAAAGCATATAATTTCAATTATAATTTAATTATTAGGACAGATTTTTGAAGGGATAAAAAAATAAATAATCATAGTGTTTACTATATATAGGAAAGGAAAAAAAAATCAAATATCTCATGAACAAGTTTGAGCTTGTTTGACAAAAAAATGAACCAAGCATGAATATATAATCTAATTTGGTAATGAAATTGAGCTTGACTTGTGTTTGAAATAAATTTGAATAAATAATTTTAAACTTTTAATACTTGACTTGGTTCGGCTCAGCTTGTTTATTGCCCTAATTCAATGATAGCCTTGAGAGTGTTAAAATAATTTTGCTTTGCTCAAACTAATTATCAAAATTGAATAAGAACAAAATGATTAGAGGATGGACTGTAGTCACCATGAGTAAAAAAACAAAAATGGTGCGAGGCGGCTGAACTCTAATAAAAAAAAAATTAAACAATATGTTATCTTTATAATATATTAAATGTTTTTTTTTTTTTGAGAATTTAGAAATATATATATATATATATATTTAAAACAAATTAAAATGATAAATTTTAGAAATAAGTAATAACTGTAATTTCTTTTTTGAACGTGAAAGGAAAAAAAAATCCTAAATTTTAGAAGTTCTCTTTTTGAATTCAAAATGAAATTTGTTATTTAATATTTATGACCCTATTTCTAAATGAAGTTACCCTTCGATATGAGAGTATTTTTTAACTACATAAAAGTTTAGTTGAAACTTGAAAGAGGAAGATCTTCTTGTATATAGTATAGATAAAAAACGAGTTCCACCATAAATTTAATTACTAAGCGTCTATTACATGAGAGGAGAAAATATATATATATATATATATATTTTATTTGGTTAGAAAAAATATATATTTATTATACTTTGGATCTGTAATATTCTATAACTATTGCTTGAATTTGAGCTAAATCTAATGGAAATGAGTCTAGACATTGCTTGATCAAGAAGACCAGTAAGCTTCTTTCTTTTCTTCTTCTTTTCTCTTTCTCTTTATCTCTCTCCTTTTTTCTTTTTTTTTGGTTATTTATTAAGTAGTTATTAATTTTTAAGAAGGCAAGAAAGATTGTTAGGCAGAGTTTGAAGACTACGACCCTACCATTAATTAATGGATATCCTTAAAAGAAAATTGTGGTTTAAAGTTTGAACAATGGCTTTTTCTTGGGAAATTACTGATGTATGTATAATAATTCCTCATATCTGCCATATAAGAGACATTGACCATTCACCACAAAACTTTCTACGACCGTAAGTCTACCTCAAGGGAGATGACACCAATGAGAGCATATTCCTTAAAAAACCTCAGGGGACCTTTTCAAATTTCAATACTATTTCAAAAAACAAAAACAAAAACAAAAACAAAAAGGAAAACACTACAGTACAATCCATGGGTGATGAGGACAACATCAATCATTTCAAACACAAATCTTACTTCCTAAAATAAAATCCCACACGTTACCATCCAATCTGCCCCCAATTTCTTTCTTCCTTTGCAAACACTTGAACTACAATACAACTCCATTTACATTACTTCTGATCTTGCCACATTTTTACTTGATTATAATAAAGTGTCTCTCACTCACTGTGTTACTCTATCTACAAGAGGGAGCACACGCACAAAGTCTGTGTCACAAAGCAAAAGAAAACGAAAGAAAAAGAAATGCTAGATCCAGCAAATGAAATGCTGCCTCCACCTTCATCTCCTACAATCTCATCCGTTTCCTCTTCCGATCTTGACACTGAGGTATACCCATTTTCCCAAATTCCTTCAAACCCTTAAAATTTTTTTGCTTTTTTTTTTTTTGGGGTTAATTTCTTTCCATCTTTGGTTCAGTCTACAGGGTCATTTTTTCATGACAGAAGCACAACTTTGGGGACTCTAATGGGTGTGAGCTTCCCTGCTATAACTTTCAGAGCCCCATCACAACATCGAGACCCCCACGTAACCGTGACCGTGTCCGTGTCCAGGAAGGCCAAGAAGACAAGAAAAAGCAACGGTGGCGTTCCGTCGCAGATAATGGTGGAGAGGCGGTGGAGGTGGTGGAGGCTGTGTAGGGACGAAGAGGCGAGACCATCTTCGCTTGGAGAGTTTCTTGAGGTGGAGAGGAGGTTTGGGGATGGAGCGTTTTTTGGTGCGGCGGCGGCGGAGCTTGAAGGTGGTGTGGTGGTGGAGCAGCCGCAGCAGAGTCAGAGGAATGGACGGCTGTTGTTTGCTGATGGAAGGGTGCTTCCGCCTGCTCCTGATGATCAGGCTGCATCATCAGCTGGGGCGCTTTGTCGATTCCCGGTTTCACTCACTGGGATCTGTAGTGGCGGTGTAGGGTAGAATTTTTTTTTTTTTTTTAATTTTTTGTTTTCGTTTTTAAAGGTGGGGTTCTTGGAATTTAGTTGTAAGTGTTACTAATTTTTACTATTAATTGAAGATTTAATATTGTCTTTAATTAGTTTTGTCTCTGAAGATAAAAAAAGCATGGTTTTGGCTTTTGGGGTTTGCTTTTTTGTGATTCTTTTTATCCTTTCAACTTTTATAATTTGATATGGGCTAGGTGCTGTTATCCAATCAGCATATAATTAGATAGAGATGCTTAGATTCAAATTTTTTCTGTAATAACAATATAAAAATTAAATGTATAAGTGCAGTGAAAACAGTGCAAGTGCAACTGAAGGGGTAAGCTTTAGAGTTCGTTACAAGTCTTTAAACAACAGTTTTCAACTTTTTTAGAAATATGTGTGAGGAAAAAAGTGTGTAAAAATATGTGTAATATTGTTTAAAAACTGAAAACATGTGTTTAAACACATGTACGAAACATGTCCTTAATTTCCCAAAAAAAAAACTTAAGGGGTAAGTCTTAATTTCAACTTTCACAATTAAGTGTCTGTTTAGCAAGATTATTTTTGTCAATTTATTTTATTATTTAGCTTAATTTTTTTACTATTCATGTGGGCCTCATTGCACTTTTTAGTACTATTCATGAGTTTCATTGTACTATTTCAACTAATTTTTATCTTTATCTATATTACTTTTAACAAAAAGTTTTCAGTTTCAGCAAAATAAGCGGATTTCAAACAAACCCTAATTGTGTGTTTGGCATGGTTTAATTTTACCAGCTTATTTTATTATTCAGCTTATTTTTACTATTATTCATGGGTCCCACTGCACTTTTTAGTACTATTCATGAATCCCACTATACTATTTCAGCTAACTTTTACATTTATCTACAATACTTTCAGTAAAAAGTTTTTAATTTCAGCAAATTAAGTGGATCCCAAACAAACCCTAATACCGCTTATTTTGCTGAAACTGAAAACTTATTACTAAAAGTACTGTAAATAAAGATAAACGTTAGCTAATAAGCTGAATAGTGAAATAATTTTCATTTTTCATTGGTATCTAAACGGAGGCTAAGTATATTATTTTTGCTAACTTATTTTACTATTTAGCTTATTTTTGGTACTATTCATGAGTTTTACTGCACTTTTTGGTACTATTCATATGTTTCATTGTACTATTTCTACTAATTTTTACCTTAATTTACATTACTTTCAATAAAAAAAATTTCAATTTTAGCAAAATAAGCTAATTTCAAACGGACCCTAAGTGATTGTTGAGTCCTCATGATTTGGAATTCGCACTAGCAACTAGCCACTAGCCCAAATTTAAGCAGTGGAGATGGGAATGGGATTTAGCATCACGTTCAAATTGTAGTGAATGAAATATATAATATACATATGAGATTTGGGCACTTTCACTTAGTATGTATATATCTTCTATAATATTTATAAGTTGACTTTCTTCTTTGGATTGGACTTTTATATAATTTAGAAATATTTTTAAACCTTAAAATATATCTCAAACTCTACTTAAAATGCCTACAAAATAGGACACTCTCTTACTAATCTACGTTTTCAAAAAAAACTTATTCAAAATTTAAAATTAAAATAAAAAATTACAACACTAGACAAAAAAAAAAAAATCATTGCAAACTTTGCACGTGTAATGATGCTAGTAGCTATATAAGCATTTATCTCTAGTTTGAGATTTGGGAGAGTTCCGCACAGCCACAAAGGTGAAGCTTATCTGGTCTTTCGGAAACTTTACTCTAAGGTCCCGAGTTTGATGTATTCGGAGGAGTTTACTTGATAGAAATGGGAATATGAAGTGGTCCTACCTTGAAGGGATTTCTTGTCATTTAAAAAGGGAGAGAGAGAGAGAGAGAGAGAGAGAGATTTTGGAAGTTTTTAAAATCGTACTATTTTTTTGAAAGTACAAATTTTAAACCTCCATTTCTTCTTTCAAGATACATTATTTTTAAACAACCTACTTGAAAATAGTGGAAAATAAATTGTATGAAACTAAGGGCTAGATAAGGTAAAGACAAAATTACAATTCATACTCTTAAAGTTTTGAGTAATTTTGGTTTTGCCTGTCACAATTTCAAAATTTACATCTGTACACTTAATATTATGAATCAACTATGATTTGAAAAAAAAAAAAGCTCTTCCGCAAATGTAGTTTTGAATCAAACCACATCAGCATATTTTTAATAATTCATATAATTTTTTTTTTACTATCCCCACCTTTTTTCTTTTTGATTTCCCATATTCTTTTATCTTTTACACTTTGCAAGTGCTCTACTTCCCTCCACCACTATCGATCTGTTTCCCATCGTTACCATCATTGCACTTGTGACTTAGGCTTCCAGTAGGCAGTAGTTACTTTTGGTTACTGCCATCATCACCTCCAATTTTTACACGAAGTAACACCAAAATACAAACATGCATGCCGATTGCCGAAAGAAACAACAATTAAAGCACCAATCCCAAATTCCTCCCCCATCTCAATATTGAGTAGTATTTTATTGAGTTTTGAGTAGATTCAGTACACCTCTTGTCAAATTCATCCTGTCTTGTTGAGCATAGAATAGAGACTAAACCATTGGAAGGCACTCAAAGAAGTGGTTAGGTACTGTGGTTGGATATGGCCGTCCCTACTAAAAAAAACACCATGTAAATAGAAAGTCATTTCCTTACATTGCTGTATTCTCCGTGTTTGTTAATGGTGGTATGATTACCAGGGCCAACCCAACCTAATTTGGGGCCTAAGGCGAAAGATTTATGTGGAGTCTTTTATATGTATATATTAATTAAATAAAATTATTTAATGTTAATCAAATTGAGGTTAATTTGATGTATTAAATACATAATTTAATGAACAATACTAACTAAAACTAAGGTTAATTTCATATAGATAATTGAATATCATAGTTGAAACATAAATTTAACAAAAAGAAAAAAATATATTATTTTTTAAAAAGAAAATTAATTTATCTTAGATATATAACGACACATAGTTAATTACATTTATAATCTAATGTATAATCTATGATATTAATTGATGTGTGGCTTTGTAGTAGATTAGTTTACAAATATGAAAGTTTCAAACTATTAAGGGAGATTAATCATCATTGATGATCTAACACATTTGTAAAAAAAAATTTAAAGCCTTATTAGAAATAAAAAAAGGAAAATGCTAAAGGTACTACAAAATGTTTACAATATAATATGACAATAATAGTAGTTGATGAGTTTCAATAATGTAATTGATGAGTATTTAAAATACTTTTTTGTGATTGGTAACATGTCAATTTATAAATTTATAGTAAAAATTGTGATATCCCTAACATCACTAATAATTAAAATTGTACAACCATTTGAAAAAATTCATATTTTTTATAAAATTTTGGGCCTTTTACAATTGGATGGGGACTATTTTGTAAAGGGTAAATATTTTTTGTGGTAAAGCTATCGTGATCTATCGAGAAATCTCTCCTATTACTATTTTTTTTTTTGTTTTGTTAGTATATTACATTTAGTTTCCATGTATATTTCCTTGATTGAGCTAATATCAAGGACCCATTACTGTGTCTCTAATGTTAGCCCTAATCAAAAATATTTTTTCATTGGGTAGCCAAATTTATTATATAAAAAAAAAAAAAGACCTAAATATTTAGGCCTTTCCCAATGTCAATGATACACACAGAAATATACAATACATACAAATTACCCACTTTATTCTTTTGTGTTCTCTCTTCCTTTTCTCTTATCATGGTATCAAAGCCACTTCTTTAACAATTCTCTCTAGCGTATCACCAACAAGTCAACAACAATAGCAGAATTGCTAACTCTTCACTCGACACACAAATTAGGTCCCTGTCTACACCTATAAGCGGAGGAGAACCCACCGCCGATCTACACCTACCACGACCACGCCATCATCGTGTCGCCCAATCTGGCAATGTGGGCTTGTTCCTTGTGGAACCCAAGAGCTTAGAGGATGAGAGAGTGAGAGGAGTTCTTGAGATTCAGATTCCGACCATGGAGTTAGAGAAGAGAGGAGAGACGAGAGGAGATAGAGAGAAGAAAGGAAGAGTGGCTGATTTATGAGAACCAACTGTACAGAGGTAGTAAAAAAATATAGATACTGACCGCCAAATGTAGATGATTTTTGGCTTGTTGGTTTCTAAAATAGCAATTTGGAGGTTTTTATACCCCAATACTAGTGTTCTTAAGCTAGAAGACTGCATACATTATATATATATATATATATATATAAGATTGTTATTAGAATCAAGATACAGATAGCCAGATAAGTGACAAGACTCTGTAAAATTCAATAATTAGTGGCAACCCATACACACAAACACTTCCCCACATCCACCAACATTTTCCCGGGCATACAAGGTGTGAGCACGAAACTCAGAAAACAAATTTCCAGCATGGGGTCAGAGCCAAGAATGGGCTTTGACAACAACGATTTAAGAAACTACTGCACTATCTCCCGTATCTCAGCGGTTATGTAACTACGTACCCAAAAAGGTTATCACATTCATTTTACATTGATTTTGTTGCCAGAAAAAAGCTATAGTAGCAGTTCTATTCTGAAAATTGTTGCAATATCACATTCATTTTACATTTTACATTGCTGTATTCCTAGTGGGGGCAAAATTGCTTCTCTAAGGACAACAAATTCAGTTTCGTACTTCAACGCAACAACTTGATATGTTCATACTTCTCTAAATTCTGAATTTATCTACTATACTGAAATATCTATTGGATTCACTAACTGATTTTGTTAATTAATTTGAGCAAAATCAATTACTTTATTCAACAATTGGGGGGCATTCAAGATATTGTATGAAGATTGCTCAAATTAATTAATAAAGCCTTTCAAGATATTGTATGAAGATTGCTCAAATTAATTAACAAAGTTAGTAAATGCAAACAAAGAGATGTTACAATAAAGTAAATAAATTTCAAAATTTAGAGAAGTGAGAACTTATCAATTTTTTGAGCCGAGGCATGAAACTAAATCTGCTATTTTTAAGAAGTGATTGTACCCTCACTAGGAAATTCTTTTGATGTAGATGACTTAGGTCGTTGCTCTCCAAGATACAAAGACAACTTTGTTAGTGTGCACTCATAAATAGAATTTCAAACTTGTCAAGATGCCGAAACAGAAATTTTAAGATATAAGATAGAGAGAGAGGGGAAATATCATACTTCTACTTTATTTGATCGTTTGAAACTCATCGTTGATAGAAAATACATATAATACAAAAGGGGCAAAGCTTATGTTTAGTGTCCAGTTCCACTAGACACGTTGGGATATGGACACTTATCCAATTTTGGACATATTTCTGTATTCTAACTTATATATAGTGGAACTAGACACTAGATACAAGCTGTATCCGTAGGAATGTAGCTAGACCTACACAATTGACTGGCTTGATTCATGATATGCTCTCCATTGGGAAAAAAAAATCCCCAATTGAAAGGGTACTTTTCTCAACGTTTGAAATTTTTGAAAAATTTTGTATGTATCAAATCTCTTGAAAATTTTCTTAATGAGATTTTTCCGACAGAAGAAGAAATTTGAGGGATTCCTCATTCCATCCCTTTGATACTGGGGTTGCCAAGGTCATTTCATAGGAAAGGAAATAAATGATATTAGGGGATCGCGGATTTGTTTCAGCTAGGTCTCCACTTGCTGGCTGACCTAATTTTGTCATGGTTGTCGTTGATGACTTGATTCTCATCGCCAAAAAATATATATATATATATATATATATATCATGGGTAAGGGCTTTTTGTCAAACACATAGTCGGGCTTTTAAGTTCTAAAACAACGGGTTTAGAAAATTTTGAACATATCCGAGAATTATGTCTCCTTATTTTATTTTTTTTTTTTTTTTTTTTGCGTGGGGTAGCAACACTTGGAAAGATGGAAAGAGTCTGTGCTCTGTGGTTTGCAAATTGAATTTGGGTGCTGTTGCATATAGCATTTGGAAACAGAGGATCATGGTTTCTGTTCCCTCTGAAGGAAGGATCTTTGGCTACTAACTATCAAACGAGAAGTGAAAGCAAGGATTGAGGGCAGTGGTCCTTATCCTGAATCTCATATCAACATCATTCTTCGTTGTAATTTGGGATGCTGTTGTGTTTGTCTTCTGTTATGAGGCAGCCAAATTTAGTTGCTTCTGTGTTCTGATTTTTTTTCCCCCAGTTTTGTGCAGACCTTAAGTCTGTGTAGCATTCTGTAATTTTCTCAGGGTTTTAATAAAAATTTCACTCTTATGAACAAGAAAAAGGGATAAAATACCGTTTGTCCAAAAAGATAAAACTGTTAGAAACTTGTGAATATAATTATTCAACCATAATTTTACCCCTTCCTATTTTAATATAAAGATAAATTATCGTTTATCCTAATATTTTAAGCTGTAAAAAAAAAAAATTTTAAAAAAAAAACACAACGAATCTAACAGTGTAACCATCATTCTAAGTTTCTAACAAAAAATGATGTTTATGAAAAGTTCGTGAGGTTTTACCATATTTGCATTTTAAGTCGCTGAACTTTAGTGTTATACCAGTGGACCCATTTTGATCACGAATCATGAATCACATTATGATCCATACTTGAGTTGCCTGGCCATAATGGTAGCTAGCCACAGATTAGTATGAGATCTGAATATCAAAGTGGAATATATATGAACGAAGGACCTAGACCTGTAAATTTATAGCAAATCTACAGACACACCATAATTGACAAAAAATTTTATATAGTGAATTACAAAACAATAGTAGGCACATATGAGAATCAATAATAACTTGTCTACTTAACATGTATGAAATTTGTTATGAAAACTTTTATGTAACTATATATGTAACATTGCTCGTAATTTTAATCACTTTACCCTTTTAACTTTATTACTGGTAATCTCAAAAAATAACACCAAAAATAAAAAAGAATTGTAGAGAAGAAATAGAGACAAAATACTGCTATATCTCATTTTTCTACATGGTATTTCAACTTTCAATAATAGTCTCTAACGCAGGCTTCCATGATCTCTGCTTTGAGTACCTCTGTAGTGGTTCCTGCTGATGACATGTTGGAGCATTTATTGTTTTGGATTCAGAAGGAAACATGCAAAACTCACTTAGGACTGGGAAGATCTTCCCCAAGTTGTTAAAACTTATATGCTTCAGAGCCTTGGAAGCCTTGTAAGAGAGAGAGCTCATTTCCTCAAATGTTAGTACTGAGTAGAGCAACTCCATGGGAAGGAGAAAGTAGAATTGGCGCAGCTCTAGCTCCTCATCAGCTAAAAGTCCTTGAATCCGATGCCCAACTTTGAGGCTGCTTGATTCACAGACAAATTGACCTGGGTTCTCTAGCATGAGTTCTGCTACCTTTACTGGCCTTGTGTAGACTTGCAATCTTCCATCACTGAATAAGACCTTCACTACCCCACTTGAGATTATGGAAGGAGCACAAGATGTCACATTCCCCATGAGTACTGTGTGTTTGAGAGAGAGAGAGAGAGAGAGAGAGTCTTTAGAGAAATGGTTATCTAAATTTCTCTACAGAGTCAATGTTAGGAAGATGAGGCATTGAGGTTGATAGTGTATTCTCTTTGATAATGAATGAATTTATGCATGCAAGATGGTTGATGGTGGTTGAGGGGAGGAGAGAGAGTGAATGAGAGATATGGGCCACTGTTATCTGTTAATATTTTAGGAGATCAAAGTGCTCGAATAAAAAGTCAGGTAGGTAGGTGCATGAATTTTCATGCAACACAAAGTAGAAACGAAGTTAACTGAGAATGTGTCATGTATTAGGATCTTTCCATTTGAAGCGATTTCATTTCACAGCTAATTGTCACTTTTAAATAACAATGTAACTCTATATACGGTCACATCTTAAAAATTAAATTTTAACTATACAATAAACTCTCAATATTTCTAGCGAAATAATGGGAATTCAGTTCTGCATGTTACTATTTTTATTTTGTTTAATTCAATAGTTATAATTAGTGGGGGAAGATTCAAATCATAATTCTCGTAATAATAGAGATCAGGCTATGCTATTAAATTATAAAACTCTTAGTATATCGTGTGTCACTTAGTGACTTAAAAAGCGTACAAATTTCATGTCTCTATATGAAGGGTGGAATTTTTTATTTTTTATTTTTGGCAATTTCCGCCCTATTAACTAAGGAGAACTTCAAATGGCAAGAAAAATAGGCCACCTGTAACTTGTCTCCCTACTTGACTTATTTCTTTTTTGGCTGAATCTTTCCTACCTGATTTCAATGGTGTGAAATGCTAATGCATAGATGTACATGATACATCAGTCAGTCACACTAGTACTTTGATTCCAATTTGTTTCTTTAATATTTGTTTTCGTTATTTTTTAGAATGTCCAATTTGTTTATTAAGGTGAGCACATGGCGAGGCATGGTGCAACAGTTTGGAAAATGTAGCAGAGCTCTCACTAACGACAACACCAAACTAATTATTGGACATGGTAACAAGCAACTTCTTTCATTTTATTCTATTGAGATGGCCACCTAACATAATATATTAACCTAACTAGAGAGACTCTGAGAGTAAAAAAGAAGCATATATATATATATATATATATATGTCCATGCATATACTGTGTTAGATATGAAAGGAATATCTTACAGGAAGCATTACATTGTAAAATCTTTGCTAGGTATCAGGTCATTGTCCAATTCTAGTTTGCCAGCTTTCAAAATATTCTGTACTATCTAGCTTACTTTTTTTTTTTTTTTGGTAAACAACTATCTAGCTTACTTATGTTAACATCTATTATGCAAATTCAACCTTTTAAATCATGATTTTACAAAAAATCTTCAGCTATTTTCTCCTTCCTGACGAAACATATTGTTGGATATATTTCAATAATTTACTTTTGTGATAAAGCAAAAAGAACAACATACAAATCTAAATATAAGTAATAACACAAATAAATGTGATAGAAAAAACAATAAATAGATACTGTATATATTAGAAAAAATCTGCAAATAATTAAAAACTCACAGACCAAATGCGTGAAGGATAAATGATTTAGATCAAGTTTTGTGTTTAACACAATCTCCTTAAAGCAGATTTCACCCCTCACACAATCACTGTGGTGCTTTAAGACTCACGGACGTCTGTCTCCCAGGATAAAATGATTTACAGCACACAAACGAACCACACAAGGTCATGCTCTGCAAACTACTCAATGTCTCTTTCTCTCTCTTTGACACAAAATGAAATGCACAAAATATTCTCACACAGAGAGTTTTCTGAAAAGTAGTTTTTATGAATGAGAGACTATGAAAAATTATACGTTACTGAATAGGCACTCTGTTTCAGTAATAATTACTGTGCACAGATTAACTGACTCAAAAATTAAAATAATAAAATATTATTATTTGGACAAGTAGGCCCAATCCATATATGCCGAAAGCCCAACCCAATATCCAACTCATGAGCATATAAACTCATATATTATCTCTTTTCTTTCCTATGTGGGACTTATGATTTTTACCACTTTTAATAACATCTTCAAGTGAACATAGAAAACATCAATTTCTTTTTTTTTTTTTTGGTGGAAACGGGAGGTCTTATTTATAGATAGAAGCGTTCATACAACATCCAAGCCTTGAGCACATAGTCTAGTAGTTCCAAGACCAGCTAAGTCCCTTACATAGTTTACATAAACAAAACTAGGACAGCTGCTATACACATTCAAAAGGTTTCGTTGGCGTGTTCCCCGCTTCGCTAGATCATCAGCACATGCATTTGCTTCACGGTATACGTGCCGAATGTGCACCTCCCAGTCTTGATCCATAAGGTTCTTGCAGTCACAAATTAAAGGCATCATTTTTGTAGGGTAACTTACATTGTTATTCGTTAGCCAGGTTAGTACCACATTAGAGTCAAGGTCAAGCTAAATAAACTTAAAGCCCATATGCCAAGCCATTGCCAAGCCTTGTCGGACAGCTGCCAATTCGGCCATATTATTTGTTGCAATGCCTAAATAAAGGGAGAAACCTGAGAGCCACCTACCCAAATGATCCCTCAATATCCCTCCTGCCCCGGCGATCCCTGGGTTACCTAGCACACTCCCATCAGTGTTTAGTGTGATATAAGGATTTGGGGACGCATGCCAGTGTATAAGTTGCAGGATTCTAACATGGATATGTTTTGCGGTGCCTGCTAGGAAGTAAAATTCCGTAGCCGCTTGTACTGAGGCATAGATAAGGCGATGCTAGGTCTGAGATTGGTTCTTGAAAATACGGTCGTTTCGAGCTAGCCATATTTTCCAGCAAGCAAAGGGGAAATAGACCTGCCAAGGAAGTCGATGTGTTGGGAGAACAACATCAGCCATTGCGTTTTCCCTGAGCCAATCCTGTAACGGGAGGCAAAAGAAAGACAGGGGTAAAATACTTGGGGATTGATTCCAGACCTCTTTTGCCCAAGGGCAGTCACGAAGGATGTGGATGGTCGTTTCCGGTTTGTGATAGCGAGGACAGTGATCATCTATCTGGGTACGCCCAAATGTGAGGAATTTTTTGGTGGGTAAGCGGTTACGCATAGCCTTCCAGAGGAAGAATTGGATCTTTTTTGGGCATGTTAATGTCCAGATCCAATTCCATAAGGGTTTGTTCCAAGGAACTTGTTGTTTACAGCAAAGGAATTTAGAGGCGGATTTGACAGAGCATATACCCTTATTGTGGGGCCATAGGAAAGTGTCAGCAAGTCTAGTAAAACGTGCCACAGGTATACCTTGAATCAGATTTTGAATTTTGGGGGGAATGAGGAGACTGAGAGCCTCAAAAGACCAGGAGTGGTTTGACCGCAATGAGCTAACCTTGCGGTCTTCATCATGAAAGAGAAGGGGCCCCTCGATATAGTTTCAAAGGGATCCGTGTGGTAACCAAGGGTCTTTCCAAATTCGAATAGATTGCCATCCCCAATAATCCAGCTCATGCCCTGTTGAAGCAATTTGGCACCTACTGATAATGCAGTCCAAATATGGGATCCCCTTGAATGGCGCAGGCTGGTAAACAGGGTATCGTGGGGGAAGTACTTAGCTTTTAGCACCCGAGCCCAGAGCGTGTCTGGGTTTGTAAAGAGGCGCCAAGCCTGGTTCATGAGAATTGCATGGTTTCGATGCCGGGTGGATGGGATTCCTAGGCCACCAGCCTCCTTGGGTAAAGTCACAGTGTCCCAGTTGACCGTGTGACACGTTCTATGGTGTGCAGTGTCCCCCCAAAGGAAGTTGCAACTCATTTTGTCAATCTGGTGGCTAACCTTTTGGGGAATGAGTGTGGTTTGCATGGTGTAGAGGGGGATGGAAGTCACAGATGCTTTGATGAGGGTGGCCCGGCCAGCCATAGAGAGATATTTGGCTTGCCATCCTTCAATACGCTGTCGGATTTTGTCCACTAGGTATTGATAGGATTGAGCAGTTCAGCGGGTAGTAAAAATGGGCGTTCCTAGATAAGTTCCAATGCGGTCCGTGGTGGGAATACTAAAGATTTCGGCCACCCGTTCTTTGAGACGCCTTGGTGTATTTGGCAAGAACTAAAGGCTTGATTTGGAAATACTCATAAGCTGGCCAGAAGAGTCACAAAAGAGCTGTAGAATTGTGTGTAAATTCCTACAGTCTCGAGTCGTTGCTTTAGTGAAAAGAAAGATGTCATCAGCGAAAAAAAGATGCGAGAGTTGCATCCTAGGCCGAAAAATGAAAGGGTGGATAAGTTTATCCCGAGCAGCCTCTTCCAGTTTTATCGACAGCCTTTCCAAACAAAGGATGAAAAGGTATGGGGATAAAGGATCCCCTTGTCAAACTCCCCTACTGGGCACAACTTCCGGGAGAGGGACCCCATTCCATAGAATATGGAACCTAGTGGAGGAGAGCATGTTCATAATGAGAGTGATGAGGTTTGGGGGGATTTGAAAATATTCAAGCGTTTCCCTAAGAAAAGCCCAATCTACTCTATTATATGCTTTTTCAAGATCCAATTTCAGAGCAACGTACCCATTTCAACCCCATCTAGTCTTTAAAGTACGAATCGCTTCCTGGACGAGGATAATATTATCGCTCGTTTAATGACCTGGCACAAACCTGGCTTGGCAGGGATTTATGACCTCAGCAATATAGGGTTTGAGTCGTTGAACGATGATTCGAGATAGCAGCTTGTAGAGAGCGTTATAAAGACTAATAGGGCGGAATTTTGTGATAGTTTCAGGATGGGCAACTTTTGGTATAAGGACCAAGTTTGTGGCACCCCAGTTTGGCGGGATAGTGAGGCACTCAAAAATTTCCTGGATGACCTAAATTATACTCGGGCCCAAACTGGTCCAGTTTGTTTGAAAGAAAAGAGCGTGGTAGCCATCCGGACCCGGAGCCTTCAAAGGAGGGAGTTCTCTAAGGTTTCGATAAATTTCATCTGGTTGGGGGATACAAGTTAGGGACTGGGCATGTGCAAGGAAAGGGCTATTGTGACACCCCTGCGTCGTAGTCTGATAGGATGGCCGCAGGTGGGGTGATGGGGCTTGAAATAACTTTTTAAAAGCATTATTGATATGTTGGGTTAAAGGCTCCCCAGTGAGCCATAGGCCCGTGTCATCTTTTAAGGTAGCTATCCTTAATTGACTTCTTCTTTGGATGGTTTTAAGGTGAAAGTATTTTGTATTTGCGTCCCCATAGTTTAACCATGTGATTCTAGATTTTAGTTGCCAATATAGATGTTCCTGATGGAGAATAGTGTTATAATCATGTGCAAGTTGCTGTTCAAGCGAGTATAAGAAAGCCGATGGTTTCCTAGCTAAAGCCACTTGGAGTCCGTGGATCCTAGCTAAAAGACGATTTTTATGCTGGAAAAGATTACCGAAATGGTTTTTGTTCCAGACACGAATATTGTCCGTTAAGAAATTTAGGCGCCGAGGGAACCGAGATAAGGAGGAGGAAGCGGATGGGATCATTTCCGATGATGTCCAATTGTCCTTCACAAGGGATGGGAAAGTCGAGTCAGTAAGCCACATCTGCTCAAACCGAAACGGCTTGGGAGGTTTGGGTTCTAAGGGGTCAGTGTTAAGCAAGATGGGGCAGTGGTCAGATTTTACCCTAGGTAAATGATGAATTTCAGCGGTAGGGAAAATAAGCTTCCATTCAGCATTTCCTAGCCCTCTATCTAACTGTTCTTTAATATTACGCTGCCAATTTGGGCTTTTATTTGTCCACGTGTAATGGGGCCCTTGAAATCCAAGGTCCATAAGAGTGTTGATAACGGCTTGTGCCCTCGCTTCAGTGATGCGGGGCTCAATAATAATCAGAATATCCAGGCGATGCCTTCGATGGAGTTCGTAGGCATGGTTACGAAAAGTCTCACTACCTGCTCCTTGACAGTTCCAAGCTATCATCTTCATGGATGAGGTATGAAGGTTCAGATAGTCATTCGGGGTCCCCCATGTCATTGGGGTCCTCGCAACATGTTGAGGGAGGCATTGATGCCTCGCTGTGGTGGTCTTGATGCGATACATCGGATCCGCTTCACCGAGCCTGGCCCAGTGCGTGCCGGACACGACAAATGGTAGGCTTAGGTTTGAGAACATTATGATGTATAGGTTGGGTTCTTCTTCCGGTAATGCTATGTTTATTTCGCCGAGGTCCAAGAAGCAGAAAATGGCTGCGGGCAGAGGGTCCGAGGAGTCCACACTGGACGAGCTCGCCTGAACGCTCCTCTGCCTGACTGGTGGGGCTCGTGGTTGCCGTACCGGTGCCTGATAAGGGTGCGCCGAGCAATTTCTTATTCACTCTATGCTGTTTTTCCAACACATGTAACGGCTTGATTGATGGTGTCATTGTCTTTTATAATACAAATTTATAAATCAACCATACTAGTTATAATACAATCCACATAGATAAACAGTTCAATTGCATATTTCAATACCAAATCTAAAAGTATTAAATATGAAAGCAGTAAAAGGAAGACACAAGATTGGTAACGAAGTAAAAATCAAAGAAGAATCTCTTCAATGCATGGAAAAATTGTGGGGGCCTAGTCCTCTAGAAAATTCATATAGGAAAAGCAATTGCCACATTTTACTTACAAAACTTTTGTACAACTAAACTCTCTATCATAGTGTGAGAGACTGTGACCTTAATTTTATTGAATTAGGCCCAAGTGAATAGGTGAAGTCATGTTTATTGCCTCTCAAATTGGATGTTCGACTAATGATATTTGAGCTACTAAATTGAGGGCTGTACATTAGATTTTCCACTTATTTTAATTAATGAAAAAATTAAGAACACCGCAACAATAATTTTTTTTTTATTGATTGAAAATTTTAATTTACATCTCAAAGAATATAATAGGGAACATTACATGGTTTTGATCCTAGATACAATCTAAACAAAATAGTTGACTTGAAGCCATTAGTTATATTCTAAAAATTGTGAAAGTTACATTTGGATAAGACTAATCTAACCATTGATCTAAGATTAGAGGCTAAGTTACGGAGTGGGAAAGTGTTAGGCACCCACCCCATCCATTGCAATCAGTATCCTAGAATATGTGGCCAACATCATGTCATGCAATCAAATCATACAAAAATGTCATTAAAAAAAATTTAGCATGTCATTCACAAAAAATAAAATCTAGCATTGAGTTAAGGGTTTTGAGAACAGAATTTTTGGGCATATGAATAGCATATTAACATTTGAACTTAAAATTTAAAAAACTAGTATGCTTGATCCTAATTTAACGCATATCATCAAAAGATAAAAATCATTTTGAGTAATTTGACATCAAACAATCAAAATTTGAAAAAGTCTACTTATGTGTATAGGGCTTGATGATTGGTTTTAGGGTTGGATGGTTAATCCTAACACTAAAGTTTTGTATTTTGGATGAACCAAGCAGAGATTTGATATGGTTTTTGTGGTTTGGAAATTGAGGGTTTGATCATGTGCTAAATAAAAGAATTACTAGCCACCTAATGAGAAAGCTTTCTACAAATCTTTACTGAAAATTGTGTTCTTTAGGGTCTGTTTGGTTGTGGAGGGGGAGAGGTTGAAAATTGAGTGTGGTGAAGTTTTCTCCTCAAGCCCCCCATTTAAGAGGAAAATTTTTTCTTCCCAATTTGGGGAGAAAAGTAGAAAGAAAATGGGTGTGGTGGAGTTTTCTCCTCCAGCCCACCATTTAAGAGGAAAATGCTTTCTTCCCAATTTGGGGAGAAAACAAGAGAGAAATGAGTTTGATGTGAAATTATCTATCTACCCTCACCTTTATTTGTTTATTTATTTTTTATACAAAATAAAATTTTACTCTAGCCTAATCTAAGTGTATATGTGTGTGAAGCTCCTTCCTGAATACTTGAACCCCGGCCCTTCCCCCTCACACTCTACAAGCACTTATACTTGTGGAGTGACCATCGCACCAAAGATATGCGGTGGTTCACCTTTATTTATTAAAGTGGGGAGGGAATGCTTTCTTTTTTCTTTTTCTTTTTTTATAGATATTTTACTGTTGCTACGACCTTTTTTTTTTTTTGTTGTTATTTTTCTCCTTTCTTCTTGTTTTGCCTTTTCCTAGGTATAGTGCACATGTTGGTTCATGGTTGGCTCTTTTTCTTTCTTTCTTTTCTTTATTTATTTATTTATTTATTTATTTTTCATATCAAGCGCAACTTCTTTTTTTATTTTTTATATTTATTTTTTTGCTAGACGTTTTATTAGTTGTGTTAATTTGTAATTTTGTAGTAATTAAAAAAATTAATTTTATAAACTATTAAAAAATTGTTTTTTATGTACTTGGAGAATGAGAGTAAATTTATACAAACTACATTTTCTATCCTCCCACTTTTTTACTCGACCAAACAAAAGAGTTTTTCATCTCTCGACTTTCTCACTCCCTCAAGGCCTCAACCAAACACATGAAAAGAAAACTAAATCTTTTTATCCACTCACTTTTCCACTCCTTCCCCATTTTCTATTTTCCTACTTTTGCAATAAGTGCCATGGGGCCTCCCTCTAAAAGTATTGATACTATTTCTCCTTGAATCTTAGTTTCCTTCTTTCTAATATATATATATATATATATATATAGTCATGTTAACAGATGCCCTTAAAACAATTGTTAATAAACTATTTTAGGAAAATTTTAATATCACTTTTAAAAGAAATATAAAAAGCCATTAAAACAATTAATTATTTTTTTCTTTTCTCATAAAAAAGTTTATAAAAATACTTCTTAAACCAATGCATTTAGGGTATTCGTTAACATTTCTTTCATATATATATATATATATATATATATTAGAGGGATTAGTCCCAACTAACTAATTAGAATCATGCTGTGCGGTCTTAAACGTAAGAATGCATATAAACTGTTAAAAGATCTTTTGTCATCATGAGTTTGCCATTTTTATCCATGAAATGGATTTTTATTTATCTATTTTTTTTTTTTCATTTTTGTTCCCATGATGTTAGAGTAACTAGTAGTTTTTCTTCTTTATTCACGAAGTTGTTTGATCTCCTGTAAAGGGTCAAATAATCAAACAGTGACCATGACAAAAACGGTGGGTATAACAGACTGAGAAATATTAAATTTGCTTGTGAATGAAGAATCTTTATTTAGAACAACTAAATGATTGGAACAGACAAACCAGATTCTGACTTTTCTAGTTAAACAAACAAGCCGGTGTTGAGGATAATTGGATTCTGAATAAATTTGGTTGGTAGATCAATGGTAGTTAGCATTGTTGGTAACGAGCGAGTTTGATATATTACAAGTTAGCTTCAAATCTCTGACTATCTTATTTGATTAATGCAGGCAAAATATATATTTTGGTGCTCAAGATTCCAGCAGCCAGGGCCAATTGTGATATTTGGTTTGTGCTTTACTTGGGTATGTATTATTGTGTTTCGTTTTGGTCCCGAAAAATGTTTCTATGATTAATGTTTTTTACAGGTTATATTGTTTCGTTTGGCAAAAAATTCAGGTCCATATCTGGAAAGCATTTTCTGTAATCAACAAAAAATAAGCCTAATGGTGTAAAAATCATTTAAAAAAAAAAAAAAAAAACTGCAACGTTTTATGAAATGTTTTATATTTAACAAAGGAAAAAACAAATTTCTTAATGGAAATCTCTCTCTCCCTCTCTCCCTCCACAGACTTCTTGTTAACTGTCGTTGATTAACTTTTAAGTTTTTGCCGCATGACCTTTTTTTTCCCTAAATCAATCACTATTCCACTTTTTTTTTTTTTTTTTTGTAAATTCCAAATCAGGGGTTGATTTTTCCATTTACGCTTTGTTTCTGTAAATTAAAGCTTTTCTTCATATCATTATTTGAAACTACAAGAAATTTTTTATGTGAGCTAGACGAAATAATATGATTTCTTGACTCAATTTTAGGGTCACAACCACAAAGAATGTGACAGTTTTTCTATAATTATTTTTTTTAAGAGAAACGCTACGTCCATAATATTTTCACAACAAATTTTAGGTGTTAAGTTATTACTGATGGAAAAAAAAATAATTTCAGTGGTGGATTCAAGTTAAAAACTCGCAACAACTTACTACTTAAGATTTATTGTGAAAGTGTTATGAAAATATTGTGGATGTAGCACTTTTTTTTTTTAAAACAAATATCTATTTTCTAGAAAATATTTTTCCTTTTTATAGAAAGTAGAAAATGTTTTTCATTGAAATATACAGAACGCCAATTAAAACTATACATGTTAATTGGCGCATATTGCAAATTAACATGTTAAAACTAGAAAATATCCAACTTAGCAGTATGCATGTAAGGTGAATTTGCAGTATGCACCTTGCTATCAAAAAAATTTATACTAATTAAAGCTATAAATTAGTATAAATGTGGATGGTAAGGTGCATATTGCAAATTAACCAATGCAAAAATGACTTTTTTGCCCTCAAATCCACATCTTCTTAATTTTCCCTTTATTGGGTTCTTTCTTTCTTAGGCATGTGGGCTTGGTCGACACAACAAATAGAAAGACAAAAATAAGTTGGGTAATTTTTGGCATTGGACCTTGTGGGCTTTGTTTATAAGTAATTTTATAAGCCCCTAGTTGTGTAAAAAATTCCCTAAACAAAAAGGCCACTTTGTTGGAACAAGTGCTCTAAAATATTGTCAAGGCTATTATCAAGGAGTGTCCGGATATTAGATTGAATTTTGGGATACCAGATCTATATTTCCACATATTGTTTTCCAAATGCCAGTAACCATATATGCCCCTTGTATTTAATTTCTTTGATATTGCTATCAGATTACAACAGGGTGACCCTCTCTCTCCTATCCTCTTTGTTCTAGTTATAAATGTTGTCGGCAAAATGATCTCAAGGGCGATTGAAACGAGAAAGCTTGAAATGACTTAATCCTTAACCAATACAAAAGGAAACATTTGCTGATATCACATATGTTGTTTATTGGCTTTGGCTGTGTTACTTTCATCTTTTGTGATGGAAATTTCGATCCAATCAAATGCTTGAGGGGGTGTATTCTTTCTAAGTTGCTTTAATAAAGCAATGGAGAAAACGTTCAGTCAGGCTTGGCGTAAAACCAGTGTTTTACGCCAGCCAATACACTCCTGCCACGTGGACAATATTAAGTTTCTCACTTAAATCCCTCCCTAAACAGACTCCAAACAGAGATTGAAGAAAGAAAACGTTTAGCCCTCAGACAAAGCTCACCGCCACAGCCCTCTCCCTCTTCCATCTTTGCTTGCCCAAACCTCCACCACACCACACACCGGAGCTCACCGCCACAAAGTTCGCCGGAATTAAGAAAACCCACAGCCCTCAGACAAAAGCTTCCTCCCTCTTCCATCTTTGCTTGCACAAACTTCCATCACACCACACGCCGAAGCTCACCGCCACAGAGGTCACCGAAGCTGTGCATGGAGCTTGAAAACATACCGGAGCCGCCGTGAGCCACGATCCAAAGGTTTGTTTTTCATGATTTTCCCTTTTCCCCAATTTGAATTTCGAATTATTTATGGGTTTTTCTGGGTTTATGGGTTTCATTGCTGCAATGTTTGTGCTAGGGATTTTTGATTTTCTGTCTTGTGGTTTATGGGTTTCATTGCTGCAATGTTTGTGCTAGGGATTTTTGATTTTCTGTCTTGTGGTTTATGGGTTTCATTGCTGCAATGTTTGTGCTAGGGATTTTTGATTATTTATGGTATCAATGTGATTTCTTGATTATCAATTTCTGAAGATAAAGCTATTCTAGCAAGAAGCAAAGCAATATGATGAGGTTATTATATCCGAATATGATGTAGAACCCTGTTTCATATTGGCTTTCAAAGTTCTCTGATTGCTTTTTGTCTTGGTTCAAGCAAATCTTTCAATCGTTTGATGGGTCATTTATATTTTCTTTTCTTTTTTTAATTTTTTTTTGGTTAAGTTAAAAAAACTTTCTAATATGTTAACACATCTTATTCTTTCTATGAATTCCTTAAACTGGCTTAAGGTCTCTCTGTGTGTGTGGTGAGGGATCAGAATTGAAACTCCAAATTGATAACTTTAGAGGACATCTGTTGATAAGGAAGAGTCAGTTGGATTGTGAATTTAGAAGATAATATGAATAAAGGTTATATGCTTGGTTGGGGGTACTCAAATGCCATCACAATTGTAACAACTAATCTTCTTTTAAATGCTTTTGTATCTGTCATGGCAAAGGCATGCTCTCTCTATCTTTTCTTCACTTACCAATGAATGGAAATTATATTGTTTTATTAATGGGAACTTTTATATGAATGCTGGCACCAAAATTCATAGCCTGTTAATGTACTCATATTTCAGACTGTCCACTAAAAAAAATGTTCTGTAGATACAGAACATTGATAAAAATGAAGTGTAATAGCTGATTTGATACCTAGGAGTGTATTATCTGCCAATGAAAATTTTGCAAGGAAAATTTTGACCATAGTTTCTATTATCTGCTAATGAATACCATGTGTATGTTTGCTCAAATATCTTTATGCTGTCTTGTTTGATTATTTTTTTATGCAAATCATTATATCTTCATGCAGTCCTGTTTGTTGTGTATGGCTCTACTATAACAGCTTAATGCTCAAGTCCATGGCCTAAGGTGTAGGAGATGACTATCATTTAACATAGATTATGCACAATTTTGCTTGACTAAATTGAATCTGATTTTTTATTTTTTATTTTTTTGGGTTGGTAGTTACCTAACCCAGTTTTAGAAGATTCAAAAGAATGTTACTTATTGTATGATAGGATTGCTGAATTGTTTCCTATATATATTTCTTTCAATTTTTCAATTTGTGTTCCTTTTTTAAAAAAAAAAAAAAAAAAAAAAAAAAAAAAAAAAAAAAAAAAACTGGACTTAAAACCTTGACTGAATTGTTTCTTTTTTTTTTTTTTTTTTTTTTTTTTTTTTTTTTTTTTTTCTTGGATTTGTATTTCTTTCAATTTTGCTTCTTACAGGTGCCTTTCCGACAAGTTTACTTACCGTGGTTATTGAATTCTTCACTGTCAACTTTAGCCTCTGGGACCCAACTGGGATCATTTGTTTGATAGCTATTAAAATATTTTTAGTTTCAAATATTATTTACTCCTACTTGTAATGTTAATTTTCTCCTACTTGTAATGTCAATTTGCTCTCTATATGTACCAAAGTGCAAATAAGGATGTACTTAGAGCTGTTTTATGTAATAAAATTTATTGAGTGAAGCTATATGTACCAATGTATTTGGAGCTATTTGATAGCTGTTTTATGTACTTGGAGCTATATGTACCAATGTCAATTTTCTCCTACTGTTAATGATAATTGTAATATTAGCGTAATCATATTAAAAAGATTGAAGTTTGACATACATGGAGGTCCATAAGCAGTGTTAATACAATGTGCAAAGTTCCTGCATTAATCGAGTGTAAGCTATGGCTTGCCCTCGGAGACTTCATCAATACTACAGTGATTTAGGCCTTTGATGGTGATACTGACTGCCATGATAGTATTGATCTATGTCTCACACTCTTGCGAGTTTGTGAAGGAATGAATGGTGCGACCAAAAAGATCGGTGAATATTCAAATAGATTACTTAGGCCATATACTATTATATATGTTCAAGGGTTGTGATTGTCTTACACTCCTTTTATACGTCTAATGTCTGTACCACCCAATCAAGTGATAGATTTAGGTGTTGGTGCTAGGAGCCGTTGAAACTTGAAACCTGAAACCTAGCACGATTCATGTTGGCTGAATGAATTTAGTAAATCCTTTCTAACACTAACGTTATCAAGCAAGATTTTCAAGGCCTGGACAAAATTACATTAGGTTTATATGCATAATGAGTTGAATGCCTAAACAAAATGCCCATGTATCAGTGTAGAACCTGATGAGGACTTAAGAGCCATTACGTGCTCGAAATGGAATGCCCATACATCATGATTTGCATTGAGATTTTTCTTTTTATGATCTTTTGCTTCAAAACAAGCTGTGAACTTGAAATGTACCCTAATTCCATATATTCAAATGTACAAAGTATACTCAAAACACTAGTACACCATTACCAAACCAATTGACATATAAATAATCATTAGAGCATTTGCCCACAACCTATGTCAAAGATTACAAAACATGATTCTAAATTAGAAAACATGTCAAAGAAGTTATGAGAATTAGAAAACCAAACCACAAGAAGAGATGATAAAAGAACCTTCTATAAGCCTTATTATTTGACATGTGATACAATTTTTTTATTTTTTTATTTTCCGAGGTTAAACAGCAGAATTTTTTTCCAAAACAAAGCAAACTATACACTAGGAGCAAACTTGCTCAGTACAATATAAGACACCTCCAACTGAAAGGCTTTTGAAACAATATCAAATCTCTAGCATGCAAGACATGTTCTGGAGCATATACAATATCTTTCTAGTCTACCATATATTTGTGTATCTATACAGAATTAAGAAGGAAAGGGGGCATTCCTCCACCCAAATTCCCTTAGAATTTCTCTTGAGAGCTTCCTTTGCTATTACATGAGCTGCTTGATTACGTAAAGAATTTGTAAAACTAAAAACTTTCTGAAGTGTGATGCTCTCCACTAGATGTCTTCAACCAATGTTCCAAAAGGGGCAAAGACATTTCTCTGGATTTTGTAGAGCTAGGAATAGATCAGTAGTTACCTTCAAGCATGAGATCATACAAACTCAAGTCAGCAGCAAACTATATTAGTAAACTTATTATTTGACAAGTGATACAAACTGTATTAGTAACAAGAAAATCTATATAAAAGCAACATACATTTTTTTTTTTTTTGGATAAGTATATACAAGCAGCATATATAGACTCCCTCTAAATAATTACAAGCTAAAATTCAAATTATTAACAAAGTCTACAAAGGAAGGGATACAAACACCACAAAATCTAGTAGAATACTTATACAATTACAACAAAAATAAATATTTTAGCTCAAGAATTGATAACTCAAAGCCATTAAATGTGTGGTTACTTATCTTTATTGTTATTGTCCATATAAGCAAAGGGGTATCCTATTCAGAAACAATTATATATGAAAGCTCATTCAAGTTGCAACTATGATCCTGATGATTACCAAATTCACATTAGGTATTCAAATCAGCCAATGTTCTCAAATTTGGAACTTACTCTCGGTTAATGCCAAAGCCGAGAGACCTATACACACACACCAACTACAAGCAGTTCACTTTCAGTTCAATCACTGCACAATCAGCCCATTAGGCCATAGCCAATATCCAATTTTAAAACCCAAGCAAAATCAGCAAGCTTTATACTTAACAATAAAACTTAGTTACCACAAATCAATGACAAGGAAGAGAAACAAATTAAATTAAATAAAAGCATAATATTTCGTGCTATAAATGAAAGAAAATGATGATCTTGGCAAAGACAACAAGAAAAGAAAGAAAGCAAAAACCATAAATTTGATATCACAATTTCCTTTAGAAACATGGGTAATGTCCCCAATTGTATACATCCTATATGCTTGGGTAACTATTTTTTTGGTATCAATAAAGTTCCATTACTTATCCAAAAATGGCATAATACTAATAGTAATACCACAACAAAATAAGGGAAAAATACATAAACACAGAACCCCATTTCCATTCCTTTCTTCTTTTTTCCTTTCCATTACTTAAATTCATTCTACTCCATTATGATTTAACAAAAACCAAGCAAACCCAATCACCAAAACCCCCCAATAATTCTGTGCATCTAGCAACAAAAACCCCAACAACCCAACCAACAAAAACCCTGGCAAATCCAATAAAAAGACATTAGAGAAAGTGTTGCTCAAAGCATTATCAGTCAGTTTGATGTCTAATCCAAAAGTTTTGTATTTGTTTTACCAATATATTGGACACCTTGCATCATCGTAGAAAATAAAGCATTCACATAATAGGAAAGAAAAAGGGGGGAAAGAGTGACTGAGAGTCAATTACAATGCCAATATGAAACAGGGTTCTACATCATATTCGGATATAATAACCTCCTCATATTGCTTTGCTTCTTGCCAGAATAGCTTTATCTTCAGAAATTGATAATCAAGAAATCACATTGATACCATAAATAATCAAAAATCCCTAGCACAAACATTGCAGCAATGAAACCCATAAACCACAAGACAGAAAATCAAAAATCCCTAGCACAAACATTGTAGCAATGAAACCCATAAACCACAAGACAGAAAATCAAAAATCCCTAGCACAAACATTGCAGCAATGAAACCCATAAACCCAGAAAAACCCATAAATAATTCGAAATTCAAATTGGGGAAAAGGGAAAATCATGAAAAACGAACCTTTGGATCGTGGCTCACGGCGGCTCCGGTATGTTTTCAAGCTCCATGCACAGCTTCGGTGACCTTTGTGGCGGTGAGCTTCGGCGTGTGGTGTGGTGGAAGTTTGTGCAAGCAAAGATGGAAGAGGGAGGAAGCTTTTGTCTGAGGGCTGTGGGTTTTCTTAATTCCGGCGAACTTTGTGGCGGTGAGCTCCGGTGTGTGGTGTGGTGGAGGTTTGGGCAAACAAAGATGGAAGAGGGAGAGGGCTGTGGCGGTGAGCTTTGTCTGAGGGCTAAACGTTTTCTTTCTTCAATCTCTGTTTGGAGTCTGTTTAGGGAGGGATTTAAGTGAGAAACTTAATATTGTCCACGTGGCAGGAGTGTATTGGCTGGCGTAAAACACTGGTTTTACGCCAAGCCTGACTGAACGTTTTCTCATGACCTGACACTGCTTTGAGAAAACGTTCAGTCAGGCTTGGCGTAAAACCAGTGTTTTACGCCAGCCAATACACTCCTGCCACGTGGACAATATTAAGTTTCTCACTTAAATCCCTCCCTAAACAGACTCCAAACAGAGATTGAAGAAAGAAAACGTTTAGCCCTCAGACAAAGCTCACCGCCACAGCCCTCTCCCTCTTCCATCTTTGTTTGCCCAAACCTCCACCACACCACACACCGGAGCTCACCGCCACAAAGTTCGCCGGAATTAAGAAAACCCACAGCCCTCAGACAAAAGCTTCCTCCCTCTTCCATCTTTGCTTGCACAAACTTCCACCACACCACACGCCGAAGCTCACCGCCACAAAGGTCACCGAAGCTGTGCATGGAGCTTGAAAACATACCGGAGCCGCCGTGAGCCACGATCCAAAGGTTCGTTTTTCATGATTTTCCCTTTTCCCCAATTTGAATTTCGAATTATTTATGGGTTTTTCTGGGTTTATGGGTTTCATTGCTGCAATGTTTGTGCTAGGGATTTTTGATTTTCTGTCTTGTGGTTTATGGGTTTCATTGCTACAATGTTTGTGCTAGGGATTTTTGATTTTCTGTCTTGTGGTTTATGGGTTTCATTGCTGCAATGTTTGTGCTAGGGATTTTTGATTATTTATGGTATCAATGTGATTTCTTGATTATCAATTTCTGAAGATAAAGCTATTCTGGCAAGAAGCAAAGCAATATGAGGAGGTTATTATATCCGAATATGATGTAGAACCCTGTTTCATATTGGCATTGTAATTGACTCTCAGTCACTCTTTCCCCCCTTTTTCTTTCCTATTATGTGAATGCTTTATTTTCTACGATGATGCAAGGTGTCCAATATATTGGTAAAACAAATACAAAACTTTTGGATTAGACATCAAACTGACTGATAATGCTTTGAGCAACACTTTCTCTAATGTCTTTTTATTGGATTTGCCAGGGTTTTTGTTGGTTGGGTTGTTGGGGTTTTTGTTGCTAGATGCACAGAATTATTGGGGGGTTTTGGTGATTGGGTTTGCTTGGTTTTTGTTAAATCATAATGGAGTAGAATGAATTTAAGTAATGGAAAGGAAAAAAGAAGAAAGGAATGGAAATGGGGTTCTGTGTTTATGTATTTTTCCCTTATTTTGTTGTGGTATTACTATTAGTATTATGCCATTTTTGGATAAGTAATGGAACTTTATTGATACCAAAAAAATAGTTACCCAAGCATATAGGATGTATACAATTGGGGACATTACCCATGTTTCTAAAGGAAATTGTGATATCAAATTTATGGTTTTTGCTTTCTTTCTTTTCTTGTTGTCTTTGCCAAGATCATCATTTTCTTTCATTTATAGCACGAAATATTATGCTTTTATTTAATTTAATTTGTTTCTCTTCCTTGTCATTGATTTGTGGTAACTAAGTTTTATTGTTAAGTATAAAGCTTGCTGATTTTGCTTGGGTTTTAAAATTGGATATTGGCTATGGCCTAATGGGCTGATTGTGCAGTGATTGAACTGAAAGTGAACTGCTTGTAGTTGGTGTGTGTGTATAGGTCTCTCGGCTTTGGCATTAACCGAGAGTAAGTTCCAAATTTGAGAACATTGGCTGATTTGAATACCTAATGTGAATTTGGTAATCATCAGGATCATAGTTGCAACTTGAATGAGCTTTCATATATAATTGTTTCTGAATAGGATACCCCTTTGCTTATATGGACAATAACAATAAAGATAAGTAACCACACATTTAATGGCTTTGAGTTATCAATTCTTGAGCTAAAATATTTATTTTTGTTGTAATTGTATAAGTATTCTACTAGATTTTGTGGTGTTTGTATCCCTTCCTTTGTAGACTTTGTTAATAATTTGAATTTTAGCTTGTAATTATTTAGAGGGAGTCTATATATGCTGCTTGTATATACTTATCCAAAAAAAAAAAAAATGTATGTTGCTTTTATATAGATTTTCTTGTTACTAATACAGTTTGTATCACTTGTCAAATAATAAGTTTACTAATATAGTTTGCTGCTGACTTGAGTTTGTATGATCTCATGCTTGAAGGTAACTACTGATCTATTCCTAGCTCTACAAAATCCAGAGAAATGTCTTTGCCCCTTTTGGAACATTGGTTGAAGACATCTAGTGGAGAGCATCACACTTCAGAAAGTTTTTAGTTTTACAAATTCTTTACGTAATCAAGCAGCTCATGTAATAGCAAAGGAAGCTCTCAAGAGAAATTCTAAGGGAATTTGGGTGGAGGAATGCCCCCTTTCCTTCTTAATTCTGTATAGATACACAAATATATGGTAGACTAGAAAGATATTGTATATGCTCCAGAACATGTCTTGCATGCTAGAGATTTGATATTGTTTCAAAAGCCTTTCAGTTGGAGGTGTCTTATATTGTACTGAGCAAGTTTGCTCCTAGTGTATAGTTTGCTTTGTTTTGGAAAAAAATTCTGCTGTTTAACCTCGGAAAATAAAAAAATAAAAAAATTGTATCACATGTCAAATAATAAGGCTTATAGAAGGTTCTTTTATCATCTCTTCTTGTGGTTTGGTTTTCTAATTCTCATAACTTCTTTGACATGTTTTCTAATTTAGAATCATGTTTTGTAATCTTTGACATAGGTTGTGGGCAAATGCTCTAATGATTATTTATATGTCAATTGGTTTGGTAATGGTGTACTAGTGTTTTGAGTATACTTTGTACATTTGAATATATGGAATTAGGGTACATTTCAAGTTCACAGCTTGTTTTGAAGCAAAAGATCATAAAAAGAAAAATCTCAATGCAAATCATGATGTATGGGCATTCCATTTCGAGCACGTAATGGCTCTTAAGTCCTCATCAGGTTCTACACTGATACATGGGCATTTTGTTTAGGCATTCAACTCATTATGCATATAAACCTAATGTAATTTTGTCCAGGCCTTGAAAATCTTGCTTGATAACGTTAGTGTTAGAAAGGATTTACTAAATTCATTCAGCCAACATGAATCGTGCTAGGTTTCAGGTTTCAAGTTTCAACGGCTCCTAGCACCAACACCTAAATCTATCACTTGATTGGGTGGTACAGACATTAGACGTATAAAAGGAGTGTAAGACAATCACAACCCTTGAACATATATAATAGTATATGGCCTAAGTAATCTATTTGAATATTCACCGATCTTTTTGGTCGCACCATTCATTCCTTCACAAACTCGCAAGAGTGTGAGACATAGATCAATACTATCATGGCAGTCAGTATCACCATCAAAGGCCTAAATCACTGTAGTATTGATGAAGTCTCCGAGGGCAAGCCATAGCTTACACTCGATTAATGCAGGAACTTTGCACATTGTATTAACACTGCTTATGGACCTCCATGTATGTCAAACTTCAATCTTTTTAATATGATTACGCTAATATTACAATTATCATTAACAGTAGGAGAAAATTGACATTGGTACATATAGCTCCAAGTACATAAAACAGCTATCAAATAGCTCCAAATACATTGGTACATATAGCTTCACTCAATAAATTTTATTACATAAAACAGCTCTAAGTACATCCTTATTTGCACTTTGGTACATATAGAGAGCAAATTGACATTACAAGTAGGAGAAAATTAACATTACAAGTAGGAGTAAATAATATTTGAAACTAAAAATATTTTAATAGCTATCAAACAAATGATCCCAGCTGGGTCCCAGAGGCTAAAGTTGACAGTGAAGAATTCAATAACCACGGTAAGTAAACTTGTCGGAAAGGCACCTGTAAGAAGCAAAATTGAAAGAAATACAAATCCAAGAAAAAAAAAAAAAAAAAAAAAAAAAAAAAAAAAAAGAAACAATTCAGTCAAGGTTTTAAGTCCAGTTTTTTTTTTTTTTTTTTTTTTTTTTTTTTTTTTTTTTAAAAAGGAACACAAATTGAAAAATTGAAAGAAATATATATAGGAAACAATTCAGCAATCCTATCATACAATAAGTAACATTCTTTTGAATCTTCTAAAACTGGGTTAGGTAACTACCAACCCAAAAAAATAAAAAATAAAAAATCAGATTCAATTTAGTCAAGCAAAATTGTGCATAATCTATGTTAAATGATAGTCATCTCCTACACCTTAGGCCATGGACTTGAGCATTAAGCTGTTATAGTAGAGCCATACACAACAAACAGGACTGCATGAAGATATAATGATTTGCATAAAAAAATAATCAAACAAGACAGCATAAAGATATTTGAGCAAACATACACATGGTATTCATTAGCAGATAATAGAAACTATGGTCAAAATTTTCCTTGCAAAATTTTCATTGGCAGATAATACACTCCTAGGTATCAAATCAGCTATTACACTTCATTTTTATCAATGTTCTGTATCTACAGAACATTTTTTTTAGTGGACAGTCTGAAATATGAGTACATTAACAGGCTATGAATTTTGGTGCCAGCATTCATATAAAAGTTCCCATTAATAAAACAATATAATTTCCATTCATTGGTAAGTGAAGAAAAGATAGAGAGAGCATGCCTTTGCCATGACAGATACAAAAGCATTTAAAAGAAGATTAGTTGTTACAATTGTGATGGCATTTGAGTACCCCCAACCAAGCATATAACCTTTATTCATATTATCTTCTAAATTCACAATCCAACTGACTCTTCCTTATCAACAGATGTCCTCTAAAGTTATCAATTTGGAGTTTCAATTCTGATCCCTCACCACACACACAGAGAGACCTTAAGCCAGTTTAAGGAATTCATAGAAAGAATAAGATGTGTTAACATATTAGAAAGTTTTTTTAACTTAACCAAAAAAAAATTAAAAAAAGAAAAGAAAATATAAATGACCCATCAAACGATTGAAAGATTTGCTTGAACCAAGACAAAAAGCAATCAGAGAACTTTGAAAGCCAATATGAAACAGGGTTCTACATCATATTCGGATATAATAACCTCATCATATTGCTTTGCTTCTTGCTAGAATAGCTTTATCTTCAGAAATTGATAATCAAGAAATCACATTGATACCATAAATAATCAAAAATCCCTAGCACAAACATTGCAGCAATGAAACCCATAAACCACAAGACAGAAAATCAAAAATCCCTAGCACAAACATTGCAGCAATGAAACCCATAAACCACAAGACAGAAAATCAAAAATCCCTAGCACAAACATTGCAGCAATGAAACCCATAAACCCAGAAAAACCCATAAATAATTCGAAATTCAAATTGGGGAAAAGGGAAAATCATGAAAAACAAACCTTTGGATCGTGGCTCACGGCGGCTCCGGTATGTTTTCAAGCTCCATGCACAGCTTCGGTGACCTCTGTGGCGGTGAGCTTCGGCGTGTGGTGTGATGGAAGTTTGTGCAAGCAAAGATGGAAGAGGGAGGAAGCTTTTGTCTGAGGGCTGTGGGTTTTCTTAATTCCGGCGAACTTTGTGGCGGTGAGCTCCGGTGTGTGGTGTGGTGGAGGTTTGGGCAAGCAAAGATGGAAGAGGGAGAGGGCTGTGGCGGTGAGCTTTGTCTGAGGGCTAAACGTTTTCTTTCTTCAATCTCTGTTTGGAGTCTGTTTAGGGAGGGATTTAAGTGAGAAACTTAATATTGTCCACGTGGCAGGAGTGTATTGGCTGGCGTAAAACACTGGTTTTACGCCAAGCCTGACTGAACGTTTTCTCGTCAGGTCATAGGGTGTATCTGAGCAAATCCAAACTAGTACCTGTTGGAGGCGTAAAGGACCCAAATACATTGGCTAATTTTCTGGGTTGTAAACTCATCAAACTTTCAAGGAAATACTTGGAATTACCTTTGGAGCACATTTTAAGGCAAAGGAGATATGAGATGGAATTCTAGAAGGAATGGAAAAGCGTTAATGAGTTTAAAGGAAATGTAACTATCAAAAGGTGGGTTTCTCACTTTGATATATGCTCTTTAATTTTTTTTTTTTAATTGTATGTTTTAATAATTATTATTTTTTTTTTTTTGAGAAGATTTTAATAATTAAATTAAAGTTGAGTCTTACCTTTCATGTTTGAGCTATGAGATTAATGTTAAGTCTTACATCGTTCTACAACGCACTTTTGCAATGTCGCGCACTAGAAATACATCAATATTATAAACATAGTTTACTCTAAGTAAATTAATAATATTAACACAATTTATTCTAATTCAAATCCATTACAAGTATATAAAAATTTTAAAATATGGTCTCATTAAAAAATAATTCCCAAATGTTTCAAGAAATTGTAAAATAAGTTTCATTGTGTAAATCAAAATTTTTTTTTTTAATTCAATACTTACAATGAAGGAAGAAAGATTTAAATCAGTTACAAAACTCTTAGCTATTTAATTCAAAATTAGTTTAATCATTCTTGTTAGGTTCTAAGGTCTTAGGATTTTATGTATTTAGAACTCTAATATGTAATGTTGGCAAACCATGATCAAAACAATGTACTTAGTCTTATTTAAGTTTGCTCAAAGTTGGTTTAATATTGTAAAGTTGGAATCGAGTGACTGCAGAAGCATTGGGGCTTCTCGGCCTGGCTCGATCGATCGAAGGTTAGACTCGATCGATCGAAAGTCGGCCCAGATGCGTTTTTCTGCAGAATTCCAACTCAGCCCTAACTCTTTAAACGTCTAGGTTTTTATGTTTTTGCCCTAGGTATATAAGGCAAACCCTAGCTACGTTTTTCAGAGTTGCACAAGTTGTATTGTTGCTCATGCATTGCGGTTTTGTGTAAATCTCTTGTGAGATCTAGAGGAGCTTTCCTTTACACAAAACTTAGGGTTTTCAAGATTGAGATCACATCAACATCTTGATGATCAACTAGGTTGCAGCCATTAAAGCTTAAAGAGAAAAACAAGTGAGGAGCTTGTACTTGAAGAAGGAGTTCAAAGAAAGAAGTAGTCCGTGGATTCGGAGCCTGCACGTGGTCGTGTCAGGAAGTTACTACTGGTGTGTAGCATTAGGAAGTCAAGCGGGGAGCTTGTAAGTCCTTTTGTAAAAACTTCAATTCTTTCTTAGTGGATTCCGTTTTGCCTTGAGGATCGGTGGGTAAAATCCTCCCCAGGTTTTTCCGGTGTGATTTCCTGGGTGATCATATCACTGTGTTATTTATTTTCCGCTGCTTTATTTGTTTTATATGCTTGATATGATCTTGTGATTGTTTTAACCTAGAATTACATAATTTGACTAAGTAACAACTTGGCTAATTAATCTAGGTTACGCAATCTGGTTATAGTTTTAGAGGTCTAAACCGTTCAAGTGGTATCAGAGCGGGTAGCTCGTCTTGTTTGAGATCTTTTTCTCAGAGCTGATCCTTGACCCCAGTTGTCATGGAGCATGGACACTCTCTGTTTGTTCCTCCTCACTTTGATGGGAACAATTATGCTTACTGGAAAGTAAGGATGAAAGCATTCCTGAAATCCATAGATGAGAGGGTATGGAATTCCGTTGAATACGGATGGGAGAAGCCCACTACTCTTGTGAGTGAGTGGCAAACTTTTCAGAAAGAAGCAGCAGGCTTCAATAGCAAAGCTATGAATGCCATCTTCAATGCTGTTTCAATGGAGGAATTTAAGAGGATCTCTAATGTTGAGGTTGCTCATACTGCTTGGAAAATCCTCCAAACTGTGCATGAAGGCACAAAGGCTGTTAAAATTAACAAACTGCAGCAATTAACTTCTAGGTTTGAAAACATTAGAATGTCTGATGATGAAACCTTTGATGAGTTTTATGCTAAATTAAATGATATTGTTAATTCTGCATATAATTTGGGTGAAGTCTATGATCAACCTAAAGTTGTTAGGAAGATTCTTAGATCTTTGACTGAAGACTTTAGACCCAAAGTAACAGCCATTACTGAGAGTAAGGATGTTGACTCCATCCCTGTGGATGAGCTTGTAGGATCTCTTCAGTCCTATGAGTCTGACTTACCCAAGACTGTCAAATCCAAATCAATGGTACTGAAGTCTGTTGATGATGTTGAAGGTGGATTTGATGATGAGCTCTCTCCCACGGAGATAGCTTACCTTGCCAAGAACTTTAGAAATTTTCTCAGAAACACTAATAGAAAGGCAAGGAACACCAACACTGCTGAACCTAGAAACTTTAGGAAGAATGATCCCACTAAGGTTAACAACTTTGAAAAACCTAGAGAACAAGTAGGTCAATCTTCAAATAACTCTTTGGGTCCTCAGTGTTATGGTTGTCAAGGGTATGGTCATGTCAAATCTGAATGTCCTACTTTCTTGAGAAATAAGGGTAAAGCTATGGCTGTAACCCTTAGTGATAATGAGGTTTCTGATGATGAGTCCGGTTGTGACGAGGATGGAAACTTCATTGCTTTCACTGCCACTGGTGCAGTAGATGAAAGCATATCTGCTGAGGAGAACCCTGCTGATGGGGAACTCTCTGAAGACGCAGATCTTCAAGAGGCCTATAACAAACTTTGCAAAATTGCTGCAAAGGATGCTATGAAAGTTGATTTAGGCCTAAAGAAAATTGATGCTCTTGAGCTTGAGAAGAAAAATTTGCTTGTAAAGTTATTTGATGCTAATGATCTTTTGAATAATGTTAAATCTGAAAACATGCTGTTGCTTGATAAAGTTAGAACTTTGGAACATGATTTATCTGTTGCTAGATCTGCTAGTTCTAAACTTGATCACATGTTAAATGTTCAAAAGTATCCTTCTGATAAAGCTGGGTTAGGATATGTAGAAAGCATCTTTGATTCTGGACCCCATTCCACTGTCTTCGTTCCTTCTTCTTCTTCTTCTGAACCTCTTGTGAGTAAGGTCGTGAGTGAAACTGTAAAACCCCCTGTGAGTGAGGTTGTTAAACCTGTAGAAGTTTCACCACCAAAGAAGATTAGGGTAGACTTAAGAGAATCCAAACCTAAGGAGCCTACCAAACCGAAGGACAAGATGCATGGTAAACCTGCTTGGGTTTGTCATTATTGTGGTAAGTCTGGACATATTCGTCCTAACTGTTACAAGCTTCAAGCTGATAAGAGAGCTAAAAGACCAAAAGTGCCTGTGCCTCAAGCACAAGATCCTATAGCACTAATTGGTGAATTGGTAAAGGCGTTAAACCTTTATTCCAATTCTGGAGTTGAGAATCACTCTAATGTGAATAAGAACTCCAATGCTCGGGGTGCATCTAAAAAGTTTTGGATGCAAAAGACTCGAACTAATTGAGTCTTTCTGACATGGTCCTTGTGCTTCATTGCTCTATTCTATTGTGACCATTGTTATTTGGTTTTTGTGTTTTCTTTTGTTCTAGGACTTGCATTGCATTACATACATGCATTTCAATCTAGGATTTATTTGTTTTCTCTTTTGATAATTAAAAAAAAAAAAAAAAAAAAAAAAAAAAAAAAAGGGAAAGCAAAATCTGTGTTGAAAACTATTTATCTTGATTTTTGAAAACAAGGTTGGTCATTCTTTTTACACATGTCATGTCTTGTGTACCTTGTTTAACTTTGATGAGCTTATTTGTTGCACTTAACTAGTTGAAACTTTGTAGTGCATGTTGTGTGGGAAAGATGTGTATGGTTCTTAATCACTTTGCCTTAATCATGAAGTCACATGTTGTTGACTGACGGTCTTGATCCTTTTGAGAAAGGCATAAATAACCATCTCACCACTGTTCACTAGCCAATCATGAACACCTTAGTGCATATCATAAGATTTAGTGCTCGAGAAAGTGTAGCACATGCACAAAAAGAACATAAGGTGTAGCCTCAAAATAAATTAAAACTGGTATGTACTATTAGGCTTGATGCCAATTCACTTAATTCAAACCGGTGTGTACTATTAGGCTGAATGTCATTTCACATAAATAAGAGGCAAAAATAAAAGAAACTTACATGATTGCAAGCTTTTGATCTAGGAGATGTGGGAGTTATAGGATGTAACTCTTTAGGTGATAGTCTCTTTTAATTCTATGTGATGAATTGTGTAGACTTTGTGCTTGATTGCCATTCACATATCACCTCACATGTATCTCAAGTTTTTGCTAGTTTCACACACTACACAAGTTACTCTTTGTTAAACACTGTACATGCTAGTGTGTGTGCTCTTGGTCTGACCAACCAAGTTTGAAAATATCTTGAGATTTGTGCACAACATAGTTGATGCTTGAGAAAATTAATTTGGAAGATGATTGAAAATTGTGTCTGAGAATTGGGTTTAAAATTTTGGGTTTTTGAAAATGCATTCCATCTCATACTCATGCATTTTGTGTTCATTGTTCAAATGCTTTGAGGAGTTGTTTCAAAATTGGGCTTGCAAATTTTCAAATCTGTGTTTTTCCCAAAATTCAGTGTGTTTTTACCCTTTTCGATCGATCCAGAGTGTTTTTCGATCGATCGAAAAAGTGCCTCAGAAAGTGCTAAAACGTCTGTCACTTTCGATCGATCGAATGTAATTCTCGATCGATCGAACATTGTGAATAAGCTTTTTAAAAAAAGGGAAAATCTGACTTTTTCAAAGTTTCAAAACTTTTTCAAAACTTTTCCTTTTCTCTCTCCGACGAGGCAAGACAAATTTTTCAAGTTTTTGTCGTTTTCTTCCGATCTTTTTGCAAAATCTCTCTCTCCTCAAGCCGGTATGTCCTTAATACCCTTGCTTTTCAATTTATTTACTTGTTTTCATGCATTTTTCATGCATTTAAGAGAGGATTTTCGGAACTTTTCAATTTGGGATTTTTGATGATTCGGACAAAATTATGTGCAATTGATCAATGGGTTTTGTTGGGGACACTCTATATACTTGTTCTTGAGTGTTTAATTTGATCAATTTTGAGTTTTGTGAAAATTTGAATTTCTAGGGTTTATACTAGGTCCGAATTGGGGCTTTTTGTGAAATTGGGTTTAATTGTTGAAATTGGCTTGTGTAATTGATGCAATTGGTTATTATAAACTATTTCCAATGGTATGTAATGATTAATTCATCAATTTGTTGCAAAAATTTTCAAGTGGTTCTAATTTTTTTTAGGGTTTTTGTTAAGAAACTCTATGCTCAAGCCAATGTTGTGAAAATTGAACTTAATTTGATCCTCATCACTGCATTAGTTCATGCATCATATCATTATTAATGATTCATGCATCATATAGATTTTCATTCTATATTTTTTTGTACTAACTTGCAGTCTGCCCTTGGTTTTATTTCCTGTTCTTTTTGGTTTTCTCTTTGTGTCTCTGTCCTGTTCCTTAGCACCATGCCTAGGAAGACTAGAGCTCGTAGGACCATCCCCACTCCTACTCCTTCCCCTCCATCCTTTGATAGTGAGCGGTTCCCCACTGAGAAAAACCAAGAGACTTTTGAGACTTTAAACCTACATAGGAAGATTTGGGCTGAGCGTTCTGTTCGTTTAGATGAGGTAGATCCTGCCATTAGGGCAAATTTTGAGCGTAGGGGTTGGTTACCTCTGTTGACCGTGTCTGACCCTCCACCTCCGGCTACCTTGATTAGAGAGTTCTTCTCGAACCTCTCTGTCCGCATCTATGATTCCAACACTCTCGTTAGGAGTTGGATACGAGGTGTAGAGTACTCCATTACTCCTCATGTAGTGGCTGATGCTCTAAAGGTACCATTGGTTAGGGATCCTGTTTACCCCTATGATGAGTCACCTGAGCTGAGTGATGTCATGTCCTACATCACTGGATCTTCTATCCAGTGGGGTTCTAATCCTCGGATCACCACCGCTGAGCTTCCTGAGACTACCTACCTATTCTTTAGGATAGCCTGTCATTCACTCTGGCCTATTTCTCATCTGCACACCATTCCTCTTGAGAGGTGTGTTTTTCTTTACGCTCTTGTCACAGATGCTCCTATTAGTTTCCCCCATCTTTTTCTTCGTTCTTTGAACGAAGTTTATAGGAGTTCATCTACTGCCCATGCCCTTGTCCATCCTATTTTCATTCATAGGATTTTACTTTATCTAGGTTTAGAGGACTTCCCTGCTTCTGAGCCTGTTCATGTTATTGGACCTATAGGTGCGTCTTTTCTTAGACAGAGGGCCGCTCATCTTCGAGCTGGTTCTAAACACTCTAGGTCTGATCCCTCTAGTAGCGCCCCTCCTTCTTCTTCTACATGTCCTGCTGGTGAGGCTGTTCCAGATTCTGTTGGTGCTGATGCTGTTCCTCCACCTTCTACGGCTGACTTCGATGTTCGTCGTACTCTGGAGACTGTCATGACCATTCAGGCGGCTCATGGTCAGCTTTTGGTGGATCTGTTCGACGAGATTCGTGCTCTGCGAGCGGATTTGGCGCATCTTCGTTCTTCCTCACCACCTCCTTTTGATGATGGTCTTTGATGCCCTTTGGCATTCCGTCACAAAAAGGGAGAGTAGAGTTTTTGACTTGTAGAGGTGTTTTTGTTGATAGGGGGAGATTTTTGTGTTAGGGGGAGTTTATTTTTTTTGTAGCATGGGATATTTTTGTGGAGTTTATTTAGATTGTATCTAGGTGCTTCACTTTGTATATCATTTTTGGGATGTTCATGTTAGGGGGAGTAACATTGATTGATATATTGATATACATGTTTCTTTTGATTCTTGTTGTCTTTATGATTCACTGCTTATTGATATATATTTATGAGTTGCTTCATTGATATATTTCTTTATTTTGTGTTGTGTGAATCTTACAAGAATATTATACCTGTTTATATACTATTTGCTGCCACACATGCGTTTATGTGTTTGTTGAGTATTTCAGGAATATACAGGTTGATTCGACAAAGCTGCTGTCTACACTTGCAACTGATGGATAGTAGTTAGGTTGAACTTTTATTTATGAGCATTATTATGTAAAGGGCTATGACTTGTAAACTTTGAGCTTTTATTGTGTGTTTTGTCACGGATTGCCAAAGGGGGAGTTTGTTAGGTTCTAAGGTCTTAGGATTTTATGTATTTAGAACTCTAATATGTAATGTTGGCAAACCATGATCAAAACAATGTACTTAGTCTTATTTAAGTTTGCTCAAAGTTGGTTTAATATTGTAAAGTTGGAATCGAGTGACTGCAGAAGCATTGGGGCTTCTCGGCCTGGCTCGATCGATCGAAGGTTAGACTCGATCGATCGAAAGTCGGCCCAAATGCGTTTTTCTGCAGAATTCCAACTCAGCCCTAACTCTTTAAATGTCTAGGTTTTTATGTTTTTGCCCTAGGTATATAAGGCAAACCCTAGCTACGTTTTTCAGAGTTGCACAAGTTGTATTGTTGCTCATGCATTGCGGTTTTGTGTAAATCTCTTGTGAGATCTAGAGGAGCTTTCCTTTACACAAAGCTTAGGGTTTTCAAGATTGAGATCACATCAACATCTTGATGATCAACTAGGTTGCAGCCATTAATGCTTAAAGAGAAAAACAAGTGAGGAGCTTGTACTTGAAGAAGGAGTTCAAAGAAAGAAGTAGTCCGTGGATTCGGAGCCTGCGCGTGGTCGTGTCAGGAAGTTACTACTGGTGTGTAGTATTAGGAAGTCAAGCGGGGAGCTTGTAAGTCCTTTTGTAAAAACTTCAATTCTTTCTTAGTGGATTCCGTTTTGCCTTGAGGATCGGTGGGTAAAATCCTCCCCAGGTTTTTCCGGTGTGGTTTCCTGGGTGATCATATCACTGTGTTATTTATTTTCCGCTGCTTTATTTGTTTTATATGCTTGATATGATCTTGTGATTGTTTTAACCTAGAATTACATAATTTGACTAAGTAACAACTTGGCTAATTAATCTAGACTACGCAATCTGGTTATAGTTTTAGGGGTCTAAACCGTTCAATTCTACAAGTGTCTTTTGATAAATAAGAATTAAAAACTAGCTGTCAAAAAGGCTATGCGTCATGGGTTTTTTCTTCCAAACAAACACCCCCCCCCCCCCCCCCCCTCACTTCCCCAAGTGTTTTTATTTTATATCCTCCTATTGGTTTTCTTAATTCAAAACACGAGGAATCTGAAACTAGACAGAAGAAGGACTGGAACTTGTAGGCGATTCTGGAAAAGTCAATGTCTTTTCAAAATATATGTTTGTGGGTTTTTTTTTTTTTTTTTAGCGGTCTGGGGTGAGTTTGGTTTTCTAGAAGGAAAAAAACCCTTTACGCGTATTTCCCACACAAAACATTCACCCTAATATTGGTTTGTATATAGAAAGTAACCTGGAGTCTGGTTTATGCAAATTTCATAGGAACTTAAAGCAAACTTAGCTGTAGAATTAGTTGCAACATTATAATTCCTCTGAACCCAACTAAAGAAGCGTCTAGAAAAGGACTTTACTAAGCACGGAATGTTGTTTGTCATGCTATTAATGAACCAGTCAACAGAAAGAGTCTTCCATGATAGGGAGTCAAAACAAATTTTAGCATCTCCTTAAAAAATGACCTAACTCTAAAGCTCTCTTTTAGTTAGCTGGACAGCCTAGAAAATGGCTGCTACTTTAGCTTTTGGGGGAGGGGTGAGGGAGCAAATATTGTGCATTTTGGTCCATATCTAAGATATCTTAATCACCTCTCCACTGTGGTTATAGCAACTATTGCTAGAGCAGCCTTGGAATCTGATAAACCAACGTCTTGACCTAGTCTAGTGGAGGGGAGACCTAAACCGCTTAGGGTGGAGTTGGGGGTTGGGATGCAACAGGAGCTACTAACATTGAAAACTTCAAGTGTTTGTTATGAACTTGGTGAATGAAGCTATGAATGTCAGTTGGACCACCATGATGAAGGACATGATTGCGTAAACGCCAAATTTCATCCAATGTAAAAACCATATTTAGGGAGACCAACCACTTATCACTTTTGGGACACGACGATTTGGGTGGTTCCAATACTAACTTGACAATATCTTCATTGGATGCAATATGAGCTTCATCAGCTCTAAATCCCCAACAAGTGGAGTGTCAAAATGGCCCTAGCAATGGTGCATTTTAAGAAGATCTTGCAGGTGATTTCTACCTCTTCACCTCAAAGAACACAACTTGGGTCTGTGACTTCTAATCTTCTTAACATATTTTCACTTATCCTCCATAAAAACATCTTGATCCTTTCTGGGGCATTTAGCTTCCATAGCTTTTTCCATGGTGTCTGAGAGAATGGGGTACTAGCATGTTGCAAGATTGTGTGATAAATTGGTTTGAAAGAGAAACCCCCTTTGAATCTAGCACCTAAAAAACTTTTTCTTTCTTTCTTTGGGACTGAATGGTAAAGGGATTGAGAGTATAGCCTATGCAGACTCTGGGTCAAATAATTCTCAGATAAGAGAAACTTTCCAAACATGTAGATCACCATTTATGAGTTGTGATAACCGTAAGAAGAAGCTAAGTGAAACACTACACTCTTGGCTTAGGTATGAAGCATCGGAGCCAAGGAACCTATAGGTCTTTCCAGAAGTTGATTGAAACTTCATCGCCTATGAGATAGTAAGTTCTTTTTAAAAGAATGACCTTGGTTTTTTCAATTTCTCTTTGGGGGGGGGGGGGGGGGGGGGGGTTTCGGGTGAGATAGACTTAGGTGGGTTTTTGTATAGCCAATCTTGCCCAACTTTGTATTTAGCACTAAGAATTTGCATGCACAAACTGCCTCTCTTAGACGTGACCATCTAGGCTAGCTTTGCTAATTGAACATTTGTTGAAATCCTTTGCTTTTCTAAATCCCCATGGCATATATTCATATCATCTCTATTTGTAACTTGTATTATTTTTTTTTTTTTTCCAACAAAATTTGGGCTTGAATTTCCCTCCTTTTGTTGTGGGGGGAAAAACGTAGGACCTTTTTTGTGGCAAAAATGCAAAATACAACCTCTAAGTTTGACCAAAATTCATTTCAGGCTTTTAACTTCACTTTCGTCCAATTGAGTCTTCTAACTTTTAACTTTATTCAATTAAGAATTTCCATCACTTTTCGTCCAAATTACTCCATTAACTTAGATTATTTTTTCTTTAATTTAAAATTCCAAAAAACTCAAAAAATTTATTTTAAAAAAACTAAAAATTTCCAAATTTATCATTTTCAAATGTGAAGAAATAAAATTGTTCATATTGCATACTAATAAACCCATCTCAAAAAACAAAATCAACAATGAAAATTCAACCAAAATTGTCTATAAGTTTCTCACAAGCATAGCATTTGATCCACAAAAATCCAAAGTTAAAAACTCCAAAAATCAACCCAAAACATAAACCCACAATTCAAATTCAAACTCAAAACTTAGATAGTTCCAAACTGCCATGGATAGCCACCGCAAGCTACCACTAAGATGGCCTTCACACACACACACACACACACACACACACACACACACACACACACACACACTCTCTCTCTCTCTCTCTCTCTCTCGGAGCCCACTACTTCTCCCCCCAATCTGTGAGCTTTATAGCTTCCTCTTCAATAGTCTTCAACCCACATCTCACAAGGTCCCTCTCTAGGCATTGATTTGAGTTGTGAGTGGAAAGTGAGTTGAAGAAAGAACAAGATTGAGTTAGATTTCCAATCTAAGAGGATGAATTGGAGAGAAAACGTAAAAGAGGGAGGGGGAAGAACCAGATCGGTTGGAGTTGGGTTTGAAAATGGGTCAATTACCAGTGGCGGGGACAACCAAAGGAGTGCGTAATGGAGACCCACGGCCATGGATCCTATTTGGGTGTAAGAAGGGTAGAACTTAAAAGACACAAAATTAATTCCATACTTTCCAAGAGAGAGAGAGAGAGAGAGAGAGATTTTTCAATTTAGGTTTTAGAGAAAAGAAAATCGATTTTGTTAAATTTTTAATTTAAAAAGTTTAAAAAATACCAAAACTAAGACATTTAACGATGAAAAACATGAATCAAATAAATTTGAAATTTAAAAAACTCAATTGAATAAAAGTAAAATTAGAAGCTCGAAAAGAATTGCATTTAAATATTTAGAAAGATATTTTGCACTTTTTTTTCTTTTCTTTTTTTTTGTGGTGGGAAAGATGGGACCCTTAGGTGGCCTCACTACTCCATGCCGGGTACACCATACACCTCCTCACACTACTCCAAGGAAATGATAGACTGTAGTGCCCCTGCTTCTGTTTGATTTATATATATATTGAAGTTTATCAAAAAAAAGGAAATGATATTTTTTGACAAGTGAGCCTGCCTGTTACCTCTCATTTGCAAGAACTCAATTCATTTTATCCATTAACGGTCGCCACTCCTGTATAGCTCCCGTTACTGCCAAGTGCCAACTAACCAAGTATTACTTCTTCTTCTCCTTCTAGTAGCGCAAAATTACGTTTCTTTTCTTGAAATTAGATTTGGGTAATGCTTTGCTTTGCTTGTCTGATAGAAACTTTGGGCTTGCCTAAAATGTTTAACTACTAAAATGAGTGTTTTAGCTTCTGGGCCATGCTTCTGCTCTTGCTTCATATATAGAACCATTCCTTGTGAAGCAATTAACTTTTTAAATATATTCTTCAACTTCGTTTAACTTGGTTTGTGTGTGTGTATTATGTGAAGAATACACAGCAGGAATGGCTAGTCTTCCCCATGGAAATATGAATTGCAGCATTTTATGCAAAAGAGAAGCGGTTTCCTTCGTGGGTTTGCCTGCTCTTCCATTTTTGCGGCCAAGGGCGAGAGCTTTTGAAGGTTTGGTGAGAGGTCAGTCGGTGATTTCTTTGCTTTACTTGAATTTTTGTCTTATTAAGAAGCTGGGATTACTCACTCGGATTCTTTGCTTTTGAAAGTGAACAATTTCATGTACTGGGTTGTGATAGTTTTTGTTGAGGTTAATGATTTGTTTTCCTTTGTAAGGAAGTGTTTTTGGAATATTTGTGACTTGAGGATTATCTGTTGTGTATTAGCTAGCTTGTGTCTTTTTCTTTGATTAATTAGAGTTGCTTTTACCTGGAAGATGGAAACATAAGCTGAAAGGTTAAAATAATTGAATGAAGATCAGGCCTAATTTAAGAATTTTGAAAAAAATAATATATATATATATATTAAAACACGTATATTGCTCCTTTTAATCACTCATATGGCCAAGATTTATGAAGTAAATATTCAATGCGGAACTAGTCAAGTTATAATTGAGGCTTCTTTTAATCAATTATAACACCAAGATCTCCCTAGTTAACATCCAATGTGGGGAAACAGGCCCACACGAGACACAATCCTCTAATCCAATCTAATATCTAATTCATTTGGGGTATCACACATATACTGTTTGTCATCTTCTTTATTTATCATATGTGTACATGATTGGAATCGTTTCTCTAATCCATAAACATTGCAACATATTTACTAAAATGGAGATTATTTTTCTACATTTAGACATATCTTGGATAATATTGTTTGGAGAGAAAGGAATGCATGCACTTTTAAGTTTTAAGGGATGTGAGTTACTGGCTTTAAGGTTGAAGCTGTTGTTCTTGAGGTCTCTTTATGATTGGATGGCAGATGCTACTTCATTTTCTTTTTTCAATTTGTTGGAATTTCTTGAATTATGAAATTTAGGCACTAGATTGCTTTTGGGTGTTTCTCTTGCATGCATCCCTTGTGCTAGAATTGTGCCCCTTATTGCACTTTGAGAAAAAAAATTATTACTTTTAAAAATGAAATGACTCACATCTATCCTTTTGTTGAAGTTGTGCATGTATCTCATGCAAGTTATTAGCCTTATGTGTCTGCGAGTTATTTCAGAAGAGGAACCTTTTTTGATTGAATGTGGTTGATGAAGAAAACACATTCCCTTTTTTGAAAAAGAAGAATCACAATATTATGGGTTTCTGATTTTTCACAGAACATAAAATACAGAGCCATATAACAGGTGTCTCCAATGATATTTGGATCTCTTATTCATTAGTATAGTGCTCCATAAAACTCAGATTGACCGGGTTTCTAGATTTAAAATTGAGGCATTTTTGTGTACTAGTTGAAAATTTTAGCATGAAATTAAGCCTGTCCAGTGATCTTTCTCACTACATAAATTTCTTTCTGACTTCCAATAAGATTAAGGCTTGTATCAGCTTATTTCTATATTTGATGTTCTGCTGAATTACTAGTTATCTTCTAGGATGTGTTTTGAACATATAATCAGACATCCACCACGACAAAGATAAATACACAAATAGAAATCACTACTAGTGCTTGCATGTTTGTTCATATACGTACATACATTCATACATATATATGTATATATATATATATTCTCAAAGTTTCAGTCTTTCTCAAAAAAAATACTTATCGTGCCCAAATGAACCATCCCCTTCTTTTGGTGAATACTGTGTCCCCATTCATGCCATTAAACAAATGGTTTGTTGAATGGTTAATCCAGGAAATTTCCTTGGGTGCCTGAAATGTTCTTTTTTTGGGGAGGCTCTCGTATAATTTATTAAAACCCTTGGGGGGGGGGGGGGGGGGGGGGTTGGTGTTGTGGTGAAGAAGAGGCCCAGATTCACTGGTGCTTATATTGTCCTTTACTGTTTTGAGATTAGTGCTGACTGTTTTCTCACAGAGTTTACAAGTTCTGCAACCTTAGACACATTAGAAATTCATTTTGATGGTCATCCTATGCTCACGAATTATGATATCTTGCCAATAAATGGGTATAACAGGAGGAAAAAAAGAGTAATGAATTAGCCTATAGTTCATAGAGTCAGGCTCAGGCAGTATTCCTTTTCTATCTATAAATTGTCCAGGTATCTCATACTGTTTGTTGGCTTTCATTTAATTGTGACTGATCCCTTCTCCGATTACCTGAATGTATTCTTTTGATTCTTGAGTCTAGAGGTCACTGTCTAAAAGATTTGACTTTCTGATTCCATTTTATGTGCCAAAGAATACTATTAGTTTTTTGACAAAGTTTAACTATAAAACTAGTTGTTGCCTAAGGTTATAACCTTACTCAATAAAATAAACATTACTATATATTTTGAAAATCTAATCATTAAATTAAATGTTTTTTACACTCTTAATACACATGTCAAATTTTGTATTAATCGGATATTATTTACTCTATGATCTAGAAATTTATATTTTATGAATAATTTTAAACTACAAAAACTTGCAATTTAAATAAGTTATTGATGACATAGCTATTGATCTTTAATTTTGTAGAAATTTTGCAAGCATGGAGCATATAAGAAAATGTAATTTAATGATGGATTTGTCAAATTTCACCTCTAAAAAAGATATTGAGTTTTTTAGTCTAGTTGTTTGTAAATAAATAAAAAAATGCAATAATTTTTTTAATTTTTAAGGCTTAAAAATGCTCAATAATTGATTTCCCATATGTGTGGTTTATATTATTTGCCTTTTATTCCCTTCCTCAACCCTCATCTTTGTACAAGTTATAACAACACTATTGAGACTTTTAGTTGAAGTATCTCCTTCAGCCCATTTATGATCTTGCTTGGGAAGAACTTTAGGAGCATGTTGCATTGTGCAAGCAACAAAATCATTATAGGTTGTTTAAATGGCTTGTAATGGCAATTTTCTGAGGTGCAGATACTGTCTGTTGATTAAATTGGAATTATGCAACTCTTACCATGGGATTGGTTCAGGTTTTGTAGATAAGAAGTAATATGGATGAGCTTTGTGAAAGTTATGTTTTACAAAAACATTTATTTTTCTTAATCGAGTGCATAAAAGTGACAATAAATTTGGATACTTAGTATAAAATTATGACAAATCCAAAAAAAATAAAAACAGATTAAACAATGTTTTGACTTGTGACTTCCAAATGTTCTTACTAGACCTCTGCTGGCTCTACCAGAGGTTTAAAAGTAACATTTTTCTAGTGTATCTACTACTTTTTCTAATACTAGTTTGTGTGTAAAAGAGAGCTTAATGTTTTATACAAAAAGCCTTCTTGATGTTGATTATTAAGGATTTGTAAATAAGATTTCATTGGTTATAAAGACCATGTCAAGTATCTGATAATGCAACTTATCAAAAAAAAAAAGTATCTGATAATGCTACATCTCTTATTGAATTTTTAAGGAAGACTTAATCGAAGCTTTTATAGAAAGGAAACTTCTCTTTTTCTTGGAAAAGGATCCAACCACTTGTTGTCAAAGAAATTGATCTTTTCCATCCCTAGAAGTAGCACTGCTTCAAACTCCAGTGGTAATGGCAATGACTCCACTGATCAGGCCAAGGTATGTATGAGCAACCACTAGTGATGAGCTTCTCATTGTATCATTTTTCAATACAATGCATGAAGTTATCTGCTAGCCCGTGTTTTAAGCATGAACTGAACTTCTTTGAGATATATTTAATGGTATTATATTCTTTATATGTGTGATGCTTCTTCTGTAAACTTTACTCATTTAATTCCATAATTGTTGGGCATATGTCATGCCATTTGTTAAACCCAAAATATTACTCACAAAAATAACAGAAAAAGATTATAGGGTAGAATTTCTGCTCACTGAAGGAGAGATAGGAAATAGATGTTGCACTTCAAAACTAGTTCAGCATCAACTGTGATCATTTTGTCAGCTTTCTTCTTCTTTACTCAACAAATTAATTTAAAAGAATTTGATCGATGGGTGGTCTCTTTAGTTTGCTGATAGAGACTGCCTAGTAGTACACCTCCGTTGCTTTGCCCATGGCTTTGTCGAATGCTATAGAGTTTCTTTGGGTTCCTTAAGTGATAACAAAGCATAACTTAGAGCAGTAGACTTTAACACAGACACAAACAGGAGAGATGGAGAGCTATAGGTTGGGAAAAGGAATATTATTACTTGTCCTCATCTGGTTTGTATAAGAGTGTTGCTATTCCAAATGGATAGGTGCTTTAAGTGAAAATTAAAGTAATGAATTTTGTGTTCTGAATTTCTTTAATTTGGATGTTGTTACCTGACTTGCTGCAGTCCAAGTAAAAAAATAAATAAAGAGAAAAAGGAATTAAGATACTATGCTTCATAATTTTTTCTTATTCCTAGAGCAGAAACCTTTTGGTTACACGAGGAAGGATGTTTTACTGATAGGAGTTGGAGTTACTGTCTTCGGCATTGGCTTGAAAACTGGATTGGAGGTACCTGGCTTCCTTTTTGTAGTCATTTTAACTCTTTGTTACCCTTGAATCCTTATGTCTGTTTCTTTTTTCTTTTTTTCTTTTTTTTTAAAGGTTGTTTCTGTTTATTTTTCACACTTGCTTATAGGAAATGGAATAGAATATTGTCAGATATATTTTAACAGCGCCAGAAAAAACACTTACTGAAAATAAAAATTAAAATTAAAAAAAAAAAAAAAAAAAAGGTCTCTAATTGTTGCCAGAAAAATCATTTCAGCGTGTATATTAAGGAATGTAAAAGAAGTATCACCTTCTTTTCATGATTATGCCTGCCCAGGATTTTTTTATTTTTGTATATTGAATTGGATGGTTTCAGTTATATATATCATGCATGAAAGTTTTTTATTGGTAGTCCAGCCTTGTAATTGTTCTATTTATGTTGTCATGTGCAGTTTGTAGGTGTTGATCCTCTACAAGCTGGAAATGTAGTTCAGCTGGTACTGGTTTTGGGTCTAACGGTTGGTTGGATCTCAACATATATATTTAGAGTTTCAAACAAAGAAATGACATATGCTCAACAATTACGAGACTATGAAAACAAAGTCATGGAGGTATAATTGAAAAGAGTCCCATCATGTCTGTCTTTACATCAGAGCATAAGTGCATTATTTATGACTATGCTGATCCTCTTCAATATTATGGGAAAACTTTTTGCCCAAGTGGATAGATATAGCAGCTCCATTTAGCTCCTGATACCTTCAAAAGTAATTTTATAACTATTGAACTAATTGATCCATTGCCGAGCCCATCAGCATAATTCATTTCTGTTCTCGCTTTTCTTCTTCTTCGTCTTTATTTTTTCTTTCTTATTGGTGACTATTGATTTTTTTTTCCCACTGACCTAAATGGATCCTTGCACAATGAATCCTTTGTAAACATGCTATTTAGAGTTATTTGCCAATTTATTTTCTTAATACTGGGTTGGGGCCTAATGCTAATCTGCAGAAGCGGATAGAGGGCCTGACAGAAGCAGAGCTAGAAGCATTGCTTGAACAAGTTGAGGAAGAGAAGAGACGCCTAGCTAGTGGTGACCAGGTTAATTAAGTACCTTGTCATCAATAGCCCTAAAAACATTACAACAATAATTAATATACAACTCTCTATGTATATACAGTAGGTTAGTTCACAGAAAATTTTTGTGAAGTTGGCCTTATTTTTACCTGCGGAAAGGCAGCAGGATGATAATGCAAAAGTCATGTTTACTATTACAAATGTATGTAATTTTCCAGATGCAGGAAACCCAAACCATTAAAGTAGTTAAATGTAGTTTACCAAGGTATGAAAGGGCCATCGGAGAAGATTATGGATGAAACTTATGTTCATAGAATCAAAAAAAGATTTCATCTTTCATGCATCATTATAGCAATTTGAAGCATAAGTATCTGTCTTTGAATCCTTGCACCGATATACTACTAAACCAGGCTTTTTTTTTTTTTTTTTTATAAAACCTGATATTCGTAAATAATACATATAATACTTTATAATACTTTTTACGCTCAATATGTTGCAACTTCAAAGAAAAAAACTGTGAAGAATTTCTTGTTTTATAGAAGTTATTCTTAATAAAGTTTAGTGAATTAGTAAATTCTAGGAATAAGTTTGATGAGCATATGTATTTCTATTTCTAAAGGTACATGTATAGCTTTCTTAAGTAAAACTTGTGACGTGATAATTTATTTAACCAATTTAACAAAGATCATTAATAAGCTTGAGCTTATTTACTTAGATTGGTCGACCAAGTTTGAACACACTAAAAAAAAAGGAGGATTGTCTTTAGATTGAGTTCCTCAAGTTCAGTAACAAAGTAAAGAAACTAAACTTCAACACCTTAATCTCAATTTGCTTATATTTTCAAGGTGATTGTTGGTAAAGAGAGATTTTACTCAGTTAGACCAAGATTGAATATAAAACAATAATTTTGACCATGAACTTGAGTTCAATAACAAGGTAAATGAGCTAAACTTGAACACATTAGTGCTTGACCCAATATGATTTATAGAGTTACAGAGATGTATATCAATTTCAATTTGCTCAAACTTTTTAAGAGCTGTTGTTAAATAGAGATTGTATTCAATAGAGCTTTTGAAAGCCCATTAAAAAGAGGAGACTCCTAACTCCAGCATGAAACTATCAACCTCGTCATGTGTGATTTATGAATTATGATGGTGGTATGGATCTGAGTCAAAAGAAAATTGAGCGCCCACGGTTTCTCTATGATATGCTACATTAGAAAATGACTATAGAGAATAGAAACTAACCATAAAAAAATTCATGTGATACACTGATACTATAAAGGGAAGTCTCATATGTCGGCAAAATTTGCCAAATAGTATGTTTTTAGAAAAATTTTAGGAAAGTAGCACAAAAAAAAAAGGTTATTTAGTTAGTTAAACTGTTTTTGAAAGTCAAGTTTGGCCAACTCGACTTTGGGCGGGAAGTCAAGTTTGACATACTCGACTTCCAAGTAGGACCAAGCAGCATGCATCAATATTGCTTGGAAGTCGAGTTTGTCAAACTCAACTTTCAGCCCAAAGTCGAGTTTGCCAAACTCGACTTCCAAAAACAGTCTAACTAACTAAATAACTTCAAACATATGTTATTCACCCAATTTTTTTCTAAAAAAGTACTATTAAGCAAATTTTTTCCTTATATGTCCCTTTCAACATTTACACAGAGGAGCTTTTGAGTTGTGACTTTGACTGCTCTTCATAATCATCCAAATTCCATAATCAGAATCATGATGCAGTAAATTTTAAAAATAATTGCTGATTGCAAATTGCATGACAGTGCTGTCGAATTCTTTTTTTTTTTTTTAATGATTTTTTTTTTTAATGTTATTTCTGCAATCATATGTTTTCACTTTTCCCCAGCAGCTATATATGTAAAACAGTCCACGTAGGATAGTCCAATTTCATAATATTTTTATTTTTATTTTTATAACTTGATAAATACAGTAGGGGGAGAGGAGATTTGAATTTTGGATATCTCCATTAAAAACACCAAGAATTATTAGTTGATTTATAAGACTCTTGGCTGTTGCATTATGATTTAAGATTACATATGGGTGAGACTGATTTTAGGGATATTATAAATTTTATTGTATAAATCTTATAAAATCAATAATCAATCACAAAAAGGAGCAATTCAGACATTTATTTATTGTGTAATATTAGAGATACTTACGAGTCGAGTTATAAAACTCTTAGCTATTACATAATAATTTAAGACTACACTGAGTCATGAATGAGACAAATGTCAGGGATAATATAAATTTTATTGTATAAATATCACCAAGAAATTGATAATCAATCAAAAAAAAAAAGTAATTTAGACATTTATTTATTGTGTAATGTTGGGATACAAAAAATTTTATTACTTAGGGTCTGTTTAAGATTCACTTATTTTGCTGAAACTGAAATTTTTTTACTGAAAGTATTGTAGATGAAGATAAAAGTTAGCTGAAATAATACAATGGGACCTATGAATAGTATCAAAAAGTGCAGTGGGGCCTATGATTAGTAGCAAAAATAAGCTAAATAGTAAAATAAACTGACTTTTAATTTTTGCCGAACGCACACTTAAACTGTATAAAGTGAGGTGTCACCAATGAAAAAAAATTAAAAAATAAAAATAAAAATATTTATTTATTATGTTGTGAGATGACACCATTCAAATTTTTATTTTATTTTGTCTAGATTCCCTTTTGTTAACTTATATATACAAATTTCTTGCATATTGTGTTGACTTGTACTCATTAATTACCCAACTGTAATTTAACACCATGGAATTTATTCCTCTAATCACATCATGTATAGGGCTTCTTATTCAAAAGATAGATGTTGAAAAAGAAATTAAAAAATATCCTTTTAGTGATGGCTTTGATTTTGACTCTCCTAACATTTTAAGCATTCGGATGTTCAATAATACATGGTCAAAAATGTAAAACACCACCCCCAATTATCTTGTTTGGCAGCTCATAATCTTTGCTAGTTTCCTGGAAAGTGAATGGCACATTGCAATCTTAAGCTCAAGTGTCAAAGAAAATGGAACCAATATGGTAAACATCATAAACGTGTGATAAAGCAATTAGCAATAAATCAAACGTCCTGTCCTTGTCTCTCTCTCGTAATATCAATGAATTATTATACAAAGGTTAAGAGGTGAACCATGACAAATAAATGTCACTTCAATTGTTATTAGACTATTATCGTTAAAATTTCTATTTCTTTTCTTCTCCAAAAAAAAATTATATTTCTTAAAATAAAAACAAAATCGAAAATGTTTGGCTCTAATCATAAATTGGAAGATGACATATATCCAATCATGTATAATCACATAACTCGCTTAGTTATTTATTTTTTATTATTATTATTATTTTATTTTAGAAGAACATAGCTCACTTAATTGGTTGACTTAAGTCAATTATGTGCATTATATATTTATATATTACAAATACAAATTTCATCTTTGTAATGGTAGTAGGAGCTAAACTTAATCCAAAACAAAAAGTTGTAAATAAATTCACGTCAATTTTAATAAGTTTCTTGCTCAGTTGCCTAGTGGTGCCGCCAAAAAAACCTAAAGCCATTTAAAGAAACTTCCAATTTTTCCTTTAAGTACCCTATCTATCTTATGATTTGGATATTCTTGTTTTTTTTAATAATAGATTTCTTTGATATATTTATTACTGATAACTTTATATATTTAGAAAAAATTATATTCTTAATTTTTCTTCTCATTTATCATAATTGATGGTTTATTATCTCTTTTATATGTCAACCTTCATTAAAAAATATATATTATTTTACCAATCTATATGAATTTTAAAAATATTTTATCAATGTATAATATATATAAAATCGAACATATTTAACTTTTAGTTGACATCGTAATATTTTGTCATATAAGTTTTTATAACCTAACAATTTTCAATACCCATATTATAATATATATTTTTAATTGAATTTAAATTTTATTTTATATGTAAACCCTCAATATATATATATATATATATATATATAGATATTGATAATTTTTTGATAATCACATTATATATATTTTTTGAATGATAGAATAAATAGTCTCATGTACGAATAAAATCATAATAAATATCTATTAATAATTAACATAATTATATCTTTTAAATATTCTATTTAAAACTAAAAATCATAATAAACATCTTTTGACAACTAGCATAATGATCAAATTTCACATAAAAACAATCATAATAAATATATTAATAATTACTATGAGGGGTCTAAGGACCGAGGAAGATTGGATTAGGGAGTAGATTGCCTAGTCCAAACCCGAAGAGATAAATGTGCTCCGAGGATTTCACCCACCTGAGGATAGAAGCAGAATCAAGACAATTGGGGTCTTGTGATGTTCTAGGGTAAGGAGAAGGGATAGTGATGAAGACAAGGAAGAGAGGAAGAAGTTTCCTGGAAAGAACACTTTCCTCCTCCGCATTGAATGTACTGCACCAACCTTATCAACTATCTTAATGAGGAAATGACCCATAAACAGTAACTTCACAGCTAATAGCCATTTCCACCAACTTCAATAGAGTTTTGATGGGATAAGTATCCTTAGGAACACCTGGAGGCATACAGATGGAGGGTTAGGATGCAAAGAATAGGGATATAAAAGAAAGGAAGTCTCCCAGAAATAGGGACGGACATTTTTTTTTTTATGAAATAGAAAAAAGAGAAAGTGAACAATGTATTATTTGGTATAGAACTTAAACATTATATACAAGAAACTAATCCTTGGGCTTAAACATTATATACAAGAAACTAATCCTCGGACTTGCCCGAGGAGAGTTTTTTTTTTTTTTTTCTCATTCTCTACTTATGTTATTCCTTTCTGTTATCCTAGGCTCTTCGGTCTTAAACTTGAATCTTGTTTAGAATTGCATTCGAAATATTTTCCCACTCTCTAAAGAAATTCTATTATTTAGGCTTGGTTTGAAAGATAAGGTACCACCGTTCTTAGTGGGCTTGGGCCTTTATTTTCTGAGTACTTACAATTACTATAATTATATGTTTAATAGTTCTATATAATATACAATCATATGGTTTTGAATTCAAATCAATCTCCCAGTCTGAAGGTGTTGAGCTCCAAGCGGCATGTTGAAAATCATGATCCCAATTGCAGAACTGCATCCACATCAGAAAAAAACAAGCCATTGATCCATTTGATACCCATTCTTTCTTTCCTCTAACTGGGGTTGGTACTCAATGTCCCCTTCTCTTCCATAAAAATTCTTAGCCTTTCAATTTCAATTAATAAAAAAAAAAAAATCACAAAAAAAATAAAAAACAAAAAAACAAAAAAAAGGAAGAAAAAAGAGTAAATTCAGTGGGTTTTGGTCTCCTTATACGAAACAACAGAGGTGTAGTGTTTGCTGCATCATGTGTTCATGTGGAGAAGACTTTGAGCTCCATTAGTACAATGACTTCTTTAGTGAGAACAGCTTTACAATTTGGTCTTAGCATCAACTTCTTAGATGTTGAAGAAGTGTAACCATGCTGATTTGTTGATCTTTTAAACTTTGATAGAATTTTCTCACTAGAGGTTGCTTGGGTCCTTGTATTAATTTGTTTAGAGATAGTTTTGATTTTATTTTATTTTATTTTTAATTTTACCTTTATGAACTTTAATGCTAACTCATTAAGTGTGCGTTTGGCATTGTTTAAAAAAGTCAGCTTATTTTACTATTCAGCTCATTTTTGCTACTATTCATGAGTCTCACTGCACTTTTTGATACTATTCATGGGTTCCACTGTACTATTTCACTTACTTTTTCCTTTATTTACATTACTTTCAGTAAAAATTTTTCAGTTTCAGCTAAATAAGCTGTTCCCAAATGGACCCCTAAATGAGACAGATTTATTAAATTAAATGCATATTTTTATTAACTTTTGAAAATTAGAAATCGAAAACAGCATTTTGCATGTTTTCAGTTTCCTTCACAAATTGAGTTTTAAGAATAGTTTTTGTTTTTAGTCCATTTTGGGTTGTCAAATAAATTTTTTTTTTTTTTAACAGAAAATTATTTTTGGAAATAGAAAATAAGGGGAAAAAACAGTTATCAACACGCCCCTAGTAACTGAGAAGGATGAGAGAGGAATTAAAAAATGTCTTTGAAGACCAGCTAGCATTCACCCTTAGCTTAATGATCACTCTAAAAGTATAAGTTCTTAGGAGGTGTGAGAGATAAGGATCAGAGTTCAAACCTCAAGGAGGGAGATTCACACGTATACACTTTAGTTTAGGTTAGAGTAGAATTCTAAGCAAAAAAAATAAAATAAAATCCTTGAAGGCTTGATGAAGTTATTGCTAGTCTTTCCAACTCTATCATCCCTTCAATCCAATTGCCATTCTTGAAGTTTAAGTATGTGATGATGCCGAGAAATTCACCAATGAGCCACACGATACTCGCACACTCAAAAGTAATACCTGCAAAACACAAGGAGAAAACCTAACAGAGAGCACCGGTGTGGTGCCGGCCAACTACCCTCCAAAGGTTAAGTTAGAACTATTCTCACAACTCTAGAGTGCTAGAGAGGGGATAAATTATGTGTACCTTGATTTGTGGGGGTATTGGGACTTTCATAGTAATTGAGGGTTGACATGTCCTCCTTGGTGCGGAAGTCTTTTCCTTATAGGAATCCTATTGAGTAATTCCCAACGTGATGGACAAGGTATTTCCTTATAGAAAGTATCTTCCAGAATCCTTGTGGCGCTAGGATTCTAATTGCTTTGGGAATTCCATGGTGGCTAAGCATGTGCAGCAAGTAAATTCAACTTAGGTTTTTTTTTTTTGCCGTCACATAGTTGTTTGACCTGCCTCTATAGGGTCCGTCCATGCGGGGTCCGTTTATAACAGACTGTGAGCGTTGGGCCTGTCTTCTATTGACCCACGGACGTGGATCCGTCATGCCCATCTCATGGAGATCCGTCGGCCTCAATTTTACCTCTTCAATTGCCCCCTCACCCCATAGGCCTGTCATCTTTTAGTAGAAGGACCTGGCGGGTGACGGTTAATAGTTCATAGGGAGGGGAATGACGGTTCAAAGGCCTGTGGGCTGACGGCTTCAATATGCCACCCGTGAACTATGTCCAATTCTGACAGGTCGTCCGGTTGAAATTTTATGACACATGACACGTGTCGTTCTTTTATTGCATGATATCTTAGATCGAGGCGTCATTTCGTCTTCCGTGCACTTCCTCTATAAATATCACAACCTTCACCTCTCATTTTTCTACTTTTCGCAGAAAACACTTTTATCAGAGCGCATTTCGTCATCCTTGTCAGAAGAAACTACTTGATTTGTTTGCATCCCTCATCAACACACCTCGTCCATTCACTTCATAAACTAGTAAGTACTCTTTTCCCCGTCTTTCTTCCTTCAGATAAAACTTTCCATTTTCCTGAACTTTCTACTTCCGTCACCCATTCCTAGACCCATCAGAGTCTTAGGTTTTGTCGTCACTTGTAGGCAATGTCTAGTGCGTCAGGTAATCAGTCAGTTGTCCGTGACAGGGTGGATTACGAGGAAGTCTACCAGTCAGGTAATAAAGACCAGAGTCCTAGCGAAGAGAGGAGTCCGTCCACCTCTGCCCCGTCCTTAACCAATGAGGATATAGAGGTGGCAGAACCAGAGGAAGGTTCTAATGAGGAACCAGGACCCGTCGTAGGAGCTGATGGACCAAGGGAGTTCATCATGCTTCCAGAGTGGACGATGAACGATTTTGTATCCACCGTCGAAGAGACACACTTCAAAACTCTTAGGGCAAACTACCAAATCTCATATAACAATCCCATCCGTCTACCCTATAAATCAGAGAAATGCTACTATGAAGGGGTAGAAGGCGTTGGTGTGTATGAACAAATGTTGAAGGCAGGACTTAGATTTCCTCTAAGCTCCCTTCATCGTGAACTTCTCAAATATCTGGGTCTGTCCGTCAACCAAATATCCTCCAACGCCTGGAGGGTCTTCATAGTAATGGAGATCTTGTATGGTGCTTGGTCAAACGGTGCTAGGAGGCTGACGGTGCGGGAATTCTTTCATTGCTACCATCCAGATGAGATTGACAAATCTAGGGGGATATATAGTTTTGTCCCTAGAAGTTCGTTGTTGAAGGTCATATATGAAACTCCAGACTCCAACAGGGACTGGAAGAGCCGTTATTTTTTCTTAAAGGGCAACGACTGGATTTGCCGTCCAGGGGATACGGATCACATGCCTGTCAACACTACTTAGGGCATACTGTCTGAGTTTGGTATTCACTCGTCCTAGCGCATGAAAACTTTACATATTCGTTCAATTTACTTGTAATTACTTCGACACTTTTTAATCGTCTACTTTCTTGCAGTACGACGGCGTCCACAAATTGATCTTGAGGAATACAATTTTCTTGAACAAATTTTTAACAAGACCCAGCCAGAAGAGAGGACTTGGGCCAAACTGGTCAATCTTGATACCATACACTGGTATTGTGACGGACCTACACCAACACAAGCAGCCATTAAATACGAAAAAAGAATATGTCAGCATAAGACCGTCATCTTCATTTTATTTGAATGATTTTGTTTTCAATCTTCGTAGTTAACTTCATCCGTCCACCTTTACAGAAATGGATGACGCTAAGAGGAGGGCATTGATCAAGGCTAATGCTGCCAAGAACAGGGAGGCTGGCAACGTTGGTGTCAAGGAGACGGGCTCAAGCAACTTGTCATCGAAGAGGAAGCTGCCGTCCAAAGGAGGCCGTCTAAAGGAGACCGTCCTACGAAGAAGCCCAAGGTCCCTTTGAAGCTCGTCGTAGGTCTAATGGTCCAGGGTGCCAAGACGGTGACTCATGTGAAGCATGGGGCTGGCAAAGGCCTCATGAAAGCTCCATCCTCAAGCCTGAAAAAGCCACCCGTCCTCCTCTGAAAGGCTTCTAAGCATGCCTTGGAGAAATTTCATCCATCATATCCATAGAGGACTATGAGGACTTATGCAACCACTCTACGAAGGCAATGGGAGAGACGAGCCTATTTAGCATTGCTCAGGTAATTCTGCCCGTCCACTTTTCATCCGTCTATATAACTCTGCTTGAAACTAATTCATTCCCATTTTTCAGGCCATGGTTATGATGAAGGGGTTAATGGGACGGTGCCTAAATCATGAGACAACGTTGGGCCGTGTTTGTGAGAAAGCCAAGTTGACGGAGGATGAGTTGATCAAACTAAAAACCTAGAAGGTGACCTAGGAAAATAAACTCAAGATGGCAGAGGAAGCCACGGACGAGTACTATAAGCTGACGGAGGAACTGAGGAAAGTCCTGGAAGAAAAGGAGAAGGAAATCCATCTGGCAAAGGAAGTTGCAGTACGAGAGTACCGCAACTCCGACGCCCTGTTATCAGAGCTTGGAGTCTCATATGGTGATGGATTTAACGAGGCTATCAGTCAAGTAAAGGTACTACATCCAGAGTTGGATTTGTCCTCCGTCAACATCAACGCCCCGGAGCAAACATCCGTCCAACCTATTCCATCTGAAGATACGGAGGAGCTCTTTGGTAGAATGCCTCCGTCAATGACGCCCTTAGTGACCGGGCTGTCGATGAAAACGAACCAAAAGATGGTCAGGCCCGTCATATGGAGGAGAAGGATGTGCCCCCTTCTGCAGAGTAGTTAATTAATTTTTATTTTTTATTATTATTGTTATTTTAAGTTTTTGGAGAACAATTTTTATCCATCGTGGATAATATGTGTAAACATTAATCCGTCTACTATTATAATTCTTCGTCAATTTTCCTTTGTGGATAATAGTAAGTTTATTTTACTTTACTATTTTTTAATGAGTCTCGGTCAAGGCTGTCATGTCGTTCTGAGGTATCCATTCACTTTATTGGGTTTGGATAATATCCATCCATTTGTTGGACTAGTTTTGGATGATTTGTTGTATTTTCAATCCGTCTATTTTATGAACTTAGTGTTTATCTGTACACTTATTGGCTTTTTGGAATCTTCACCCTTTTAGGGTGATCCGTCCATTTAGGGATATATATCCGTTTTGCGTGTTGCTCTTTATATGAATTTTTCTCCCTCTTGGGGAGATCCGTCCATTTTATGGACTTACAACAATTTTCATTCTCTTGGGGATGTCCGTCCACCTTGTGAATTTTAATAGAAATTCACTTCTTAGGATGATCTGTCCACTTTGTGGACTTCAATAGAACTTCATCCTTTCAGGATGATCCGTCCACTTCGTGGACTAATGGATTTTCACCCTCTTAGGATGATCCGTCCACTCTGTGGACTTTAATGGAACTTCATCCTTTCAGGATGATCCGTCCACTTTGTGGACTTTAATGGAATTTCATCCTTTCAGGATGATCCGTTCACTTTGTAGATTTTAATTGAATTTCATCCTTTCAGGATGATCCGTTCACTTTATGGATGTTAATAGAGTTTCAGTAGAAAGCACAGTTACGTCTGAATATTCCTTTTATTAATTAAAAATGCATTTGTAGAAAAGTATCTACCCCCATGGGCTTAAAAAGAAACATACTGCAGTAAAAACTGTCTAAAGAAAAATAAATAATCGTAGTAAAATTGGGAATTTAGGGAGCGTCGTTGTTCTCTATGTACTCTACTGATAGTACTTCCATAGGTGCTCCGTGTTCCACGGGCGTTGCAGCTTGCGCCCGTCCAGTGTCTCGAGGTGGTAGGTTCCTTTCCTTTGCCATGATGCAATCCTATAGGGTCCTTCCCAGTTGGGGTCGAGCTTTCCTTGCGAAGGATCTTTAATAGCGCCCATTACATTTCGTAACACAAGATCTCCAACCTGGAAGTCTCTGTGCCTGACGTTGGAGTTGTAGTGTTTCGCCATGAGATCCTGATACCGTGCCAATCTTTGCTCCGCTGTCGCGCGGACTTTGTCCACCAGGTCGAGCTGAAGGCGCATGGCCTTTTCGTTCTTATCTTTGTCGTAGTTCTCCACCCAATAGCTTGTGAGCCCTATTTCTGTTGAGATGATAGCGTCACTTTCGTATGTCAGTAGAAACATCGTTTCACCAGTGAGAGTTTTTGATGTAGTTCGGTACGCCCATAAGACGCTTAGTAGCTCGTTTGGCCAAATGCCCTTTGCCCCCTCGAGCCAGGTCTTGATTATCTTAAGCAAGGATTGGTTCTTGACCTCGATACTCACACACTCAAAAGTAATACCTATAAAACACAAGGAGAAAACCTAACAAAAAGCATCGGTGTGGTGCCGGTCAACTACCCTCCGAAGGTTAAGTTAGAACTATTCTCACAACTCTAGAGTGTTAGAGAGAGGATAAATTATGCGTACCTTGATTTGTGGGGGTATTGGGGCTTTTATAGTAGTTGAGGGTTGACATCTCTTCCTTGGTGTGGAAGTCTTTTCCTTATAGGAATCCTATTGAGTAATCCACAACATGATGGACAAGGTATTTCCTTATAGAGAGTATCTTCTAGAATCCTCGTGGCGCTAGGGTTCTAATTGCTTTGGGAATTCCATGGTGGCTAAACGTGTGCCGCAAGCAAATTCAACTTAGGTTTTTTTTGGCCGTCACATGGGTGTTTGACCTGCCTCCATAGGGTCCGTCCATGCGGGGTCCGTTCATAACAGACTGTGAGCGTTGGGCCCATCTTCTATCGGCCCACGGACGTGGATCCGTCATGCCCATCTCATGGAGATCCGTCGGCCTCGATTTTACCTCTTCAGTATGGAAAAGTTTCATGTTTCTATCCATGTCACTCTTACATAGCCAAGAACTTGAGATTGTTGCTTCCAACATGGCATTACAAACATTTTGAGTCTTTTTTGTCTAAACGAATATTTTGAGTCTATATTAACTAAAAGGTAAATGTTAACAAGCACTGTGCGGTGTTTGTTAATGTTGTACTAATGTGGATCTCATTTGATAAAAAAATTGAAAAAAAAAAAAAAAAAGGACAGAAAACTAACCTACAACTTATTTTAATATTTTTTTTCTCTCTACAATGCTAATCCCATAACCTTGAAGCTGTAAAAATATGATATAAAACTGCAATAAAGTTGATTAAGGGTGAGTTTGGTTTAGCTTTTTATAAAAATGCATAATGAAAAAATGGAGTTTTCAAAAAGTGCATAATGAAAAAGTGCATTTTCAAAAAGCTGAGTGTTTGATTAGCACTTATAAAAGTGGCAGTTTGAAGGATAAATTACCAAAAAGGACAATGTATATATAAGAGCATCTCCAGCAAGTTAGACAAATTTTTGTACTGTTTGGACAATCAACAGTAACATTTACCTTTTGCCTACCCACTTTTTTAATATTTATTTTTTAATCAAATTTATTCTTTTTTTAATATTTATTTTTTCTTTTTCTATTCATTCTCAACAATTATATTTTTCAACAAAAAGTGTTACGTCCACAATATTTTTTGCAATACTTTTACAAGAATCATAACAAAATCTTATATAGAAAGTTGTTACTAGTTCTAATTTGAACCAACCACTGAAACTATATTTTTACTCACCAATATTAGCTAATTACTTAAAATTTATTGTGAAAATATTGTTATAGTATTTTTAAATAGTGATTTCTAATTCTTTGCCTTTCTTTCATCCATACGTTTCCTCATTTTTTTTTTTTCTCTTGCATTTTGTCCACCACACACGTATACCCATCCACTTGATTCCAGAGCCTTTCTTTCTCCTTATTTCTCATCTCTTTTTTTCCTTTACATTCGACTTGATTCCAGAGCCTTCCTTTCTCCTTATTTCTCCAACTCTCTCATTCTTTGCTCTTTTTTTTTTTTTTTTTCTTTTTCTACTTGATTCCATAAATTCTCTAGCTCTCTCTGTGATACTTGATTCCATAATCTTGCTTGCCTTTTGGTGTCATTATTTTCAAACACACACAGTCATGCATGGAGAGAAAGGAGAAATCGTCTTTGCTCCACCACACTGCCACTGCTACCGCTACTCCTCCTCCTCATTGCGGAATGCATGCAACCAGGGGTCATAGCGGCTTCTATTTTTTTTTTTCTTGATCATTTATTGTTGTTCTAAATTTTTTTTTTCCTGTTCTTGATCTGCTGTTGTTGTTGTTTTGATTTAAGATTTGTTGTTTAAATTATATAAGTTTTATGAAAGCAAGAATTTTTTTGCTTTTATTGTTGTGGTTTGATTAATTTTAAGATTATGTTTTTGAGTTTGTATTTTGTTTATGCTTGAGATGAGAGGCGTGAGAGTGAGCTTTAGGGCAAAGGGAGAGTAGAGAGATGAGATGAGAGGAATGAGCTCGGACAGTCGTGAGAACTGAGGGCTTTTTATCTAGGGTAATTTGGTAATTGAAGGAATTAGCAACGGATACTTCTGGAACGCGCATTGGACTTTTTGGTTTATGGACCTCCAGAGCTCCATAAGGTTTTGCGCGTTCTCAGCCTTGGTCTAAAACGCAACTTTTCTCAAAAAGTTGTGTTTTGTGCTGAACCAAACGCACTTTCAGCTCCAGCTTTGAAGAAAACGCGCATTTTAGCTCCTAAAAGCTGAAACAAACGGGCACTAAAAAGTACAAAGGGCTCCGGGTCTCTTACGGGTGCCCGTAACACAACTCTAACTAAAAAATTGAATTCACATGACTTGTACTTCCTTTTTTTGGCACACACGTGACTTGTGCTAAAGGTCTATTTAGGTACTACAAATCCTTCCATGTGAATTGTGCGTGGAGTTCTGAGTTCTGACTAAAACAATTGGGTTGAAAATATAGAGGATAAAACTTTTTTATTTGGTTAAAAAAAAATTGAGAGTATAAAAAATAATATTTATATAAATTAATTTACTCTCATATTTCTATTACTCTTCTAACCAATATAAATTATATAATGAAAAGAAAAATGACATGTTTATAATATTTTTACAACAAATATTAAATGACAGGATGTTACATGTTAGTAAAAAAATAATTTTAATAATAGTTTGAAATTAAAATTAATAACAACTTTTGACTTAATATATTTGGTGAAAACATTGTCAAAAAAATATTTTCAAAATTACTCTTTTACAATTACTTATAGTTTCTTTATATGGTCTGTTATGATTAGTGGTTCCTTTTTTTGGCACACATGTGACTTGTGCTAGAGGTCTATTTAGGTACTACAAATCCTTCCATGTGAATTGTACGTGGAGTTTGAGTTCTGACTAAAACAATTGGGATGAAAATTGTAGGGACCTGGTTCGAGCACTATTTCTTGGGAACGAGTGGACTCAAGCCCAGCTGGCCAAATACAATAAATTTATAGAGAGCGGGTTAAAGAACTAGGCCCTAGCGAGGGTTGTACAATTAAGCATGGTAATGCATGGCTCGATTGACAATAATATAAACTGAAAGTATGAAATTAGGCTCCTCGGCCACTTTCTCTGATAGTATCTCTCTTATATCTTCTCTGGTACTGGGTTACAAAGACTGCACAAATACTATGATCCTTCTTCTCTCCTAAAACTGCCGTCCTCCTTTGTGGAGGACTTGTTACATTTTATACCCCCTTTTGGTTAATCTCTATCCTCCATCTGTCGATTATGCAGGTCATCATCCAGTGCCTGTCCCATTAGCCACCTTCACATCCTTTTTGTGGGTTGTAGCAGCTGAGGCGGCACTGTTTAGGGGTCACTTCTCCATTTAATGCGGCCAGAACATTAGTTGTAGGCATTTAATGTGGAGGTGACAGTTCCTCCTGGGATTGCTCCTCCACCATGCTCTTATAGCCAACCCGTTGTACTTGCCTCTGTCTTGGATTATTCTGGGAGGTTATCTCTGAAGGCACTTTGCTCTTCCTTTCAATGATCCTGGCGAATGGAGCTTCCTTGACTCATCCTCAAACACATCTTTCTCCTCGGCATAGGTCTTGGATTTAGCATAGAGTGGGCCGGGGTTGCCAAATTCTCTGGCCCCACAAAAATATAGAGGGTAAAACTTTTTGATTTGGTTAAAAAAATTGAGAGTATAAAAAATAGTATTTATATAAATTAATTTACTCTCATATTTCTATTACTCTCCTAACCTATATAAATTATATAATAAAAAGAAAAATGACATATTTATAATATTTTCACAACAAATATTAAATGACAAGATGTTACATGTTAATAAAAAAACAATTTCAATAATAATTTGAAATTAAAATTAATAACAACTTTTGACTTAATATATTTTGTGAAAACATTGCCAAAAAAATATTTTCAAAATTACTCTTTTACTTTTACAATTACTTATAGTTTCTTTATATGGTCTGTTATGATTAGTGGTTATGATCGGTTAATAATAAAGGTGTGCTCAAATAAATGTGATATTGTTAGCCTTAAAAAAACATGAAACAAGGTGGCCCCTCGGTCTGACCGAATTGGAATGGATTTTATCTGCGTTTGGGAAGCCGAACCGGAAATTGGCAGGGATTCCCTGGACTTTTACCTCTGTAAAGATGAAACGCGTTGGTTCCTCAATGTTATTGCATGCAAGCCAGGTGTCCCTTACAGCATTGCATTTGCATATGCTTCCCAGTTCCCAGTCATATTTTATTCTTATCCAATCATTACATCACTGTTCATTAATTTCACCTCCCTTCTCTTCCCATCTCTACTCAAACACCCCCCCCCCCCCACCCCCACAAAAAAAAAAAAAAAAAAAAAACAAACAAACGCATTTCTCTTACAGATTCATCCAAATAAAAAACACGCACTTCTCTTACAGATTCATCTACTTATTTTACTGAAATTGAATTTTTTTTACTAAAAGTACTATAGATAAAGATAAAACTTAGTTGAAATAGTACAGTGAGATTTATAAATAATACCAAAAAGTGCAGTGAAACCCATAAATAATAGTAAAAATAAGCTGTTATTTTAAGCTGGAGTCAAACGCACACTGAAACGATTACTAGTTTACTACTAAAGTAATATGTACTAAAAATAAAGAAACATAACTCACTAAAAAATGGATCTATTGTATTTATTTTTTAGGTTAAAATGAAAATTACACCATCTAAATTTAACTGAAATTTATTTGTAGCTCTTTAATTTTACTTTTTATTTAATTAAATCTTTTAAATTTTAAATTTATATTTTTTTGTTTAATTTCATTTAAAAATTGGTATTAAGGATACGATTAACAAATAAAAAAATTTGAAAAAAAATTTCTTACATAAAAAATATATAAAATATTATATATATATATATATATATATATTTTATGTGAGAAAAATATTTTTTTAATAAATTTTTTAAATGAAATTGAATGAAATGTCTGAATTAAAAATTTTTGAAACTTAAATGGCTTAATTAGACAAAAGTAATGTTAAAGAACTGAAATGAATTTCAGTGAAATTTAAAGTGTGCAATTTACATTTTAATCTTATTATTTTTTATAATGTGATCGTTTACAACAAAGTGTAAGTAATTTTTTTAATTAAATAATTACAATTAAGAGGGGGAATTGAATTGTGGATATTTTCAATGAGTTGCAAGGCTTTTAATTATAATTTTACCTTTTGATTAATCCTAAATTATCAAGTTTGCAAATTCTTTGATTCTAAAAAAAAAAAAAAAAAAAATCCAAGTCCTCTCAGCTCCTATCAATTTATTATCCCTTTTACATTTCAAAAAAAATTCTTTTGCAAAAAAGGAAAAGAAAGAAAAGAAACCTAACCCTTTGTTTGGTTAGGACGGATTTGGGAAGAAAAGAAGAGAAAGGGAAGGAAAGGAAATAAAATTCCTTTGTTTGGTTAGAAGGGATTGGTGTGAAGGAAAGGAAAACAAAGGAAACAAATTCCTTCATGACCCACCATATTCTTTCCTCCCAAATTGGGAGGAAAATGAGAGATACGAGAGAGTACTTATGGCGGGACCCACCAATAAGGTGTGCGTTGAGGACGTTTTGTGACAAGGGCCGAAAATGCGAGAATGACCTAAATCTCCCATTGGATTCTTTAAAAGTGTTTATTACGGAGAATCAAACCCAAAATTCTAAATGTATAATGAACAAAAGGCTAATGGTAGTTTGACAAGAGAGAATCAAAATGCTAATAATAAAAGTGTAGAAAAAGTATAAAAACATAATAGGTTTGAAATTTCGATCTACAGTCACAGAGAAGAGGAAATTGAGAGAGGTTGTGAGAAAGAGAGAGAAGGTTCCCTTGTACCCATATTTTCACCCCTAAGGTTCGGAATTGTGAGAATGTTTCCTGACTTGGTGGGTTTTTGCTCTCAAGTTTCAGTTTTATGGGGAAAACGTGGTTCAACATGTCTGAAATTTCGACCCACAGTCACCGAAAAGAGAAAATTGAGAGAGGTTGTGAGGAAGAGAGGGAAGGTTCCCCTGTACCCATATTTCCACTCCTAAGGTTCGGATTTGTGAGATTGTTGACTAGTTGAATGAGTTTTTGCTCTGAAGTTTCAAGTCTCTAGATAGAACGTGGCTCTACAGGTTTGAAACTTCGACCCACAATCACTGAGAAGAGGAAATTGAGAGGGGTTGTGAGGAAGAGAGGGAAGGTTCTCTTGTACCCATATTTCCACTCCTAAACTTCGGAATTGTGAGATTGTTGACTAGTTGAATGGGGTTTTACTTTGAAGTTTCAGGTATGTGGGTAAAACGTGGCTAGCCCTTTTTTTTAAGCTGAAGAGAGAGTTTTATATAGAGTTTGGGGTGTTGCTAATGACTAGTTTTTGAGTAGTGGAAGAGGCTTTTATCCCCCATGATATTGATTTGGTGTTTTGGCTTGGGTTGCTTTTGTTTAGGGAAGAGTTTAGCATGCTTTTAGCATGATTTTGGAAATAAAGTGGCTGACTCCATTAGCTATTGTTTCCTTGTCATTGTAGGCTTTTGATAGCTGCATTTGGTGGCTCTAATAGGCTAGCTAATTAGTTTAGGGTCAGCTATGTTTTGGAGTGGAAAATGGAGCTGGGCTGAAAATTAGGGGCACAGTCATCCAGAGTATAAAGGCTCTTTTGAGGTGGAAATTTTGGGTACAAGACCTCCTCTATGAGCCTGAGGTGCTACTAGTGTTCCTTGCCCACTTGGTAGCATGCATGGGTTGGGCTCATGCAAAAGGTCTGAAAGAAACCGACTCACACCTTCCAAACCACACTCCCTCAATTTTCCTAATACGTTGCATGGGCTTGGGCCATGCTTAAAAGAATAAAATATATATATATATATATATATATAATACATGAACGGAGCCCATAAGGAAGTCGGGCTTGATTGAATCAGGTTTGTAGAAAATGTGTCGCGAAAATAGATATCAATAGTGTGTTTCCCTTTATTTTTTCCTTACAAACCAAACAAGGGAAATGAAAAATTATCCTTTCTCTTCCCTCTCCTCTCCCTTCTCTTCCCCCTTTTCTTTCCCTTTTGTTTTACGAAACATAGTATAAGTGAAAGGAAAAGAAAGGAGGATAAAAGGGAAAGAAAACACCTCATTTGTATATGTTTGGAAATGGGAAGGAAAGGAAAAAATAAAGAAGAAGTAATCCTTTGTTTGACTTGCAAAGGAAAAAGAAAAAAAAATAATTTTTTTTTATATATTATTTTTACTTTTATTCCCACATAAATTAGGGAGAGAGATATGAGATAAGGTGGGCTCCACTTTTTTATTTGAGTTTTCCACCTTCCTTTTCCACCTAAATTGGTTAGATTGCAAACTGTGGACTCGGTGGATTTGTTTTCTACATATCTCTGGTCTATTTCTTACCGTTATTTAAACAATAGTTTTTAATATTTAAATGATATTACATATATTTTCACACATTTTTTTACTCATACATATTTTCAAAACTAAAACAACGTTAACTAACGGGCCATTCTTTTCTCCTCTATCATCCAAACACAAAAAATTCCCTCCTTTCCCCTATTTTTCCTTCCATTCCTCCTACTTCCCCCCTTCCCAAACGCAGTGTAAAATAAAACTTCCCAAAACGACGAAGTCTAACCCAACCCAATCAGTAGACCCACCGTCAATTTATTTCACCTTCCTTCTCTTCCAATTTCAGTCCAATTAATAAATAAAAATAAATTATATTAAAAAAAAAAAAAAAACTTTCCCTGTCTTTCTCCACAGAGCGATGGCCGAATTGGCCGTTTCTCTCTCGCCCATCCCTCCCAAACCCCCTTTCTCTCTCTAATAAAAATTCCTTTCATATTCGAATCTCACTTTCATCGTCTTTTAACTCTCTCTCTCTCAAATCACATACATACAGAGTCACATGTATGTATATCCATCTACACACATATATACGCATCACCTCATTACGATGTCGTATTCCTCTCAATAGAAACTAACCCTAATTCGCACCTCGAAATCGATTCTCCAATGGCGATCGTCACCGGCGATCGCTACCAAGAAAAGCTGGTGAAGTTCGTTGAAAGCGAAGTCGGTCCATTACTCGATGGCACCGTGGTCCTCAAAGTGAACCCCACGGGCTTGCACTACGTGCAGTCACGGCTCGAGGCGCTGAGAGAGCTCGAAGGCTTGCTCGCAGGCGCGCCGGTAGACTATCTCCGCGCCTACGTGTCGGACCTCGGCGACCACCGCTCGCTCGAGCAGCTCCGGAGGATTTTGAGGCTTCTGCCGTCGTTGAAGGTGGTTTCGGTGTTGCCTCCGCCTTCGCGAGATCCTATGCCGCTCTCGTTGTTGCCGTTTGGGAGGCTCAGGGTTTTGGAGCTCAGAGGATGCGATTTGTCCACCTCAGCAGCTAGAGGATTGTTGGAGCTTCGGCACACCTTGGAGAAGATCATTTGCCACAATTCTACTGTGAGTCTGTGTTTTTGAGCTCTTTGTAGAAATGCATTTTCAGTTTTGAGTGTGGTTGTGGAAAGAAATTTATGTGAATTAAGTGATTTTTTTTCTTCTTCTGTTTCTTTCTAATAGTGAATTCAATATTAGTTTGAATTTGCTTTCAATTTTGTGCATTTGGAATGGAAATCTCTGTTTTTTTAATTCAACATTTTCTTTGATTCATACAGTTCCATTTTCAATTTGCACTATTGAGTGTGGCTCTGGAATGAAGTTAATGTAAATTGAATGGATTCGATTTGATTTTTAATTTTATTGTTCTTGTGTTCTCCATTTTGGTTCCTGTAAGGGAAAGAAAATTGAGATTCTGGAAATTTTTGCAGTCTCTACTTTTCCTAAATTTTATAAGGAGCGGTTACTGTTCTTGTTCTTGAATTCAATGCCAGTTTGAATTTACTATTAGAAGTTAGAACAATGGTTAAGTGATTAAATTCATTGTTTTATAACCGCTTAAGCTTTTGGAACAATCACTAATGTATCATTTATTTTCAGTTTTATACATTTTTAATGGAAATCTCCGTTTCTGAATTTACCATTTTCTTTTTGGACTTGTGTTTGGTATGGAAGAAATTGAATGATGTGATTTGGAATGATATTTAGGTTGCTCTATGGCATGTTTTTGCGAGTAGAATTGTTGGAATAAATTAAATGGATTTTTATTTTATTTTTCTCTTCTTGTATTTTCCTTATTGGTTCCTGTAAGGGGAAAAAAAATTTGAGATTCAGGAAATTTTTTGCAATTTCTTCTTTTCCTTTTTTTTTTCTGGAGTGGTTATACTTTTCCAGTTTTGTATGTTTAGAATGGAAATCTCTGTTTTTGAATTGAAAATTTTCTTTTTGGTGTTTGGCTTTGTATGGAAATTGATTTGGAACAATTTTTAGGATGCTCTACGGCATATTTTCGCAAGTAGAATTGCTGAGATAAAGGACTCTCCGCAATGGAACCGGTTGTCATTTGTTTCTTGTGCGTGTAATGGCTTGGTTCTCATGGATGAGTCTTTGCAACTTCTTCCTGTTGTGGAAACACTTGATCTTAGTCGCAACAAGTTTGCAAAAGTGGATAATCTTCGCAAGTGTGCCAAATTGAAGCACTTGGATCTTGGTTTTAATCACCTAAGATCGATTTCATACTTCACCGAGGTACTTCCTTAAAGTAGTTGACTCGTGTTAAAATAGAGTAGCCTGAAAGTACATTATTTTGGTTCTTTCTTCAAAATGCTGTCCATAAATTGGGGAGCTTTCTTGCGCGCATATGTATAACTGTATATATTGCACAGTTTTTACAAGATAAGGAATGTTTTGCCAAGAAGTTCTAGCTCAAATGGCTTTATCCCACCATAAGAAACAGGAGGGCAAGCTTTAGCTCATATGAATGTCATCTTGAGCATTTAATTTTCAATATTGGTGCTGCAAATAGTTTTTCCATTTGCAAACCTTTTTGGCTGAATGCATTCAGAAGTCTTACTGATTATTTAATTTGAGCGAACAGAAAAGAAAAGGCTAGTTCAGTGGAAAAATCATTAAGAAGTCTGTGGACGAGATATTGAAGGAAGGGTAAAACTTAGGTACAGTTCCTTAGGTTCAGTATATTAGGCTCTCCAATTAAATTCAAACACATAGCTCTACTGAATTAAATTCTCATTGGAAAAGAAAATATTGTTGCCAAGAGTCTTGTACCTCAATTGGTTAGCACTGTAGAAACACCAAGGTTCAAATCTCCCCTCCCCCAATTATCAAATTATCAAAAAAGGAAACATCGTTAGTGGTTTATTACTCAATGCAACCATGTGTTTGAGCTTAATTGGGATCCTATTGTTTGCACCTAAAAAACTGTATGTAAGTTTTGCCCTTGAAGGCTTGTTCTGATTATTAGACCTTCAGAAAGAACCTTAATTAGTGGAAAATAAACCAGATTTGTGTAGCCAATATAATCTGGAAATTCTGTCATAGCAATGTAAGTCTGTATGCTCCAACCCTCTCACTAGGAAAGTGGACAGCATTAAAATCTCCTGCCACACACCAAGGAACTTCCCATATATTCATCCCTTCTTTCAATTCAACCAACAGATTTGTTCTTTTTCTTATGATCTGGGCTATACAAACCAGAAAGCACCCAGTCAAAGCCATCTTCCACACTTCTGAATAAGATAAGGAATAAGCTCCAACTGTTTAATGTAGTTTTTCCACAGCCCTCTTATTCCACATCAACATCACATCACCCCAAGGTTGGAAATTGTTTTACTTATCTGAAATTCTAAATTTATACAAAAACATATTTATTTTTGGCTTGGAATAAGTGCTGATATAAATTGAATGTTGAGCAGCATGCTTTAAAGACTGAGTGCCAAATAGATTTTAATTCGCTATAAATTTTTAATTTAGTAATTAGCTTTGAATGCATACTCTGATGTTGTTGGGCTATGCAGGTATCATGTCATATTGTTAAACTTGTTTTGAGGAACAATGCTCTAACTTCATTGCATGGGATTGAGAATTTGAAGTCACTTGAAGGACTTGATGTTTCCTACAATATAATTTCTAGTTTTTCAGAGATGGAGTTCCTAACGGACCTTCCATCTCTACGAAGCTTATGGTTGGAAGGAAATCCATTGTGCTGTGCCCGATGGTATAGAGCACAAGTATTCAGCTTTTTCATGTATCCAGAAAAAGTAAGTGATTTAATATATATTTACTCTTTGGGACTTTATGTTATGTAGTTATGTTTAGTTATGTTTGTTGGGACTACTAAATCATAATTGCAAGTTTTTTTTTTTTTTTTGGCTTGCAATTTTACGCCCCAGCTAAACTTACAGTTTCTTTCCCTCTTCTGTTGGATGCTGTTTAGTTGAAGTTAGATGACAAGAATATTAGCACCAGAGAGTTCTGGAAACGGCAAATTATTATTGCCAGCAGGCAAAAGCGACCTGCCAGCTTTGGATTTTATTCTCCTGCAAAAGTTGATGCTAAAGAAGAGGGGGGTATTAACCCAAAAAGGGTATGTGGTTTTGAAGTTAATATGAAGCTATACCTATATAAAATAATAATAAAAAAAGTTAATATAGAGCTATGTAAATCAATTACATGCAAGACCCAATGAGATTTGGGTGATTACTTTTTACCCTAGTTAAAAAATTTGTGATGCTTGGCCATATTCTCCTGCCACACAGTAGTTCATGCTTTAAAGTGTGTTTTCCCTAGACCTTAATTGTTTAGCAATTAGCACATTTCCCTTTCTTTTCCCTAAATAATATTATTATGATGATGGCTATTGTTGGCACTCTGTGTAACTGCGTTACTTATGTTTTCTCTTTATTAGTTTTAATGTTGTGTTATTTTTTACAGAGAAAGGTATCTCGTCTTGCTTCTATTGGGAGCGAAGAAGAGAGCACAGGTGTATTTTCTGACCAAGAGTCTGTATCATGTGACATTGACATTCAAAGCAGGACAGATACTGTCATCTCTGAAGATGAAGCTGAAATAATTGATTTGATGAATAGAGTTGAACTCATGAAGAAAGAGCGCTCTGTTCTTTGGTTGCGTGAGTTTAAGGAGTGGATGGATCATGCTTCTGAGACTTCTGTGGACAGAGGTAAAGATATTGGGGCATCATTGCTTGATGAAAAAGAAAATTATATGAAAAAAAGGTCAAGCAAAAAATATCTTGGTGAAAGTTCAAGATATGTCTCAGATTCTGTTCAGGCTTCTGGAGATGAGAGTAGTACAAATATTTTAGAATCTGATAATTCCTTTGCAGATACATCTACTGGTTTGCCTGCCAATCCATACTTTAGCCAAATTGGTTTATTGGGGATTAGTGGCAGGGATTCTCTAGTTGGCTTGGGAAGAATGGATACAAACAAGGAGCATCTAAAAACATATTCACATGAAGGGATTAATATTATTTCTCCACAAGCTAGAATTTCCCACCCTGATACCGGCATCCAAGGAGGTCATAGAGTGATTGAAAATCTCAGCGTATCACCATTATCAGCCATTGATGATATATCGGAGTCTCATTCAACCATTTCTTGCCCTCGATCACCCCCTCATTATCAAGAGGACATTCTTCATCGTCGCCACAACTTAGTTGAAGAAATTCTGCAGCTATCTGCAGAGTCCTATTCAGTGGCATCATCTGATAGTAATACCAGCTGTAGTGATGATGATTCGTGTGAATCAATACCAGAATTTGATAAGTCTACGAATGATAATTATCTGAATAGGAGTGTTAAAGAAAACTCATCTCCCAATGATTTCGAGGATAAGAATTGTGATCAAAGACATGATATTTTCCATGTGAGAGAAAATGGCAAAGATTTTCCTGCTGTTGCTCTTGATGATGAAATTGCTCATTCTGTCAACCAGGAGGCAGATTATTTGGAGAAGAGAAAAGGAAAAAGGAAAATGAAGAAAAGAATTGTTTCACTAGTAGCAGAGAATAATGTGGTTGGCAAAACAGAACCATCTCATGAATCAAATGGAAATCTGGATTTTCTTAGAGCTGATATGGAACCTGAGCAAGGGAAACAAATTTCATGTCAGAGTGAACTTCAGGAAGTTTTTCATAAGGAACAGATGTGGACAAACAGAAACAGAGCCCCACCAATTGCTGCTAGTAGTTTTTCTGGATCTAGGTGCTCATCACCAGGTGGTAATGATTTTATTGAGAACTATTTCAATATAAATGTTGCAGATTCCAGCATTCATGAGACTTGTCGGCAGTATTTGCATTGTGATTGTGTACTTGAGCCAGAATCCAAATATAAAGAAAGGTAAATATTTATCTATTACGATGAATGATAGGAAAACTGAATTGGGTGACAGGGATTTTTTAGCACCTGCAAACAAAAACAAAAAAAGAAATTTCGCTTATGTTATTATGTGCCAAATGATTTGTCAATGATGCTTGGACTACTAGTTAAATAATTTTTGCAAAATGTTTTTTGACATATTATATTTTATTATGAGAATAAATCCTACTACTTCTGATCCTTGGAATATGTATGTTATAATTTATTTCTACTGGAATTTTAAAAGTTAATATCAGACATGCTCTCTTTAATGATTTTTTTTTTGGTTACCTGTATATATAAAAAAATCTTCTAGAATTTTCTTGTGAAAAGCATAACTCTGTGGAGTGATATTAAGTGCTGTATTCACCCCACCACTAAGTTCTAAATATCAGTGAGACATACTTACATTTGCAAAAGTCTTGTAGCTCAACTAATTGGTACTTCCTAGTGTTTCCAACATAGACATCCAAGGTTCAAATTTCCTCCCCCATTGTAACCATCAAATTATAGAATTGGACTAAACAAATTTGATATCTGCCAAGAGTCTTGTAGCTCAACTGGTTCGCACCTCATGGTGTTTCTAGCAGAGACATCTAAGGTTTAAATCCTCCCACCTCCAACTGTTGAATTATCAAAAAATAAAAAAGTTAAACAAATCTGATCTCTGTTCTCTTCTTCATACATGGTTGGATCATGTTCTCTAAGATATTGTTTCTCTAAAGCTACATATACCATTTTTTTATGTTTGTTATTTGGACTTCCCAATAGACTAAACAATATTTAGAAACATTTAATGTTTTAATTATTTATAGATGAAGTCAGCCTTTTCATGTTTAATTCGTCTTCATTGTTCCAGACGCGGAGAAGTGGTTCTGTTACTGAGCAGTGAAAACAAGTTTTATGTGCTGCTTATTGGAGTCACAGGTGATGGATCAGGTCTAGTTTTGAAGTCTTTGCAGGAGGCATATATTTCATTTATTATTAATGATGATTACTTGGGAGATTTCTTCTGCTGTATTTCCAGCCTAATGACAGCTGAAGTGGCTTCATGCAGGATCTATTATTAGCTTATTAGGTTGCCATAAAGTTGAAGATATCAGAGAGGTGTCGGTAGGATTAGGACTTCAGGTTGTGAGGTTAGTGATTTCTGGTACTTATAGTAAATCCAGAACCAATCGTTTTCCTAAAAACTCTCTTTTTCTGTGTTTGAGACAGGGTGTACATTGACAGACGTTCAGCATACGTGTTTATTACTAGAAGCATTCAGAAGTCAAGTCAATTACTAAGTACCTTGAAAGTTTTTGATCCACATGAGGCAAATGACAGTTGTTCTTTAAGAAGGTGATTTATGGCCTAAACATTTAGTTTTGGAACTTGCTTTGGCATTACTCTGTGTACTATTTCTTTGTTATATTTATTTAGTTTCAAAGTCGGTAGGCTATATATACAAATTTCCTTTTCTTTGTTATGATAGACTGGTTTTGGAAATTTAAATGGCAGTTTGGAGCAGGTTCAGGTTGAATTGTTTGAGAAACAAATATATGGAGGTTTGAAAGTGAGCATATTCCAATATTCTATGGTGCTATTCTGGCACAACAACAATGAAGGTAAAGTTCTCACTTCTTCATCCTGGTTATGATTTGTATATAAACGTCCGAGCATGTTGTGAGAGTTCAGTCTTCAAATGAAAAAAAAAAAAATTTCTTGGTTCAAGAAAAGGAAAATGAACATACTGTGAAGCATTGAAAAAGAAAAATAATGAAGGAATGCATTTAAAATTATTTGTTTTTGAAATAATAGAAGGTTTCTTTGAAGAATGAGGATGTAAATGATTATTTAAGGAGAATGAAAACAGGAAAGGCTGGAGGACCTGATCCCACTGAAATTTGGAAGTGCTTGGGGGTGTAGGTATATGATGGTTGACAAGCATTTTCAATAAGATCTTAAGCATTAACAGAATGCCTAGTGATGGAGGAAAAACACTTTGATACTCATGTACAAAAGTGAAGAAGATATTCATAATTATGCAAATGACTGGAATTAAGTTTATGATTCTCACTGTGAAACTCTGGGGGAGAGTGATAGAATATAGGCTTAGACATGAAACAATAGTGAAATTTAACTGTCTCAATTCCCGTGTGATCGCACCAAAAATTCTAGTTCCTTTGGGATTTCCTTCTTGATCAATAACAACCAATATCGGAAAATCAATTTGGTTTTATGTCAGGGTGATTTACCATGGAAGTTTTTTTCTTAGTATCTAATGGACAAATATGCTTGAAAAGATTTTCATATGGTTTTTTAATTTAGACTGTATGATAATACCTAGAGAGGTTATTTGTGAGTTCTTGAAATGAAAGTTCCTCTAAAGTATTAAGGTGATTAAGGATATTTATGACAGGGATATAATTAGGGTGAAAACAAGTATAAGCATTACAAGTGAGTTTCCAATCACAATTCATCAATGAGTATTTCTCTTTTTGTTGGTTATGGATGATTTTACTAGATCAATTCAAGATGAAATCCCTTAGTGTATGCCTTTTGTATATGATATCATTGTTGGTAAAAGCATGCTTAAGCACAAAGCTTACAAGCTTACTGTTTTTTGCCTATAAGATGAGGCGCATTTGCATGATTTATGAAGCTTTTTCGATAAACTCAAAGTGCACCTTTTGGAGCTTTTATTTTATTTTTATTTTATACTTAAAAAAAATGGACCAAATTTGAAATGTAGTTGTCAGATCTTAATGCTGTTGAGTATTTACCACGGATTTGTTACAAAAATAGATAATTAAACTAGGCAAACAATTTAACTAACACCAACAAGGATAAACTTTAATGATGTTCAATGTTGGTTTGTTGCTTAGTGATGCTTGTATCCAAAATTTATTCAGAATGTGGAATTACCAGCTCATGAATAAAATGGATACCCCTTGAATAGGTATAGCATCAACAATGTTCTATATCAGCTCACTTGTGTGCATGTACTTACTGAAGGAGCAGAGTTCTTGTACATGATCTGAGCTGTTACTTTTTCACCAAGTTGAAAGAATTGTACTCAGCTCTAAATTTTTTGAAATGTTCTATATCAGCTCACTTGTGTGCATGTACTTATTGGAGGAACAGAGTTCTTGTACATGATCTGAGCTGTTACTTTTTCACCAAGTTGAAAGAATTGTGCTCAGCTCTAAAATTTTTGAACCTATGTTCTACTTTTAAAAGAGAAATAAAGGATATCTGTTGAATAGTTTTATAAATATATGATTACTTTTACATGACCATAAGTTCTACAGTAATGCTAAATTTTCTACTCACATGCAACAGATGATACATGGCATTCAAGATCATTGTTTGTCATTGGAGACTATCTGCTTCTTTGTATTGAGGACCTTGTGCAGTTCAGCTCCCTTTCAATGGATTCATCTTGGCCTCCATATTTCTCAGTTGATTCATATTGCTCCATTGTTGACATATCTGAGATGGTAACTTTTTGAATTTACTAAAGCTTTTCTTGAGGCCTACATTTATAAGCATTCGCTAGTTTTATACATCACATTCACCTAAATTGCTAAGTATTCTTTTCTATCTCACGAGTCACTAATATTATGTTCCTGGTTTGACATGTGTGTTTTTTCTTCTTCTTCTTCTTCCCTTTTTTTTTTTTTTTTTTTTTTTTTTTGGGGTTGATGAAACATGTTGTGTAACAACCTGAAGAAAGCACTAACGACATCTGCACTTATAAATCCGAGATCCACCTAGTAAAAACCCATCGTGGGACTCAGCACATGTCGCACATCACACAATCAAACAAACAATTTGGGGTATCACATGTGCGTGTGTGTTTTTTGGTTGATGAAACGCGTTATCATAGCAAAAGGATTATTTATTGTTACTAGTTAAGTTACAGTTATCATCATTATCATTGATAACTGTCTTCACTTCTATGTTGATATATTGTTCAGTCTCTACTGGATAACAATGTAGTAGATCATAGCAAAAGGATTATTTATTATTCTGAATAAGCAACATGTTGTGTACATTTGTAAGCATTTTCTAGTTTCCTATATTGTATAGAAGATTTTTGTTTTTCTTTCCAAATTCTTAGATGCTAACATGTTTCTGGTTTGACATATTTATTATTTCTTTTGTGGATTATTGCGATCATTGTCTTTGTATTCTTTAGTTAATATCTTCTTGAGCCCGCAATGGAAAGGTATGTCTATAATAGATGCTACACAAGGGTTTATGCATGCCATGCTTAGTTGCGACATTGTGGTCTTTCTTTAATTGAAGGAATTTTATTATAAAAAAAAGGATATATTTTAATATTTGTTGTTTTCCTTGCCTCATTGCTCCATTACATAAACCAAGATTTTTTTTCTAACCAAAAAAAGAAAAAAAATCATTGGAGGTGTGCAAAATGAGGTATGCAAAATATTTGATTCATATCTTAACTCCCTTTCTAGGTCATTGAGACTAGAGAGAGTTGGTGTGTGACCGTAGCTTTGAAATGTACAGCATCAGTAGTCTGCTCCTCTGCCAAAGCTGACAAGAAGGTTGCAGCAATCAATGATGAAAAAACAGCTTCAAGCTCTGTAACATGGATGATCAGGTGGTTCTCTGAAGACAGTCTGTTCCAGTTCGTGGCATTGGTGAAGGCAATCCATGCAGGAACATCCATGTTTCCTTTGCTTGTGAAATGTATATCTTGAAGCCCTTTTTTTTTTTCTTGTTTTTTGTTTGTTTTATATTCATTTCATTCTTTTGATCCGCGTTTTCGTTTGTTTTTTGTTTCCCATTTTGATATAGTTTGTTAGCAGCCTTTAGTGTGGCGAGCCAACAGCTTCCTTTTTTTGTATTCTTTGATTTTTATTCTTTAGTAGTTCATGTACAAAATTTGTACAGTACACAACATCAAAGGAAATTGATATTATCTGTTGTCTTGTCCTGCTCAGTTTCTCTCCCTCACACACATTTTCATTTAGGAAATTGTACAGAAAACTTTAGCTTTTAATAGTCATGTGAGAGTGTACAGTAAATCTTTGCTGTGTCTAAGATTATTATCGAATGACAAGCCAAATTCATGTGGCATTAATTCAGCAAAAAAATTCTTGTGGCATTATCTTTCTCTTGTACTTGTGTTCTGCATTGGTACCTACAAATATTGTCGAAGAACATAGACCAAAAATTCTTTTGCTACTAAGGGTGCGTTTGGATTGAGGGGGTAGAGAGGGGGAGTGGAGAGGAGTAGAGTAGAGTTGATTGAAAATATGTTAATTTTGGGTCAATTTTACTCTACTCTACTCTCCCTCTCTCTCTCTCTCTCTCTCTCTCCAAATGTACCATAAGTCTTCTTCCACCATCTTTCACTCTCACTCTGTTAAGAAGTCTATATAGTTTTTTCAATCGTGTTCATAAACTGATCCATGTTTTGATGTCAAAATGGTAGGCTCTGATCAATAATTCAATATTAATATGGTAAGTATTATTCTACTATAGTACAATAGATAACACTGTTTGGAAGTTTCGAAAGAAAGAGTAGAGGGGAGAGAAATGGTTGGAATTTCATTTGCCCTTGTTTGATTTTTTTCAAAAATTACAAATGAAAAGAAAGAAGAAAATTAGATATCATTTAAATTGACAATTATACCTCACTCTTGTTCATTTTTTGATTTTTTATGAGTTCCATGATACACCTTTCACCAAAGCAAATCCGTCATTTGAGATGTGTTATTTTCCTTTCTCTTCTATTATAAGATCCTTTTTCTTTGTTAACTCTCTCTCTCTCTCTCTCTCTCTCTCTCTTTTATTTTATAAAAATTTATTTATTTACTTATTTTGCATGCAAACGTAGAATATTTTATTAAAATAAAGCAAAGCATACAAAAGAAAGGAGCAGTAAGTTCCAAAATATCATCAATATCTTTTATTTGATTTTTAAGACCTTGATTTGTTGTTAGCTCCATGATTAAACGCTTTTCACCAAAACAAAATTGTCATTTTGAGACGTGTTCTTCTCCTCTCTCTGTTTGACGACCATGCGATCATTTTTTTCACTCTTTGTTAACTTTTCTCTTTTCTCTCTCTTTAATGTATTGGTGATCCCTAAGTGAATAAAATTGATTTATCATCCATCAATAAAGTTTCAAAGGTTAAAACGATGTATTATGGGGCCATTTTTATTTTTAAAATTTAATTTAATTTATTTATTTATTTGGCATGCAAACAGATAATATTCTATTAAATAAAATAGAAATGAGCAACAAGTTCCAAAACATTAACAAGAAGTCAAGAACAACAAACATGATTAAATTTTGAGCACATATGTTTTATACCAAGACAATCCCATAAGAAAGAAGCTATTAAAAAAATGGGTGTGCAAATCTTCTGTCTCATTTTCCCACCTCTACTCAATACTTCATGAATAATAAACTTGTCACTTGTCCATCTATTTGAGTAAATCAATAAATGACAATTTTTTGTCTTTTCTTATTTAAGTTTCCTAGAATAAATAAATAACCATACACATTCCCACCCAGTCCAATTTGTGGTACTGGTACACTGAAAAAAAAAAATTACATCAAGACCTCCAAATAGCCAAAGCAGTATCACACATGCATAATCGTTACAAAGTAGACAAACAACATCGAAGCTAGACATTTTCAATTTGGTCCCATCTTTAAACAACTTCTCATAGCTTCTAAGCATAAATTAAACCCACCCCCCAACACCACCCGCCCCACCCCCCCACCCCACCCCCCCCAATAACAAAACAATTTCAAGCAATCGAACTATAATTCCTAACCAAAATAGGTCTCTGTAAATCAAGTTCAAGAATTAAGTCAAGGCATCTAAATTTTCTCGGTGCAATAATGCCTCTCAATGGTAATCTAAAATAGAACGTTCATTCTATTTCATCTCCTCTGTTTTCACTAAAACCAAACACATAAAGTAATACCCATTTATGGATCTAAAGACAAGGTGGTAGTGGTGTGTATTTGGTGGCCGTGTATGGCTGTGACTTGTGACGGAGTATGGTTGTGACTGGCAGTGTTAACCACTTCGGCAACTTCCTCTAGCATTTATGTGCAATTTACACTTCAGTGTGAGTTAATTTGAATTCCAAATAAAAGTGGTAATTCCGAAGAAGAAATAAATTAGTTATATAGGGATAATGTCACAAATTTTAGCAACTTCCTCTAGCATTTATGTGCAAGTTACATTTAAGTGAGGAAGAAGAAATGCCTAAGATTTAACAAATTAATCAAATAGAGATAATGTTCCAAGGCTTCACAGTTAAACTAAATAAACATGATAAACATTAATTACAGCTAATGAGATGAATCCAAAATGTAAGGAAGAGAAGGTAAGTGAGGAGGGGGAACATAACTTTGGTGGTGCATGCCAATGATAGATAATGTTAACTGTGATGTTAGGGAACTGCTGGGGTTTTAATTGTGCTGCCAAAGGCATGAGAAATATTCTAGTTAATGAAAGTGGAGATTTTTGATGATGGATGAAAGAAGAGTGAAAATGATTCAAAGGTATTAGACTTGCTGGTTTTGAGAGACAGATCTCACCCCCGTCTCCCATCAAGAAAGAACAACTCCCCATTTATAATCATAGAGAGGTTCCGGCTGCTGCTGGCAGCAGCTTTTATAATCATAGAGAGCTTCTGGCTGGAAGCAGCTTGCTTTTTGAGAATGACATATCATCCAAACTCGCAAATGTCTCAAGATAAGTTTTTGATAGTCTTCCTTGATATTTTATTTCAGTCAAAGCTCAAAGCAAAGATTTCTTATACACATCTTCCAATAAAAGTATTTCTTTTATTTTATTTTCACACACAAATCTGAAAAATTTCCCCAATTTTACTTTAGTGCAAATCTAAGAGGTTTGTTCCATTTTATTCTAGTTTATCTTCTTATTCCGCAAAACACAGTGACTAACCCATATGGCATCTTTTTTTTACTTATTTAATTTTTTTTTCTTCAAAAAACGCAAGTGGCAAGACTGTAACCCATACGGCAAGACTAGAGTTACTAGACAAGACCACTCAGTGATAAGACTATTCCTCCTGACACACGTTTTTTGACTCCTGAAACACATTAACTATTTTTTTTTTATAATTCAAGTAAATCAAGGGCAAATGCCATTTTTCCTCCATACAGAGTCATAATTCTAGAAGAAAAATGATGCTGCTTAAAAACCAAGCAAAATCCAACCATTATAGGGTGAAAATTAGAAAATGTTTGATTTATTCATAGGAACCTTACAGAAAATGTTTATTCCTTTCAAAATATTCTTGATTTATTATTTATATATATATATATATATATATATATAAAATTTGAATGAAGTATAAGTTAAGTCAAATCTCCTAATTAAAAAAAAAAAAGAAAAAAAGAAAAAAAAAAGAACATTAACACTGTCATGGTTCATAAATTTGTTGGTAAATTCTAGTGTCAAAACATGTCAAAATTGGGTTGTATCAATAGAGTTGTGTTAGGGTTGAGTCTAGCTTAGAAGTTACTCAAAGATAAGAAAGTTTCGATTTGCTTAAAGATGATGAATTGCTTATATTTTATCCATATCTTTTGCATCATTATTAATTTTTGAGTGACACTTCATTAGAAATCTAGTAAAATAAAAAGGTACCAAATAATATTAAAAAATGGGAAAATTTTTAGTCATAACAAAATCTTATAACATTTGCTCAATAGGCTTGCTTTGAGTTGTAGTGGGTTTCGGGATTTTTTTTTCCTTTTATTTTATTTTGAGTTACTGTTGGAAAACATTTCAGCTTGTTATGAAAATATTGTGAGATTTTTATATATTTGTAGAAGAGCTCAAATAAAAATTGCATCAACTCCAACTCACCATTTTTTAGTTACTACTGATAGAAAATTTTATTATAAAAACATTAAGATTATACATCAGGAGCGACAAGATGCTATGAATAATGGGGAAAACTTCTAACCAAGAAACTGAAACATGAATGCTATTACAAATATTGCAAGATCAATGCTCTAGAATCTTAGGTCAACGAACTTAAAAGATGAGTGTAATTTCCATGTATTCCATGGCATAAGCAACAAAATCTCAACCAAGTCTATTTGGACATGATCTTTGTTATTCAACTTTGGCCTAATTTCCCAAACACCAGAGGATCCAAGCGATGGCATAAAAAGCTTCAATATCAAGTTCATGAAGACGGTTCAACAAGTTATTTACTACATCATTGTGGACAACTGAAGCACCAGTCCTCCAAGGCGACAATTCAAAAAAGCAAGTGTGACAATTTCGGGCCCCCATTATTCACAGTTCGGGTTTGAGAGTATATATTGTCCACTTTACCAAATTACATTAAGTTTTTGTTACTAACCCACTCACTCCACAATTTTCTCCAAAATTGCTCAATGTTACTTATACTTTGATCATTGCAGCAGGGCAGGGACTAGCACACATAATGGAGCTACAACAATCTAGACCTCAGCTCCACCCCCTTGTGCCACTTAAAAGAGGCAAAATCTATTCACTCTACTGAGAATGTGCTAAGTGGTTCATGGTGGCCTTCTTTGTTTGTAATCCTTCTCAGCTTTTAGAAGGGAAAATCAATTTCAAAACACACCCCTCTCCCATCCCACATTTCTTCCTCTCTTCTCCATTTTTTAAATTCAAAACATGTTTCGCTATTTACAATGAGTTGGAGACATTTGAATCCTGGATATTTTTGTTGGAAGTGTAATGCTATGTGCACAATATTTTCACAACTTTTTTATAAAAAAAAATCTTAAGTAGCAAGTTATTATTGGTTATAATATAGGCTCACTACTGACATCACTTTTTTATCCACCAATATCAACTTGCAACCTAAGATTATTGTGAAATTGTTATGGATGTAGTAGCTTTACTCTATTGAAGTCACCAAGTGGTGCCAATTGAGCTACAAGGTGATGTAGATGATTACTACAGAGAGAGAGAGAGAGAGAGAGAGAGAGAGAGAGAGGGGTACAATATAACTTCATGAGCTAACTTCATAATTGTACACCTTTCCACCCAACGAAGTCTTATTCCATATTGTTAGACTACTTTAATCACAATTTATCTCTATATAGGGCCAATGGAATACTCTGTTAAACTGGAAAGTACATCATGCACACCAAACAAAGAAAAGGTAGAGAGAAACAGCTTCTATGCAAGATTTGTAAGAGAGACTTTTCACTATATCAAAACAGGAAATAAAACATTATTTTCCATCGACTTGACTGCCCTCATGTAAGCTTATTTAATGATGAAAGCAGCTGATCCACAAAATATTTTCCTGTCAACTAAGACCTTATGAAAAGATAAATATTGTCAACAGTTAAAATTCTGCTCATTTTGATAAAGACAGTAAAATTCTCTCATTTCAATGACAGTATTGATGGGAAGTGGATTTAACTTCTCCATGTTCTCCTAAATCAAATTCATGGATGAGATCTAGAGGAAGAACAATGATTGGTAAAAGTTACTGCTGATGAGAAAATGCTATCTCCGACTCTTTTTGGGCCTTAATCTTTTGAAAGCCATAAACGTGACAGCAGCAGATAGAGAGTACCTGAGCAGAATAAACCATGACATCAGAAAAGGTAATGTAGTATGTCCCAGAATTTCTTAACCTTGCGAGAGAATTTATCTTATAATTCTGTTGGCCTGTTGCTTGTGGAAATATGTGTGGATTTCATATCTTCAACATATTATATAATTAAGTAAACAACTAGTATGTAGAAGAGTGCAATAACGTGCTAAAATACATTTTGGGATTTTTGACTCCCACATCAACCAAAACCCACAAGCATGTTTTTCTTTCATTGGTGTACAGTGATCAAAACATTTTGATAGTTTGATTAACAGAAACGATGTTTGAAGTAACACTAGCTTTTGCTTTACATAAAGATGTTCCAATAGAACTTAAAAAAAATATCTAAATTATGCCTTCTTCAAATATAGATTATATCCAGAATGGAGTAAGCATTTTACCCTTTCCAGAATATGTATATGAAAGCTTTGAATCATCTGTGGCTTTGAGAAGTTTATGGTAAGTTGGTAGCTGCTTAACATGCAACTAGCATAACTTAGTATGAACCTTTAACAGAAAAGATTGTTCTTTTCACTAACAATTTGTTGACCAGTTTTCATTATATGTTAAAATTAACGAATCAAATTAATTTGATTATTTCCCAATTGACCAGGGAAATATCATACTGGCACTCCTGGCCTATATATAGGTCCACAAAATGGTAAACAAACATGACAATTGGAAGATGAACTCCTCCCATTCTTGGAACAATCATGAACAAAATAAACTGAGATCAAGGCATAAATGAATAAAGAATGATTATGAATGCAGTAACAGCAAACCAGTCTTTTCAGAAGGGGATTGCAAGTGCATACGAAATTTGGTGCATCTAAAGATGCAAAAGCATACCATGTGAATGTATAATTAAGATGGTCCTGTGGCATTACTGAACTGTGAATCAAGGTATTAGCATCTTTTGGAATCGGGTATGGGTTACTTGGATTAACATTTTCGTTTATGTCTTCAATGTAGATAGTATTCTCAGGAAGTCCAGCAGCACAAGCCAATGCAGGAACATCAACATAGAACCACTGACAGGAGCTTGGATCATTTGCTGGAACAAATATGCTAGGCTTCTCACTCCCACGAACTACTCCAACAACTTCAGAAGGAATGACAGCAGGTGCATTGACCTGTAAGTTGCAAAAATTTAGATTGTATCTTTGATATGCCCCACCTGAACAAGGCATCATGGAACTACCAAAACAAACCTCAATATTTTTGGGCTTCTTAGACCAAATCCTCCACCAAGAGCTGCTTTCGCTATCTTTGACAGATGGGGTTGCTGTATTGGAAGGAAGTTTGCTGGATTGTAAATCTTCCAAAGACTTTTCTTTCCAACTACGAGGAACCCATCCTCTGTTAACCAAAATTGGCGACTGCATGCTGGAAGAAAAATATTCAAAATACTTTTAGCTAATACAACAAACCATCAATCAGTCAAGACAATACAACCTTTTTTTTTAAGATACGAAGGAGAGGATAAAACCTTGAAAATTTTCCTCCCCAAGACAGTAGAACCCTACTTTAATTTTTTATGGTACAAACTGCTTGTTGAGAAAACTCCCAAATCTAGGATACAATCTAAGCCAACAAGTTATTTCAAATTGTTTGAGCCAATATTTGGCACATCAATAAAATCAAAAAGCCCTTGTAACTGGATTGTTTTGATCACCTGTGGGAACACCTATCACTATGATAGGTGCATCTAACATAAGTTCAATGTCAAGATATATTTTACTACCTCCATCCCATATATTTTTTATATGTTCAATGTCAATGAAAAAAGACCACTTCATGAGAAAAGATCATAAAGAAGCAAAGATATACAAAGAAAAGGAAAAAAAAGAATAAGGGAAATTACACTTTGCCTACTTGTGGTTTAAAAAATGGCACTTTACCCACCTGTGGTCCTGTCTGTTAACAGTCCGTTACCCACCTGTGGCCTTGCCGTTACTCTAACACAATTTAACTTAAAAGCATTTTAGAAAGTGAATCAAACACACTACAACCAAGAGAAAGAAACCCGATGCCACACTCTTCACTCTCTCTCGTCGGATTCAGCCACTCCATGAAGATCATCAAGTGAAATTTCCATAATCACTTTCGATTACCATTCCAATCAAAACCCCTATTACAGAGTTTGAGGAATACCCCTCTGGAGTGAAATTCCAAGTACGCTCTCTAACCTAGGGTTTTTAATTTTTTTTTTTTTTTTTGAATTTGCAGAAATTGATGGTAATTCTCCATTGTTTCTATTGAATTCTGTGTTAGAAATTGCAGAAATTGATGCCCAAGACTGAGGAAGGTGACGCTGATACATGCTTGGGAAGCCTGATTCAAGCTCTGGAAACTGTTAGGAAAGAAAGGCAAAGAAAGTGGAAAAGAAAAAACTAAATTGTAGTCATCAAAAGAGAATGAGGACAACTCAAAAGATACTGATAAAAGCAGAAGTTAGGACACGAACCCAGATCTGGGAAACATGTACCCAGAAGAAGATTTCAAAAGTTTCCTACAGAGAAATCAAACCGTGAATACCAACAATTAGATAAACAAAAGAGAAAACAGACCTCAAAATTAAGGGAAAAGAAAGAAACCCCAAGAATCCTGGGTATAAAATTAAAAATATTGGGGTTTATAAATTAGTTTTTTGGGTTTTGTTATGTGGGTAAGTTCTAAAACCAGAGAACTTGGTTTAGGTGGGGTTAGATAAAGGAAGAGAAGGTAAAGGAAATGAGAAGGACGTTGTTTAAAATCAACGCTTTAAAAGAAATTCACATAAAAAAAATTGAATATGAATTTTTAGAGAATCTCTGAAAGATTGAATATGAATCGGAGCTTTGTATATTGGAACTGCTCTGTCCAATAGTTCACATAAAAAAATTCAATTAAAGATTAACTTGAATACATATGACATATGAAGCTACTATGTTAGCTACTCTTTGTACAACAGAAACTTCAAAGTGCTCAAAGCTGTTCAGTAATGATATTGGCTTTTCAGTGTGTTTGATTCACTTTCTAATATGTTTTTAAGTTAAATTGTGTTAGAGTAACGGCAAGGCCATAGGTGGGCAATGAACTGTTAACAGATAGGACCACAGGTGGGTAAAGTGCCATTTTTTAAACTACAGGTGGGTAATGTGTTTTTTAAGCAAACCACAGGTGGGCAAAGTGTTATTTCCAAAAAAAAAAGAACTATGAACAAGGAAGAAACAAATCTATAAACATCAGAAGGGAATCACTAGATGTGAGTCTCCAAGCCCGAGACCAATCAAACAGATAGCCCATAAACGAGGCAAGGAGTTGATTCCCCGAACTCTCCACATCTTCAAATGTACAATTATTACACTCCCTCCAAATGCACCACATCAAACACAATGCTGTCAAATTCCAAATATCAAACAAGTACTTCCCCAACCAATTCCTCCATCCAAATAGAAGGTCTATCACCCTTCCTTGTAAAACCCAAGAGACTGCAAATGTTCTAACGATAAAGCTCCACAAAAGATAAGCCCTCTTGCTGTGAATCATTAGATGATCCAGAGTCTCCCCAATATACCGACACGTATAACACCAATCCACAATAGAAAATCCTCTTCTCCTCAAATTATCACCAGTGAGTATTTTTCCCCATGCTGCAATTCAAACAAAGTAGGAAACCCGTCTAGGTGCCTTAACCCCCTAAATGCCTTTCCACGGGATGATGATAGAATAAGAACCTCTAAGCTTATTATAATAAGAATAGATATGGAAGTCCCCAACTTCCACCTCATACATTCCCCACCCTCAGTTGAAGGGTGTTAGTCTCCAAAATTTCGAAAAACTCCACTACTAATGCCACCTACCAATCATTAAAATCGCAAAGGAACCTCACATCCCAACTCCTCTCACCCACACCCTGCCTCACCAAAGATGACCCTACAAAAGCCTCCCTATCAATGGCAGTCTCATACAAAACCAGGAAGACCGCTTTAAGTGGATGGTCACCACACCAATAGTCATGCCAAAATCGCACCCAATTCTCCATCCCATTCACAAACCAAGTACAATGACTAAAGGTTTCCCAACCCATTCTAATGTTTTTCCAAAGACCAGAACCATGTGAACCCCTACCCAACTTGGAAGTCCACACCCCCCTCCCCCCCTTCCCCAAATTTCATAGCTATCGCCCTCCTCCAAAGCCTTGCCTCCTCTACCCCAACCATATTGCTGGTCTTGTTTAGAAAATCAATTTTTTTGAGGGAACGCCTTTTTAATGTTGTCTTGCAAATTACCAAAACTACCTTCATTAATCCAAACTTAAAGAATGGCATTTACTTTTCAAATAAAGGATAAGTTAGGAAATTTATTAACTTTTCAGAGAGGACAAACTTTTGGGACATCCCAAAATGGAATACGGGACCAACAATTTGGACACAATAGTATTAATTGCTATTTCTATTTAGTTTCTCCCTTTTTTTTTTTCTTTTTTTTTTTTTTTTACTAGTCAGGTAGTAATCCCTTTTCCCCCCTCATTTCTCTAAGGTCATATATATATATATATATATAGTTGGAATAGAATGCTTTAGTGTCCATTTTTGTATTCTTCCAAAAAATAATCATATTAAGGACATACAGGTAAATTGAGAAATTAAAAACTGTCCATGAAATTCTACTCCCACTAACAAGCCCCAAATATACTCTGCACCCATTAAAAAGCCACATTCTTAAAATAAAAACATAGAATAAAACAAATAAAAAGTAAATGCAAAAAATTTAACTTCCACAAAATCAGGACACATGTTTTATACATAAACTATAACTACTTGTGATTAAGACTTAATAATATTATTATTTTTTTTTATTAAAAAAAAAACTTTGTACACATGCATAGTGCGTGTGAAGATGCTAGTAGAATATAACAGCTTCTTTGAGCTTGGTTTCAAGCCAATATGAGAAAAATTAATGGTGGGAGTAGAATTATTGTAAAGAAAGGGATTATAACTCAAACATAGTTTAAAAATAGACAATCCCCCTCTAACAACTTAATTGGTTAACACATTGTAAAAGAAAAAGAATACAACTCAAGCATAGTTTAAATATAGAAAATCCCTCACTAACAACTTAACTTAATTGGATAACACACTTCAAGAAAGAGAGCAAGTATGATAAATTGTAGCGAGTTATGTTACAATGACTAATGAAGCTAATAAACTCCTGCTGCATATACCTCTCAGTGTTGTTGGGGATGGGCAAAAGGGGTGTGATTACATAGTAGCCGTTTTCAGTCACTCCTGAAATGCTTCTTGAACGTGGGCCCACATAGACTGATCTTTTCTCATCAAAAACTCCTTTGCATCTTACCCTCCTGAACTCCAGAGAATCCAATTTTCCATTTGATGGAGATACATTGTTAAGCATCAGAGGTTCCATTTCCAACCTATTCTGTCTATATTCCAGCATTTTTATCTGCAACATATAAAACATTGTCAAACATAATAGTCCACTTAACTCAAATCAACTCAGTCTTTGACTCAAAGCTTTTGGTGGTTTTGTTAACTAAATCTCATGGATACAGATATGGTCACAAACATAAATTTGACACAATAAGAATGAGCCAACCCATTATATTGTCCAAAAAATCAAAAAGTACTGTTTGTTGTGGGGACACACATAAGCTTAGAAGCATATAGGCAATGTGCAAGGTCAAAAGGTGAAAGGCAGGGTGAAGCTTCCTAAAGCATTAGGCATAAGTATCATAATCTGCTGAAGTAAGTAATCTGCTGAAGCATTAGTCATTCTTTCTCTGATATACTAAAGTTTTTGGATTTACGTACTTTCATATGACTTTTGACAGCCCTTGTACTCTGCCTGTGTACTGTGGCTGTGCTGCTCTTATATTTCTTTGAATAAAATTGATGTTTACTGATAAAAAATATAATAATAATAAAGAATAAAATATATATATATATATATATTTATATATATATATATTTAAGTCTATATATATCGATGCTTCTACCAACCACTCTTAAGGATCCATAAGAGTTGTTCCTGTTGTCACTCCTTATTTCCTATTTTTCTACTTCTGTTCTGCATCAAAACTCCTATGGTAATGCTTTAAATTTTTCTCCAAACATCTTATGCTATCTATTTTCATCCTACCAAGCATTCACAAGACTTCTAAATATATATTTTACTGAACATTAAGTAAATAATTCACGTTACATATTGCTGCCTCTGCAAATATTTACCAAACAATGTTTTAGTGGAAAAGTCACAGAAACTCCTTTTTTGAAAACTAATTTTATTTTAAACAAGAGAAAGAATATATAATACAAGACTTCTCCACAATGAAAACCACAAACTCAACCGCAAGCTATTTAAAACTCTAAGAAGGAACAGGATTGGTCATTGGATATTGCCTAAGAGAACCATGGCATCTTAGCAAGGATTGTTTGACATCAGGTGTTGGGCACTTGACACAAACAAACGTTATACTGTTTCACTCTTGCCAAATTGTCAAGAAGACACATAATGGGACAGCATTCCAAGCTTTAGATATTTGTTGAAGTTGAAATCCCCTGGTCAACAACTTAGTAATTGAACTATGTTCCTCTGCATGATCCAAGATACTCCAAATATTGAAAATACAACTAACCATATATCTATTTCCCTCTTGCCAAATTGTCTAGAAGACACATAATGTGACAGAATTCCAAGCTTTAGATATTTGTTGAAGTTGAAATCCCCTTGTCAACAGGTTAGTAATTGAACTATGTTCCTCTGCATGATCCATGATACTCCAAACATTGAAAAAAAAACTGACCAAATATCTCTTGCCACTATACAACAGAGTAAAAGGTGATCAATGGATTCCTGTTCTTACACATGCAACACCAATCAATAATCAACATCATGGTTTTGAAGATGATCAACCATTACGATTTTATCCAATGCCACAGCTCATGCAAAAGAATGAAATATTTGAAGGCACCTTAACGCAACAAAAGCTTCTCCAAGAAAAATTAATCCCTTTAGAACCCCTTAAGACACCACAGAAAGATCTTTGCAGCAACTCCTTCACAATGTCTATTGCAAAGCTACAGCATTACCAAACTGGCTCAAAATTCGATAAAAACAAAAGTGCTGACTTCTAGTTTTAGGAACCAGAGAGGGTTGCTTTTTTCATTAACAGCAGCCTTGGGGAAAATTCTAACTAAAAGAGTATCACTTTGTAAATCAATATTGTATTTGCAAATGTAATAGTGAAAAAGTAGACCATTTGCTTCTTCATTGCAAAGTTGCTCCCAAGCTAAGGGCTCTCATTTTTTTCCCCTATGTTCAGAGAACAGTGGTGACTGGTGATGCCAAAGAGAGTGATAGATGACTTATTTGGTTTTTGTAGCTGGTCTAGCAAACATAGAAGCTCTCTTACTAATAATGGCACCACCTTTGTTTAATGTGGACCATATGGAGGGAGAAGGAAGTGAATGTTTAATGAAAAGGAGTCAACTGTTCTAGAGATGAAATCTGGCTTCTTAAGATCATTGTTCGAGTGGTCCCAATCATAGGCAATAATGAGTAAATTTCTATTCTTAGATTTCATTGATTCACTCTCTGTTCCTATGCAATGATTAGTGTTTTCATTTTTTATGAGTATCTTCTATACACACATCCAGTGTGCATAGAGTATCTCCCCTTTCACTTTAAAATCTTACTACTTATAAATAAAAAATTGAAAAAGAAGAGGAAATTTTAGACAGTCTTAAAATGAGTTTTTCAGCCTTGAAAATTGTCTGATGACAGCATAAGACCTGTTAAGCACTAAGATTGTGCGGAATTTACTAAAGCATCTTGCCATCTTCTACGTGCAAGGCTGAAGGTATAAGTAAAATGCTAGCATTTATTTGCTCCTATATATGTATGTAAGAACAGTGTGTGTCCTAACAAAATGTTAGTACTTATCTCTTTCTTCTTCTTTTTAAAATAATTTTTTTGACAAAGTAAATTGAGAGAAAACACTTTTCATAGCCGTGTCATGTGTATTGATCAGGCATCTGGCATTTAAATTTACGTATTTGAAAGAAAAGAAAAAAAAATTCATGAATCTTTAACATTTCACCAACTGCTGTGTGTGTCCAACACATTTCTGACAATTTGTAAATATGGAAAACCAAAAAAATCCAAAATTTTTTAAAATGAAAAAAGAAAACAAGCACCACCTAACACATACATACTAATGGGCAGGAAAAAAAAAATATTAATAGAAAAGACTAGAGACATTTTTTTTTTTTTGATGATGGATCCTTTGGACACATCCCTCGGGACTAAACCACGGATACACAACCCCACCTGTCAGAACCGTCCATCAGGTAATCCAAGAGAATTGAACCTAGGATATCTGGGGAAAATAGAGAGATAGAGAATGTATTAGAATTACCTTTTCCTGCCTTCTTAAAATCTGCCAAGTGCCAAGGCCAAAAGTGAAAGCTCCAGGAAGGAATAGCAACCATTTAGACAGTCTGGACCTAGAACTCTCATTCCCTATATAAAAACCACAAAACAAATAAGCCTTCAATTAATAAAAACAACTCTAAACCCAAGAAGAAAACACAGCTACATGGACAACATACATACATACATACAGTCATACATACCGTGATCTTGAGATTGGGTTTCAGATATGGACGAAATGGTGGAGCTGCTGCTGCTGCTGCTACTACTACTACAGAAGCAAGAAGAAAGTTTCTGTGGCTGTGTTGGTAGTGGGACCCACTTCCTCTTAAGGGTTCCACCATTTCTACTGAGCTCACAGAGCTTTCCGGAAATGGCCATCTTCAACTTGATCTCATTTCATTTCTCCACTTCACTCCCTCCCTTCTCTTCTCTTCTCTTCTCTTCTTTCTGAGGAGAGGGTTTATGGACGGCTTTCCTTGGACTCATCACTCAGCATATTTAATGGGCCTGACCGGGTCGGGTCATAGTTAACAGAAAACCCATATGTCATAAATGGGCCTTCCTCTGAAGCCCGCCCATATAATATAGGGACTAAAAAACCTATAGCAGTACTAACTAGGGTTTTAGTATCTATATATATAGCAGAGCAGAGGCGCCTCTCATGGGTCATTCATAGATGTTTCTGAAGACTTATTCATGTGCTTATCTCTGTGTGTCTGAGAACTGAGATTGAGTTTTAGACTAGTTGTAGATGTATAAGAATATGATGATAAAGCTTTGTTGGGGTTTTTTTTTTTTTTTTTTTTTAAAGGCAATTAGTTAGCATAGCTGATGCGCTTGAAATGGATAGCGTATACAGCCCTTTACGTTGCCGAAATGGAGAGGAGCAGATTATGCTTGCACTTGCCGTGAATTCATTTCTCTATGCGGCTTCTGCATTCAGATGCTCCTACATTTCTTTTTCTTTTTCTTTTTCTTTTTTCTCACAATATTTTTTAATGTTTATATAACTTAGCAATTAGGGCCACCTGTTGTTTTCTTTTGATTGGCTTTTGGTCTTACTTCTTTTTTTTTTTTTCCTTAATTTGGAAAATTTTGTAATCGGTTTTCTTTTTGGAGTTGATTGTACTTTTTTTAAATGTCTATGCACTTGTCAATCTATTTAATAGATAGAAATAACAAAAAGAAAAATAGAATTGTAGCAAATCTTTGGATGTTAATTTTTGCTGGTTAAATTGATTCATGAGATCAAGGCCTATGTAATGAATTAAGATTTGCATTTTTTTTTTCTTGAAATTTTTAATTAAGGACAAGGATATTTTGATTTTGTCACTAGCAGAGCCTGCCCTCTCACTTTTTAGAGAAATTATTGTGTATTTCCTGAGTGCTATAAATGCATACTCACTTCTCTCATATAAATGATGGATTCTACTAATTAAATTCATGGTGGGACTCATCATTCATGTCCAATGAGGAAATATGCATTTTTTGTACTCTGAAAGTAGCTAATAATTTTCCCACTTTTTAATTTTTGCTTAATTGTAGTTTGACAAAGTAATAAAATTACTTACTTAAACAAAAATTTACACTCCAGCCCCTCAACTTTTAAAATCTCGCCTCCTAAAAAATCTAAAATTTAGAACTTAATAAAACTTAGTGGTAGCTTGGCAGGTATATAATAAAGGGAAACTAGCAATAACCAATCAAAAGGCATTGGTTTAAGATGTTTGATGATGCCGAAAAACCACTAGTAGGTCACACGGTCCCCACGTACTCGAAACGACACTTGCACAACAAAAAGAGAAGACCTAACAAAGGGCATGGGAGTGGTGCTGGCCAAATACCCTCCGAAGGTCAAGTTAGAACTTTTCACAACTCTAGACTGCCAGATCTGGGGTGAATTATGCGTACCTTAGTTTGTGAGGGTATTGGGGTTTTTATAGTAGTAGAGGGTTGATATCTCTTCCTTGGGTTAGAAGTCTTTTCCTTATAGGAATCTTCATAAGCGTATATTACAGAATCCTTTCCTTGTAGGAGACTAATACTTAAGCCTGTGATACAAGACATTTCCTTATATATATGAGTGGCGGCCAAGTAAAAATTATGCTGGAACCGTCAGCTTTAGTGTTGTCAGCTTATCATCATCCCTTAATTGACCTCATCAGCTTAAAGCTGTAGACTTCTTATAAGTAAAGCTGACGGGTTTCCTTGAGACATCATTTTATGCCTTTCCTTTGATGGGCGTGCACTTACAATTTTACCGTTATCAGCTGCCCCCTACTTCATATCCTCGTCAGCCTAAACTGACGGGTTATGGAGTTAGATTTTCTTTGTTAATTTTCTACTTGGCCATGAGAGAGGGAAATCATTCATGGGTAATTCCTCGAGTAGCCAGAATTAAATGCTCGGATACATGGCGCATTCTGGTTGGCTCCATTTCTGGACGAAGGCGTCGCTTCGTCTTCCATGCATTTTCCCTTTATATATAACTCCCCCCCCCCCTCTCATTTTTCCTATTTTGTTCTCGCTGATTTCATAAGAGAAAGCTTGTTGCATTTACTCCGTTAGTTTATTGACTCCGTCGCTTGTGTTGCTATCGTCGCTTCCACAACCGTCACCACTTAAAAGATATACTTGTAAGTTCTCTCTTCATTTCATTATATGTACGCATTTTATTCTAATTTGATACTCTATAGCAAGGTCGTCATCTTAGGTTTTTAGAATGAATCCGTCACTTGTAGGTAGTCAGACGTCAGTCCGCGATGAAGTGGGCTACGACGAGGTATTCGGTTCGGGTCATGAGTCCGAGGGCTTTTCCTAGTCGTTAGAGAGGGAAACGTCAGCCCGATCCCCTGGCGAGGAAGTTGAAAGTTATGGAGAGGAAGGTATGAAGGAAATAGTGAGTGAGGAGGGTGAAGTTGAGGAAGGAGAAGAGGAGAGGGATAGTGACGGAGACGAAGGTGAAGGTAACGAGGAGTCCTGTGAGGGAACTTCAAGAAGTCCTAGAGGCAACCGTCCTTTCATCCTTCCTAAGGATTGGTCCGTCAATAAATTTCTATCAAAGATGGGTGACAGGGTTTTTAAAGATTTGCGTACCCGTTACCAAATCCTAGACCATATCCCAATCCGTCTCCCTAGGAAAAATGAAAAGTGCTATACGGGGAGAGCTGCAGATGTTGGTATGTACGACGCCATGTTTGTTGCAGGGCTTAGGCTACCACTGACAGCTTTACACCGTTAGCTGGCAGATCTTTTGGGGTTGTTTGTTAGCCAGATTGCTCCAAATGCCTAGAGGATCTTCATAGATGCTGAAATACTATGGGGTCATCTGAGCAGAGGAAAACGTAAGCTTTCTTTGGACGATTTCTTTTATTATTACAGACCCCAGCACATTGTTTCTTCCAAGGGAACATATCACTTTGCCTCCCGGGAGAAAGACTTAAAATTAGTGTCTGATATGTTGGATTCTAATAGAAACTGGAAAAGTAGATACTTTTTTGTTGAAGGGACGGATTGGGTGTGCCGTCAGGAAGAATGGGAGACAATGCCCCATGGTTATTTTGATAATACTTGGGCTTTTGTCAGGGATTCAGGTTTTAGCTTTGACCAATTTTAACCCCGTCAGTATTTGATCATATCATCACACTTTTAAAGTGATTTAACGTTGGTATTCTGTTTTCTTTTTAGCCAACACTCGCCCCCACATAACTGAGGAAAAGAAGGACTTCATCCGTCGGGTTCTAGACATTCCTCTTGAGCAGCGAAAGTGTAGGGACTTAATCACCCTTGACACTCTTTATTCGTACTGTGGGGGTCCCGTGCCAACAGAAGAAGCTCGCAGATTGGACGAATACTCTCGTCAACGTGAGTAGATTTTCTACTATTCCAGTCATTTTTGCTCTTACCGTCGACTTTTCTAACACCCATTCATCTGTAGAAATGGAGGCGGCTAAACAAAGGGTAAGGGCAGCAGTTGCCCGTAAAAAGGAGGAGGAAAAGAAAGCTAAAGGAAATGAGGGGGTGTCCTCGTCAGCCCCCAAGGCTGTTCACAAAGGTTCGGCTAAAAGGAAAACTGGCGGTGTGAATGACCATCCCCTTAAGAAAATAGCCGTCACTTCTGGGGATGAGCATTCCAAGGAGAAGTCGCCCCCCCAACTCTGGATGAGGTGCGGGGAAGGGGGTGATGACTTCTTCTAGACCCGTTGTTGAGGAGCCCCATCGCCTGCTCACCCACAAGGACTATGTTGTCGAGGAAGTAGAATCCTTTATAAAACCGATGGACATAGATCCCTGTGCCCAGCTAGGGATGGAAGACCTAAGGGCGTTAGCCCTTTTTGATCTTACCCAGGTGAGCTAGCTTCTTTGGCTAACTTTATTTTTTATTTTTTATTTTTTATTTATTGTTCATGGACTGACGATCATGTCCTTTTTCAGGCCTTAGTATGCGTTAAGGCGCTTCAGGACTGGTGTGTGGCTAAAGAAGGCGTCGTCACCCGGGTTAGGAAGCACAATACTAATTTGTTGGACTAGCAGGGGCAGTATAAAGAGGCTGTCCCGTCTTCTGAACGTCGACTTGAAGGAGACGAGGGAGAAGTTGGAAGAGGCGGGTCATCAGAAGGAGAAGCTAGAGGAAGAGCTGACGTCCCTACGCAAGCAGGTGGAGAAGGCTGGGACTAATGCGGTCCAGAAATTCAAGGCATCGGAATCATTCATCAATTCCTATGCTGAGTATTACGTCACTAGGTTTGATGATTGTCTTAAGCAAGTCACGTCAGCCTTCCCAGAGTTGGACCTATCTGGGATTACTTTAGATGATCCTATGCCGACGACTCCTGCTGGCGACACCGTCGTTGAGGAAGGCGATGAGTCCATAGACTTGGACCTTCCTCCTAAAGGCGACGGTGTTGTTTTAGCTCAGCCGGTTATAAATCCTTCTGTTCCTGCTTCTGACCCGTCCGTTGAGCTTGTAGAAAATCTTCCTGCTTAGGATAAAGATGCCGGGATCTCCAAGGACGCTCCTGCTGCTTAGTTCTGGCCTTATCTTTGTAACTTTCATATTCTACTTAATTTGCAAACAATGTTTTTAAGTGCCCTTTTGTTTTTGGGCTTTGTAAGTGGTTTACTTTCATTTGTAGTACTTTGTATCCGTCGTTTTTTAACATGTATGCATTGCTCCTTGTGTTTGTATGCTTACGCTTTCATAAGTTAGAGACAAACCCGTCTACTTTATGTGATAGACTCGCCTACTTAGGGATGTCTACTTTATAGACTGACGACTTTATTTTCTAGCTGTCTATTGAACTCGTCGGCTTAGTCATGGATCAAGTAGACGACTTAATAGTATTGATTCTTCCACTTTCGTGCATAACTGTGGACCCATCTATTTAGTTATAGGTCCGTCCACTGTCTTGGGGACTATAATTTGTTCTTTTTGGAGAAAACTTGCCTATTTCAAGAACTGATAAATCCGTCTATTTTATAATTTCGTCAACTTTTATGGGCGTCTGACTTGTGGTCTTGGGAAACTAATCCATTGCTAAATAATGGTATTTTCCTGAGGTCGTTAGCTTCAATGACTACTTAAGTAAACGGTAACTTAGTGAAGCCGTTAGCTCTAATGACCTTGTCCTCTTCATTAAGTAATGGATTCGTCCACTTTATGGACCAACGAACCCGTCCACTTTATGGACTTTCAATTTGTCCCTTCTAGGGATTTTAACAACGTTTCATCCTCTTGGGATGAAGTTGCCCATGTCATGGGCTTGAATAATAAAGTCGTCTACTTTATTGTCCACTTTATGAACTTAACAATATTGTCCACTTTGGGGTCGTCTGCTTTTGTAGACGGGTTTTGTCCATCTTGTGGATTCAACACTGTTTCACCTTTTTAGGATGAGGTTGTTCGTTTTATAGACGGAACAATAAAGTTGTCTATTTTGTAGACTCATCAACTTTGTGGACTTAACACTGTTTTACCCCTTCTAAGATGAGGTCGTTCGTTTTATGTATTGAACAATAAAGTCGTCTACTTTGTGGACTCGTCCACTTCATGGACTTTTCTATAGATAACACTTAGCCATATTTGAATAAACTCCTCTTATTATAATAAGCCATGCATTTGTAGAAAAAGTAGTTCTTAAAAAGATGAAGACCTGCCTTTTGGGCTTTAAAAGAATTATTGTAGCAAAAACTAAGGTAAATAGAAAAACTGAGAAGTATATCTAAAAATTAACTAAGACAAACTAGAGATAAAAGGTTACGGTTCTTTATGCCATCCTCTCTACTGGTAGTACTTTCGTAGGTGCTCAGCATTCCACGGATGGTGTAGCTTCCGTCTGTCCAGTGTCTCCAGGTGGAAAGTGCCCTTTCTTTGCCATGAAATGATTTGGTAAGGTCCTTCCCAATTAGGGCCAAGCTTCCCTTGGGTAGGGTCTTTAGCGGTGCCCATGACCTTTCTCAAAACAAGATCCCCAACTTGGAAGTCTTTGTGTCGAACTTGGGAGTTGTAGTGCTTAGCCATGCAGTCCTGGTATCGCACGAGCCTTTGTTCAGTTGTTGCCCTGTCTTCGTCTACTAGATCAAGCTATAGACGTATAGCTTCGTTGTTTTTGCATTCGTCATAATTGTCCATCCTATAACTTCTGAGTCCGACCTCGGCTGGAATAACTACCTCGCTCCTGTATGTTAGCCGGAATGGTGTCTCTCCTGTGGGCATCCTTGCCGTTGTCCTGTATGCCCATAGTATGCTTGGCAACTCTTCAGGCTAACTCTCTTGTGGGCGTCCTTGCCGTTCTCCCTCACTAGCCGATGGTATCAACACCATCAATGGCTTCGCCCAAATTGGTTCCTCCCCATCAAGTCCAGTCAAAGCCAACTCAGAATTTGGGCCAGCTGTAACATTCTCACTTAGACTTAGAATTGATGGATTGTTATCAGTGTCATACGCTCTGCCCTCCTCCGTGTTGTATCAGCCCTCACCAGAGTTTGGCACCTCTTCCATCGCTATCAAAGCTGTTTCTTTCTCAAAATTACCCCGATCATCACTCAGTGATATATGGAAACCCAGTGAAGATGAAAGTCCTTCGCGAGAATTTAAAGGGAGAATAAGTCACCTATGTTGAGAAATTTAGACCCCGGTTGATAGAATTAACAAGTTTTAAACCCAAGTTGTTAATTAGATTAATTATGAATAAAACTTGTTAAAACAAACAAACATCAATATCATGTCAAAATCATGCAACAGAAAAATAAATAAGACAAGATATGATAACCCAGAAAAACCAATAAAACAAACTAGTTTCACAGTAAAAAATCTGGGGGAAAACCTCCCCGAAAAGCAATCCACTATAGTAAAGAGAAGTTTCAGATCTAGTAGAATACTTTTGTCCATAGACTTTACAATCCCTGTAGGTGAACTCATAGTAAAAACCTTCTACCGCTTCAAAACCTCTGCACTCTTCAATATATGAACGCCACCCTTTTGATGCACGAATCCCAGTATGTGACTCACTCCTTTGCATGAATTCCAATACGTGACTCACTCACCAACTTGAGGAAGAAGAATGTTGGCTGCAAAGTTCTTCACTTCATCAACAACGAAGATCAAGAAGCATTTGGTTACAAAATCCTAAGGCGCAAAAGATGCAGTAACTTCTTTCAGAGAGAATAAGACATCGGTCACCTTTTGCATCTATTCTCATTGTATTCTCTTCTGTGACAGCCTCTAAAATAAGTCTTATATGGGTCTAGGGTTGTGAAAAAAGAAATCCTACACAAATACATAAGCATAGGCCGAAAATCAGATCTAAAAATTTGAATTCCCATTACCTCAATCGATCGAGAGGTGTCGAGGAGGTGTCAAGATTTAAACTTTGACAGATATAGCTATCGAGAAGCTATTGAGGAGCTGTTGAGGAGACAAGAGATTTCTCGATCGATCCACTAGCTATCGAGAGGTGTCGAGATTGCGATAACAATCAACTGAGGAGCTCGATAGATAGCCTAGCTGTCGAGAGGTGTCAAGCAGGTGTCGAGCTATCTGTCCGCAAGTGTCGAGCTATCTGTCCAGCTTTAGTGAACAACTTTTCTTCACTTGTTTCTTGGTCCAATCTTCATGGTTTTAATACTAGACTTGAACAACATGTTTCTTGAAGTATTAAACACATCCTAGATCTACCCAATTACAAGTAAAGTGCGTTTTGTTAAAGGATTAGCCAACTACATAAATATTGACATATGTTTTTAACATGAATCACATATGTCCTAACAAACTATCTTCGCTAAATTGCAACATCCTGTTACTAGAGTCGCTGGAGTTGTGATGGACAACAGCTGCGGTGGATGGGCGAAGGCAACAAAGCCCCGATGAGATCGGCTCAACGAGACTATCGCCTTTTGTGTTTGATGATTCTATGTGGGAAGAGGTCTGTCCTTTGCAAAGAACTAAGGCTTTGTTTGGATTTTTTATTTTTCATCACCCATCACTACTCACTCAATTTTCGTCACTCGTCACTCGTCACTCATCATTCATCACTTAAAATACCCCACCCTGTTTGACACCATCACTCACTTGTCATCACTCAATATTTTTCAACTGTTTGTGGAACCCACACACTGACCCAACGTCAGTTGACTTTTTTTTTTCCTGCCCCTCCCCTTCGTTTTTCTTTGCTTTTCTCTTCGTTTTCCCCTGTTTTTCTCTACTTTTCTTTTCATCCATGTTAACACATATTTTAATCAAGCCCACCATGATCCTTATTTTCATGCTTTTCCCAGATCTACAATATAATGAAATGGCTATCTAGTAATTTATTAGGCTATCTAGTATTTTTCTTTTCCAAAAACCCAAAAAAAAAAAAAAAAAAAAAAAAAACCACCGCCGCAGCCGCCGCTACAACCCACAGTGACAACAGAAGCAACAGCAACATCAACATCAATAGTGACGACAACTTCGATGAACTTGAGAAGAAAAAAAGGAATGGAAACCCAGTGAAAAGGAAAGAAAAGAAGAAGAAGAAAAAAAAAAAAAAACCCAAGCCTAGAAACAAACGTGAAAAGAAAAGAAAAGAAGAAGAAAAAAAAAGAACCCAAGCCTATAAACCAATGTGAAAAGAAAAGAAAAGAAGAAGAAAAAAAAAGAACCCAAGCCTATAAACCAATGTGAAAAGAAAATAAAAGAAGAAAAAAAGAAAAGGAGAATAGAAAAGAAAAGAAGAAAAAAAAAAAAAAAAAAAAAAAAAAAAAAAAAAAACCAAACCCAAAAAGTGAAAAGAAAAGAAAAGAAGAAGGAAAAAAAAAGAAAAAAGAACCCAAGCCCAGAAACCAACGTGAAAAGAAAAGAAAAGAAGAATAGAAAAGAAAAGAAAAAAGAACCAAACCCAACAAGTGAAAAGAAAAGAAAAGAAGAAAAGAAGAAGAAGAAGAAGAGGAGAATAGTGAGGTGTGTCCGGTGTCCCAGACTTGTGAAAGACAAAAAAAAAAAAAGAAAAAAAGAAAAAAAGATAAAGTCTGTTGGAGAGAGCAAAAAGTCTGACAGTGGGACCCATATGTAATTTTAATTACAAAAATGCCATTGAAAACAAAGTTATGGAAACTGAAAACAGCTAAAATGTGTTTTTAGTTTCCATAACTCATCACTCAAAAATTAGAGAATTGAGTGATGGAAACAAAAACTAGAAACAGAGTTATCAAAATCCAAACAGACTTCTCAGAGCTGGGTCTCACCATTTTTGAGTTATGAGTTATGAAAACTCAAAATCCAAACACCCCTTAAATCTTGCATTTGAGGCTCCAAAGGAATGGTGATATTAGTCTCTTACCGATTGGGCTTTGTTGTTGGGCCTATTGAGTGGTGTTGCTGCTCCTTTGGTCTCCAAAATTTTTATGATGCTTGGCCCACAGTAGGAAATTTAGGGACAAAACTATGGGGTTCACCACTAATGGGCTCCACATCACTCATTGGGCTCAACTCCTCCACATCAGCCCATTTCACAACATATTTCCCATTTGGCCCCATTTTAAAAATAAAACGCTCATTTAATTCCGGGTGATCTTTGACTTGTGATGTATCCCTAATATCTCACTCCACATTTTAGTGGTTTCCTTCCTAGTAGCCGTCGGTGTAAAGGTAGTATTAATTACTACATTTTTAAAAGACCGCGAATCACACAATTTGACCATCCTATTGCCCTCCTTTTCTCCTTTTGTAACACTCTCAAGGATGGATGTGTGGATTGTGTTTGTGGTGCTTTTGTGGTGGTGTCTTATTGTTATGTGGCTTCTAGGGTGGGCTGTGGTGCAACATTGGGGGTGGTGTGGCTTCTAGGGTGGGCTGTGGTGCAACATTGGGGGTGGTGTGGCTGTGTGGGTGGTGTTTAGGGTGTTGCTACCATGGATAATGATTGAAAGGGGTTTCATAGTCATGGGTTGGGTGTATGGTGGATGATAGTATTGATAGATTTTGTGAGAGGATTTCAACTGAACTGTCTACCAATTTGAAGGCGGAGGTTGGTTAGAAACTTGATATTTTTCATTTAGAATCAGGTTAAAAGGTACATATCAAAAAAAGAAAAAAGAAAAAAAGAATAGAGGTGGTTTACCCTGATGCAGGACAAATAAGAACTTTGTAACATGAAAATTAAACAACAGGATATATATGGATAGATGACCTAGGAGCAGCACCTAGGCTTGCATGGAGTCAACTTCAAGTAAAAGAGAAACATTAGAAGTTAGCTCCTTGGGTTGGCTGTAGTCAGCACCAGAGCATGGAGAAAACTTAAATAGAAACTTTACTCATCAAAATAATCCCTCTTTAATAGGAGTACACTACTTAGCTATGTAGGAGTACTATCCCTAATTCTAATTGCTATAGAAAACCTACTTATTGAATTATAAAAATAACCCTAACCTAAATAAAAATACTAATAAAACTAATTAATCCGTTAGTTGTCATTGGCATGAATAGTTGACATGTAACAGACACGAATAAATAGCTATTGATGTAACTAATCCTTTAGTTGCTATGCTATGTGGGAACCAGTATAGATTTTCACATGACGGACCCTTTCATTTTTTCTTCCTTCCACAAATATTCAATGTGAGGAAGGACTCTTTAATGACAAGATAAAATGATGAATAAAATTTTTTTTTTTTTTAAATGTTGAAAATCTTTAAGGGATTTGGAAAACTATGAAATATTGTACTAACTTAAGTGGTACCTTATCCTCTCTTAAAAATGGGGATGAGGGGTCAAGTCATAGGATAAATTTCCATTGGGTCCATGTTCATGTGTCCTTTTTGTAGACGACTAAATTTCTAGTTTGAAATAAATCAAACAAGTAAAATAGTTGCACAAATGCGAATCTGTATTGATGAATATGTGGAACAATTCTCTGAAATTAAAAAAGAGTGACCCTCTGATTCGATCTCCTTGAAAGACTTGTTGATTGGAATTGTAATAATGTAATTTTGACTTGAACACAAAATATTATTCAATTTGGCTGAAGGATGGATCAAAGACCCTTGAAACAGAATCACAAAGAATCTCTAGCTATGAGCTTGTTAGAAATTCTTTGTTCTTTGTGTTCTTTGTATGTTCTTCATGTTCTTGGTGCGTTCTTCGTCTTCAAAGGTTTGTGGTGGAAGTTCTTCGGTGCTTTAGAGGCTTGAATCCGTAGAGCTTCATTGATTTATGGTTTGTTGAGGTTTCTGGAGGCTTTTGAGCTTGATTTCGGCAAACTTTAGGATCTAGGCATATAGTTTGGATGATTCTGCTTCGACTGTTGTTCGATTTTGAGGTTAAGTTCTTGAAGGCTTTGAGGCTTGATTCCTGCAAAGCTTCTGTACTTCTGAGTAGGGTAGTTAATACCGTACCGTACCGGCCGGTACGGCCGGTATTTCTCTTACCAGTCACTCAACCGGTACAGAAACATGCTTGTATTGTACCGTTCTAAATACCGGGCAGTACCAGACTATACCGGCTGTACCGGCGAAAATTGGACTTTCCGGTCGAAAATTGAAATTCGGACGGTACAAAAAAAAACTATATTAAATACCTGCACTGTCATCCTCCAGTCATTAACCCGGCACCGATCACCCACTGCCAGTTGCTGCTGCCACCGCTTCTTATTCACCTTTGTCCCAGCATAAAAGCCGCTTCATCTTCACCTTGTCCCAGCATAAATGTTCTCTCTTCTCTGTATACTTTTCTTGTTTTGTCCGCCTCTAATAGTCTAATAAATGTGAACGAATGACGTTTAAATGGGATAAAAGTAAAAACTGATGTAAACTTTTCAAATTTTGTCTTTTTGACATCACACACACGGCTTGGCACTTTTATTACTATTATATTATCATTTCATTAAAAGGATAGAAACATTAATAAGATGTAGCAAACTAGTTAGTACTTAGTAGTAGTAATTAGATCATTATACATTTTAAAAAATTATTAAGTTTTGTTAATAAATTATATAAAATTTGACTAATAAATATATAAATAATATATATTGCGGTAAACCCGAAACGGTATACCGGTATCCGAAATATATCGTACCGCTAGCCAAATCGGTACAGCCTCCGGTACAATATTAACTTCCTTGCTTCTGAGTGCTTTTGAATCTTCTCTGATGCTGCTTATGCTCTAGATGGCTTGGTCTCTCCTTCAAATGCCTCAGGAAGACTTCTATTTATAGGAGTTTGGGGGGTGGGTGAGCGACACGTGGCGGAGTCTGATTGGTGACACATGTCACAGCCTGATTAGTTCGCTTATGTTATCGCTTACACGCACTGATGTGTGATTGGTTTTTGCATGCATTTTATGCCTTCATTTTAATGACACTTGACGAATTTCTGTTGGTTTCTGAGTAGTGATAGCAAAACCTAGTAGCAGTACGTGGCGCTTTGTAATTGGCTGTATTTTGTGGACTTGGTAGTATGATGTGTCAGCTTCTGATAGGTCGGGAATTTTCCCTCTCTACACCTTTGTATACAGCTAGTGTAGTTGGGTGACTCTTCTTCTTTGATTTTTAATTATTTACTTATAATAAAAAAATACCCATCAGGTGTATGTGTAATCTATGCGTTGAAAAATAAATTGTTGTAGTAGCATATAAAGTCTCTATATAATGGTGGTTAGCAACTTCTTATTAATAAAGTAGATGGGGTAAGGCAATCTACTAAAGGTAGTTTTTGGTAACTCTATTGGTGGAATACATTCTCACAAAATGCATTATGATAGAATGCATCCATTTGAAAATTTGCCTTTGGAATGATGCTAAAAAATCTAGTGAAAGGTTATTATGTTGAATATATTTTAGTGTGGTTATGAATTCTTTTAGAATGCCTTTTTTTCCAATAACAGGGAAATATTGTTGGATGGTTTACTTCATTTTTAAAAATAAATATTAAATCTTACATCCTAATACATATAAAAATGTCAAATAAAAAGTCTAAAGGTAATTACATTAGTTTTATATATTTAAATACAATTACCATTAGCAAAAATCACCTCTCCCAACCCCCACAAAAAATGAGAGTTTTGTGCACTGGAGAAGACTATTTATAATAACACAAAAATACATAATTCTATAATCCTCATTTGCACTCCCTTATGAGCTAGTGGAGATGATGTACGTGCTTCATGTGTGTGTGACCAATGCGATGCTACACATTTCTTGCTACTACTGGTTGTCCTGTGACCCAAATGAAATCATTCTTGTGGTTTGTACAACCGTCACCAAAAAATAAATATTTAAAAATTAATAATAGAAAATATTTCAGAGATTGGGCGATCCATTTGGATACAATTTATTTTGCTGAAAATTGAAAACACTGTAGCAAAATAATTTTTAAATGTGTGAATAGTGCTGTGAGACCTATTTTTAATGAAAAAGTTGCTGAAAAGTGAAGTTTGTGGGTTGTGTGAACAGTGCACAGTGCACTGTACATGGGAGAAAAGTCAACAATTGCGGCTTGAAAAAAAAAAGAAAAAAGAACGAAACTTAATGTACAAAACGTAGACGCGCAATAAGTCTGAGGTTTTTAATATTTTTGCCTTGTCTATTTTTGTCTATTTCAATTTCATGGATAAGCATACATAGCATATTATACTGCACAGTTGATCTTATCTTGACATAATTGATTTAAAAGCAGATGTGGGACTCGTTTTTGCCATAAATGTGAAGAAAAAGACATCATTGGAGTTTGCTACTGGATTCTCCTACTCATAGGGGTTCTAGGTTTGATATGGGCATGCCATCGTTTATGTTTTGGAATAAAAAATATTTACATACCCGGTTTTCTTTTGCGTCATTGAGCCTGGAATTTGAAAAGCACACGTGTAAAAACTCTAATACTATGTTTGGTTCTGGTGAAAAGGCGACGGAAAACAAGGGAGAGAGGAAAATTGGGGGGGGGGGGGGGGGGGAGGAGGAGAAATGTTATTTTCCTCCGTTTGGTTCAGCAGAAAAAACTGAAGGGAGGGAAAATAGGGGAGAAAACAAGTCACCTGGGCCCACAAAAATTCATCTCCCCAAATCGGGAAGAAAATAGAGGAGGGAAAAAGCTCCAATCCTGAAATGACAAATATATCCCCTTAGATTGTCCATCTGAGTCAAGGTCAGCCTAGTCGCCGTCGCCGTCGCCCTACGTTGTTCATCAAAATTTCATGCCATCGACTTCGCCACCCACAAAATCTCATGTTGTTGACTTCGCAACCTATAAAATTTCACATCGCCACCCACAAAATCTCACGGTCACCTTCGCCACCCACAAAATCTTGTTTCTTATTCCTCTGATGTCCTCTTCGTGCTCTAGTTGCTAGAACTGGATATGGGACCATGGGTAGACGAAAGGTTGATATGAATGGGTTTGGTTTTTGTTTGTTTCTATTTTTCTATACATGCAAGTGTGTGCAGCAGTTTCTTTTTATATATATAATCTTTTTTATTTAGTAGGTAAGGTGAAAAATTTATTAAATTTGTATGTAGAGTTTTTTTTATAAGAAATAGTTTGTGTAATATTCCTAAAAAAAATATATGTAATTAAAAAAATTAGATTGTCTTGCTTATAAATATATTTATATATTTGTGGGTAATATAATTAAAAATAAAAATATAATATTTTAAATAATAGGGGTATAAAAATAAATTTATACCAACTATATTTTTCATCCTCTCATTTTTTTTCTCATCCAAACAAACAAGTTTTCCATCCCTCCACTTTTCCATCTTTCCAACCAAACACACAAGAAGGAGAACTAAATCTTTTCTATCCTCTCACTTTTCCATCTTCTCATTATTTTCTATCATTCCACTTTTCCATCTCCCCAACCAAACAAACCCCAGATAATGTAATTTTCTTTTTCTAATAATTGACAATATTGCTTCCATTCTCCTTTCACTCTAATTTTAGTTAACTCTGTTCCTCCTTTACCTTTTTACTTACCGTCGTTCTATTGCTTTGTTTTCCATGTATTACAAAAATGGTTTGACTCACTTCTAGTACTTTTTTTTACTAGACATGAACTTTTGTTTTAAATATACAATAACTTGTGATAGTGAGTTTTAATCACCATCATTTATATAGTTAATAGGTGACGTAGTAGTCTCTCATTAAAACAAAAGAAGATTCAGTTAAAATAATACTAGAGATAAGCTAAATCCTTTCAAAAATTTCTATTGCTTTCTTATATGGTTGTGGTGCTATTGAATTTGGCAACATTTAGGAGTCCACATAGACTACCACAAGGGCTCAATTTTCAACAAAATTGCAAAATGCTTAAAAAACACTATAAGGTTGAATTTAATCAACCATTATGTTGGCTTTATTTCATACCAAATTTGTTTGTAATTCAGTATTTAGAAACCCTGTATTTAGGTGAGAATCATGTAAGGGTAATGTGTGAGAGAGTGTAAAGAAATGCTCAAGACTGTGCAGAGAAGTAGGAACTCGCGATTGGATCTCACAGGTGGCTCGCGACTGGCAAGCCGCTAGAAGAAGCACACGAGTGAAGCATGTAGAGGAGCTGAACAGTCACGCTAGTTGGCGCACTACAGGACAAAAAGTCCAGACTTGCCATTCAGTTAGCTCGCGGCTTGAACTCGCGACTCAGTCAAGTCGCGAGGCCAAGTCACCAGCCAGCTCTGTTTTGGAAAAATGACTCTTCGCATTACAAACACACACCAGTATATATAGACCCTTATACCCACGAAATATAGAGAGCTTCTAGAGAAAATTTTGAGAGAGAAACCCTAGAGAAAAACAAGATTGACTCATTCACAATCTTCATTATTGTTTTTCCAAATTCCTCTACTCTCACCCTTTCCATTGTTACATCCTTGAGAGGTTCATTAGCCAAATCCTTTTCTCACCTTACCCATATCTATGAGAAGGCTTTTTGGTGCTTGGGAAGCAGTTAGGAAGGGACCAATTGATATTGGTTGATGCTATGGGCTATAGCGGAATCCAGTAAGCTAAAGAAGACAAAGGTTCGACGCAACCTCCTTGGAGCAAGAAGCTTGGAGGGCTTAGGTACACTGGATAGATTAGGCTTGGAGGGTCTTTTGCTGTTCATGTATCCCAACTTCATTCTTTAGTGAATTATTAACCGCTTGGAGGGCGGCGGAGAGGTTTTACGCTGAAGGCTTTGGTTTCCTTTTCGATAACACATCGTTGTGTTATCCTTGTGTTTGCGTCTCTCTTCCCTTAATCTTTGTCATTTAATTTTTGCTGTTGATGTGATTTTATTTGGTTTAGATTGTTTATCAATTCTGTTATAAGCTTATGTTCATTTTCCGCATGTACATTGTTTGATATTAAGCTTGAATTAGTAATTTATTATTTGGGGGTCTAAAGGTTCATAGTGCTTTATACGCTATTTGAACTTTCAAACACCAATTTAAGAAAGAGCATGTATAGAGAAAACATAGAATGAGTCAACAGAGCCTACTTTAAGCAATAACGAAAGTACAAACACCCCCCCCCCCCCTCCCCCCAAAAAAGTGAATCTTATATCTAAGTGCAACAAAATCTCACAATAATAAAAGCTAAATCAAGCTCTAAGCATATTCTAACTAGGAATTGTGATCTGATAGTAACTGAAAATAACAAATTCCAGTGCAAGATTAGTTTTTGGTTTCTTATGTTTTTACTTGTTTTCTTAGAACCAAACAGAGGAAGATATTGGAAGTAAGGGATCTCTGAGAAAAGGAAATGTAGAGATAGAGAGAGAGAGAGAGAGAGTGTGTGTGTGTGTGTGTATGTGTGTGTGTGTGTGTTAGGGATTTAGGGATTTAAGAGAGATGATATCAATCTCACGATTTTAATTTGGGTTTTTTAAAAACTTTTTTTTATAATCTCATGTAGTAATACAATTGGTAGTTTGATGTGATATGAAAAATATTTTTATTGTTTTATTTGACACATCAGCCTTTTCTACTCAAAGGATAATGATAAAGACTAAATTGACACGACATTGAAAATGATAGAGATCAAATTGATATATGGTGCAAATGATATAGACCAACTTTGTAATGTATCCTAAAATAAATAAATAAACGCCTACCAACATCCTTCGCCCCCTTAGAGCATTTGCATCCAGGTTTCTACAAAAATATTTATTTTATATTCTAAAAGTTACTTTATCTATTTTACCAATTCATTTTACAATACATCCAACATCTCATTTTTTATTTTTGCATAAAACCCAATAAAATAATATAAAAAACTGCCAAAACTTTTCCACTAGTTCTTTCTTTGTCCTCATCATTCAACTATAGGAATGGAATTCAGTGTTTTTAGTTTACTTGTAGGTCAACACGTACTTTTTCAGGGCTTATACAAGATTTAGAACAAACAAACCTCAATTGAATTTAGGAAGATCCACTTAAATGCTAGAGTAGTTCCACTACCACAGCTAGCTTTTCTGACTGTGTACCAAAATGGCATTCACTCCGGGACTATATTCTAATCTATCAAGCGTGGGTTGCTGAAATAATTACAGCCACAAAGAAAATTGCCAAACCAAATATACCAAAGTGATCCCATAGGCTGCACTTTTTAGACTGCTTGAAGGTGTAGAGTTGTGTGAGGAAGAACCTGATAGAGAAATCAAATTATAAAATTAAATTAAGAAAAAGAAAAAGAAAAAGAAAAAGTTCAAATCTAATTTCAACATTTTGTTTACACGACTTGTATTCAAACACCGTGCATAAAAAAAAATAATAAAAAAAAAATTCAAATAAAACATGTAACTATAACTAAGATTAAAAGCAATTCGAAAGATTAGAACATTTCTACTAATTGTGAGTTCTTACGCCCAAAATTTCAAATTTCCTGTGAGTCAAAAACCTAAGTTGATCATCGCAGAAATTCACAATAATTTGTACTCGAAAGCAAGGGAGATAGGTCCAAAAATATGTGCTTCACTGGCATCCAACTAGTAATAAAGAAAATCTGGGGACTTACCATTGGTGGAAGATCCAGGCGGGGTTGCAACTGTAATAAAAGAGAAAGAACAAAAAAAAGAGTGTCAGATGAAACAACCATAACATGCATATAATATTAGCCAAAAAAACTTACCAGATAATCTAAAAAGAATTGATGTACAATTTAGGACTTCGATGAAGTCATCTTCAACATTATAGTCTAATTACATTGATCCCATGTTAATCCTTTTGGACCTTTCCCAATTGCCCAAAACCAGTTCACTCACCAATTGATGAAAAAGCCGTAAGCAAATTTGTATAGTGAAGAAAGTAGGGAAAGGAAATACTATCAAAATAACCGTAAACAGCATTTGGAGAAGCCTATGATTGAAAAGCCCACTGAAACCGATAAATTCTATCACGGTTTTTCAAACAGGTTGATCAGCTAAAAACTTGAACCCAACTCTAATGTGTGTGTGTATATATATATATATATATATATATTTATTTATTTTATATAATTTAATAATTACAAAGGGGACGGAAAGTTTGGACCTTGGATGTGTCACTAGGAAGTTTCAACCAATTGAGTTACAAAGCTGTTAGTTATGTACAAGTTTTTAAAGTCCTACTTTCTATATTTACAAGGTTAAAATCTGCCATCTCCCAACTATATATAGCTATACTCAAAACAACATTCCACAAATAAGTTTTTAACAAAAAGCTTTGCATTTTAATCCCAAATGGAATGTAGAATATACCAAAAAAGAAAAATAGAAACCCAAGATCTAGGATCGAGGGTAAAAAAGGCATGTGCATTCAAATTCGCAATATTGTATAGAACAAACCGTAGTAAAAATAAAATAAATTCACTTCTGTTGTGCTATATCAACGGCCACATCAATTACTTATTTTCGACAATTTCTCTCATCTTACAATTATACTTCCTCCAACATTTTCCTATCACTTTTATTTTTTTATTTCCCTATTACTCTATATTGTAACATAACAATTTCTCCATCCCTTCATCCTTCATTTATTTTGACTATTCTTCTCACCATTTTATTTACTATAAAAATTGCTATTTTCTTTTCCATTCAATCTATATTTTGCCCACAAAAAAGGTAAATACTCTCTCTCTCTCTCTCTCTCTCTCTCTCTCTCTCTCTCTCCTGTGGTAGATTTTTAATTATTTATTGCATCTTTGTTTTAGGTTGATGAATTTTTGTGTTAAACTCTACTTTCGTATGATGTGATTTGGTTGTGTTTTAATTTGTTATCTTTTTTATTTTCTTCTCTTTAGTTGATAAATGTTATCCTATGACATTATATAATATATAATGCTATTTTATTACATTGCATCACTTGGATTATTTGGTGTTTAGAACCATACATTTTTGAGTTAATTTTTAGATATTTTAGAAGTGAGAATTTGAGTTTATATCAAAATATTATCTAGATATCCATGTATTTGAATGTTCCTTTCAATTATTTGAGTAATATAAATTCTAAATATGTGATAAGATTTGATTATGATAATAATCTCCTTAAGAGAATGAGAAGTCTAAATCATTAATTTGAAACATAAAAAAGTTTTTTTTTACAAAAAAAAAAAAAAAAAAACATAACATAGTATACCAAATGTTTGAAGAATATAGATTGCTTCCCAAAAGAATCAATCAAACACACCCAATTTTCTAAAAAATAAAAATAAAAAACTTTCAAAATAATAGAATGGTCTATTTGTAGACATAAAGAAATAGAAAAACTTTTTAAAATAATTCAATTGTTAAGAAGAAGAAATTATCTTCAATAAATTTTAGAAAATAAATTATACGTTATACCACATTACAAAATAATTATATTTTTCATGCATCAAGTGAGCTTGCGACTAATTACTCCTAAAAAATCATGCAAAATGAGAGAAAATTAAGTAGAATCTTTTTGTGCCAATTTCAATATTTGACTATCTAGTCTTGAACTCCACATGCAGTTCAGAAAATAAATATGTGAAATAGGTATCCGATACTTGATTAACTAAATCTCAACTGGGAGAAGATCAAACATAAATTCCATTAAAAACTTTTATGAATGACATCAATCAATCAAGCCTAGAATTTGATAGCTTTCATCCTAAATTTAGACTAAAAGAGAGAAAGTAAAAGAAAAACATAATGGCTTTATAAGAGACAGTAAAAACAATAAATTTAATGACACAGTAAGTTTAGCGATACAGTAAATCTTAAAAAAAATTGTCTATTCATGATACATGAAAGATTTGTCATTATGGCATATTATGGCCATAAAAAATTGAACCTCTATGAAACCAATTCAAAATTTCTAACAAAATATTCAGATCCATAAGTTGAGACCCATAAGTTGATACTGACCAGTTCAGATCCATAGTTTAATGAGTTACATCTATTACTTTTCAAATTCATGTTTTTTTTTTTTTTTTGAGAAACAAACACACACACAAGGGAGAGAGAGGAAGAGGGGTAAAATTTGGAACAAATCTTTTGGATTTTGTGACATCAGAAACTTTAAAATATTAGAAAGTTATGGTGATGATGACGACAAATAATAAGCATTTGATGATTCTACCAAAAAAATTAAGCATTTGATGACACGGTGTATATACATGATTAAACGCAAAATCATCTTATTAAAAAATTCAACCAAAAATATTAAATGATATCAAAACTAAATATTCAAATAAAAACAAATCAATTTATATGTCATAACTCACGAAACAGCTAAAAGTCTTGTAATTCAATTGACACATTTTAATATTTCTAACAAAGATATCCAAGGTTCAAAAATCTCACACCAACTATTGATGTATAAAAAATAAAAATAAAAACTGCACATCAATAATTCAAATGCAAGCCACTCTAACCCCGGAAATAAAGACTAATACCACCAAAAGTAACCATATAAAACTGAATTCTAATTAAGCAGAACTAAAAACAAAAACAGAAAAGAGAGAAGAAGATTTGAAAAACCTTTGCATGCTGACTGCTTAATATCAATACCGCACTCCTTAGGAAGCTTCATGAGCTCCACCGGGGTAATGTTGAAAGTCTTCAAGAGGTCGGTATGGGCTAATATGTCGCAGAGGCACTTGAGATCATTGGTGATTGTCACCTTCAATTGCTCACAGCATATTGCCGGTGCAACATAGGAGCCCTTCAAGTATGGTTGACAAGGAGCGAGGTTCTTCAAGCATGGGAATGATTCAACACCACCTGAAGCTGCCGGCCCAAACACGTCGGAAGTTATTTGAGAGAAACCCACAAAAAACGAGAACAAAACAAGCAATGTTATAATATGCTGTTTGTTGGAAGCCATGATCTTAATTTTAATGAGAACACAAACAAGGGAGGGTTTCTGTATGCAGTATTATGTAAAGAGCATTGAATACATAGATGAAAACTGCAACTATCTATGCGGGTTTTAAGAGTAGTCTCTCTTATAAAACAATTTCACAAGCCTAGGGGCAGGCATAACCGCATAACCGGTAACTCTTAAAAGTTTGTCACTTAAGACTTTGTTGTGAAATTGTTATGAAAATATTGTGGCCGTAGCTTTATTCGGAATTTAAATATTTGTTTTGGAAGTTACTCTTATTTCCTACTCTGTCTCTGTCTCCATTAAATGACCATTTTTTTCTAGGGAAAATTATTCAGTACTTAGTGATGTGAGAATGAAAATCTTTAATCCCATATTTTGTGTTCACTTTATATTCTACTAATTGCAGTATACATGTACTTGACTTTTGTCCAATTATTTTATTAGTAAAGTTGGACCCATTGTGATGGTGACATATATTTATTTTTGATCACATGTTATCATCGCAACGGGTTTAGTACATTGAAGGTATTGGTCTTAAGTTTTACCCTATATATTAGCATGATCCTTAGCTATAGATTATAATTTAAGATTCAAGTGACACATTTTTTAAGAGGCAACTAGATTCTCTTCATTTAATATTTCACCTCACCAAAATCAAAAGTTTGCATGTATTAATTAATGGCCAAAATTTAGCTACAAATTTAATTGTAGCTTGAGACTACAATTTTACTTAATAAAATAAATATTACTACATACATATTTTGAAAATTTAACTGTTAAATTGCATTTTTTTACACTCTTAATATACATGTCAAATTTTATGTCAATTGAATATTATTTACTATATGATCTATAAACTTATATTTTATGCATAATTTTAAACTAAAAAAACTTGCAATTTAAATAATTTATTGATGACATAGTTATTAATTTTTAATTTTCTAGAAATTTTGTAAGCATGGAGGATATAAGAGGAATATATAATTTAATGATAAATTTGTCAAAATTTACCTCAAATAAAAAGACATTAAGTAAGGTTGTAGCTTATGGCTACAACCAATATTGTAGCTAAATTTTGTTCTTAATTAACTGCCATGTGTTGATTAGTCAAATGCATTGATTCTCATGTATTCATTCTTTACTAGTATTTAGCCCTTGCATTGCATGAATGTTTTTAAAATTTTTTTCCCAATTATTATATATATATATATATATATATAATCGAAACCTCTGAAACTTTCACAATTTTTCACGTTAGCAAAATATTTAAATTAAATTATTTTTGTTTAGTCCAAACTTAACAAGGAGTGAAACTCTATCTCTTTAACAAGTCCAACTTAAACTCAAATTCATCATTATCATTTTTTTTAAACAAAATTATTTTTGTTGTTTAGTCCAAACTTAATAAGAAGTGAAATTTTATTTCTCTAACAAGTCCAACTTAAATTCAAACTCATCATTATCATATTATTAATCTATAATAAAGTTTGCTTAACAACTGTTGTTGCTCAACAAATTCAAGCGATATTGGATTTGGACTACGACAAGATGTCTATGTGCCGATTATCGAGCACATCGTGTACTACTGTTTATGTGCTATTTAGAGTATTCACACTCGGCATGCCATATGCCATATGTTGGTCTATTTTACCATTAAGGCACAAAAAACCCACTCCATCCGGTCTTCTAAACTTGTAAACTTGGAAAAAATTTTCCAATAGTGCTACAGTATTGTCTTACTTGTAAGACGGCACTGTAGCAGTATTGCATAAGTTTTATATTATTTTTTTCTCTTTCTCTCTCTCTCTCTTAGCCACTTAGTTTTCTTCCTTTTTTTTTTCTTTGATTCTCTCTTTCTTCATCTCAGTTCTCACTCCCTCTTTGATTCTTTCCAAAAGCTTTTTCTGCCATTTCGATTCATTTTTCTTTCTGCTTAGATTTTTTTTTTTTTTTTTTTAATTTTTTGGATTCAGTTTAGCAGAATCCGATTTGAGAACGGTCAGACCGGACCTAAATGGCGGCGTCGAGGTGGCTACGGGATTTGCAATCGCAAGCGGGGAACAAGATTTGTGTAGACTGGCAGTGTCGTACGGTGTGTTCATGTGCTTAGAGTGCTTCGGCAAGCACCGCGGCCTCGGCGTCCACATCTTCTTCTTCCGATCCTTCATCATGGACTCCTGGTCCGAGATCCAGATCAAGAAAATGGAGTCCAGCAGCAAAGAGCAACTCAAATTGTTCTTCCATCAGTACAGGATCTCTATAGAGATCGATGGTGGCGGTGTGGGTCTGGGTCGGTATCTGATGGTCGGTCTATATCTGATAGGTTATTTCATGGTGGTGGTGGGGGGATTCTTGTGGTAGAGGTGGTGGTGATGGGTGGCTGAAAGAGAGAGACAGTGAGAAAGAGAAAAACACTGATGGAGGAGAAGGGGGAGGGAGAGAGATTGGATTAGTATTATTTTATTGGGTAGATATATTATTTTAATGAGTAGAATAGGAAAATAAAAGTTGGAATGTTGGATATGTTGTAAAATGATATGATATAAATGATAAAGTAGCTTTTTGAGATGATAAAATAGGATATGATGAAATTCTCTGATGCGAATGCTCTTAGCATTTAGAATAGAACTTCTTTGTTATTCAAAAAGTAAAAGACCATGACAGACCCCACTAGCCATTAATGCGGCACGAAGAATGATCAACTTAAAAGAAAATCCCATTGGAAAAAAAGATGAAAAAATTAAAATAATACTGTAGTACTAATGATACCTAACAAAACCAAAAAAAAAATAATTAAAAAAAAGTTTATATATATATATATATGTTTATATAACGGATAAAATTATTTTTTCAATCCAAACTTAATAAGGAGTGAAATTCTATTTCTCTAACAAGTCCAACTAAAACTCAAATTCATCATTATCATTTTTAAAAGGAAATTATTTTTGTTTAGTCAAAACTTAACGATGAGTGAAATTTTATCTCTCTAACAAGTCCAACTTAAACCCAAACTCAAACATTGATAATTTATCTCTAAATTTGCGAAGTTAATCATGAACACTATAAAAGCAAAGCAAACCCTAATTTTTTTTTTTTTTTTAAAGCCGATTAAAGGTATGAGCTCTTCTTATGTTATTTTCTTCTCCTCTACTTTGTTAAAAGAAAAAAAAAACATTTTATTTTATGGTTTTTCATGTATTTTTTAAAAAGTAATTTTCGTATATGAACCATCAAACTCTCTTTAGCCATTTTTTACAAGATAAAAAAGTTTTCAATAATTGAAATTATTCTTTTGAATATAACCCATCTTTCTTTTTTATTTCTCTATTGTTTAGTCATATATATATATATATATATATATATATATATATATATTGTTTTGTTTCAATAATTTCTAAGCAGCGATATGATTCTTTAATATTTTTTGATCTTTTAGAAGTTTTAATATGTGAATTTTTAAGTTATTTTTTTGCAGTATCTAAAACTGCCTAACAAATTTTTTGTAAGTCTGACAATTTTTTCTTAAGTCATTGCACGTTCAACCAATGACTTCTTCATCAAATTGTAACACAAATTTAAATTATACAAGAGCAAATCATGTAATAGTGTAGTTTCTTAAATTTTTTATAAAATTATTTTAGTCTACCTTACAAATAGGTAGGTTCTCATGCATAACACGAGTTAGCGACTAGTTGTTGTTGTTTTTATTATTATTATTATTATTATTGTGATGCTTGGAAGATCTTATGCAAGCACTAGTGTTATATAAAAATATTAAGTAGAAGTAACAATAGTAAATAACTAAAACATAATTATAATCAAGGAAAGCAAGATGGTTTGAGAAAAGCATGTGTGTCATCAATTCATGTATCCTCATATTTCACATTTAAAAAATAATTACACATTTCTAGTTTCATTGTAAATATATATATATATATTTTACTTGAACTACCATAAAAAATACATTTTATATTTTTATGTAATTGTTACTATTATTATTATTATTATTTGGACTACCAAATAATATAATAATTCAAATGATAATGAATAATTGAAGATAGGATTTTAAGTCTTTTGAAAGATGTATAATTCTTTTTAAGAATACATTTGTATAATTAGATATTTTATATACAACTTTCCATGGTGTAACCAATAAATAAACCAATGAGTAAAATCAACCAATAACCATTCATTTCATTCTCATACATTATTTGTGGGCATATAGAAAGCAAAATTTTAATAAACCAGGGTCTGCTACCCACAATGGGAATTTGGTAAACCAACAAAAATAAAAAGTAAACATCATGCAGATAGCATCAATAACTAAATAGTACAAATTTTGTACCTGAGCACGATCACTGAAAATGTTCCACTTTGATTTTGTTTAATGAATTCCAATCTGCACTCTAATTTCTTTGATTGAGCAAAGGCATGAAACTTAATAAATAGAAAGGACAACATTGCAAAGACAAATAGGTAAACACGTACGAAGGAAAGAACTTTGAACAATAGATATTAAAAAAAAAAAAGAACAAAAAAACCCTTTGTGGAGCAATTGGAGATCTTCCTCTTCGTTTTAACAATGAGGATAATGATCACTTTCATCATAAGGTTATAGCACAATTTTAGCCGTTGATGCGGTATAACATTTGTTAATTAATGTATTCTTTTCACGGCCAAGCCTAAACGATTTCGTCAAACACTTTGAGTAAGCAATCCACCAACAAAAAAATAGATTGACGAATTGGATTTCAAATTTCTCTGAGAGAGAGAGAGAGAGAGAGAGAGAGTTGATGCTTCACTTCAAGGCCAATACAAAATAACAGCGGAGGACGATGGGCACTGATTATTTTCCTAATTTTCAATGCTTTGTTTTATTTACACAAAGCTTTAAAACAGAAAAGCAAACAGAACGAGCAGCCATGAGTTACACCAATGCCTAAAGAAAATGAATAGCTATGAGTTGCAAAACGTAAAACACCAAGTGGCAAGTGCAAATGAATTTCAAAACAAATAATTAAAGGTCTATAATAATGTGTATCAAAAAAAAAAAAAGGTCTATAGTAATGAAATACAAAAGGACGGGCAATCTAATACCTGCAAGCCTGTACGTAACTAATTATTTTGAAGTAATAAAAAAATTTTTTTTTTGAGAGGATTGAAGTATTAAATTTTTTTTTTTTTTTTTTTTTTTTTTAGTAATAGGTAAAAACTAAAAGAAATTAAAGGAATGGTAGAGGAGGAGTCATGCTAAACATTCTTGTATAGGGTCCAAATCTTCTGTCTCACTTTTCCTACTCTACAAATAATAACTTGACACAAATAATAACTTAACTCAATTAAATTCTAATTTTTTGTCTTTTCTTATTTCAAGTACCTAAAAGAAATAAAATATAAATAAACCCCAACACATCCCCTCAGACATCTAGCCACCACCACCAACCTTCACTAGCTCCTACGACCATCCACCACCGGTGGCGGCAAAGTTGAGCTTTTGAACCCAATAAGTCAGTACAACATTCGTTACTAATCACATGACTAACAACCCTTGCAAGGTGACCAAAGAAGGCAATCTGCAATAAGTCATCCAAAAGGATCAGCATTAAGGCAACAATGTTGGTTTGATGAAGTAGTCACACATTCAAGGAGATGATTAGGATTCAAGCCATAAAAGGAGGCCAAAGTTTGTGGTCTCAAACCTATAAATGGCGTGGATGCAGATTTGCGGCACATCAACTTTGGATGTCAGAGATCTAGAGTTTGGCTGGGTCACTATCTATTGAATCTTCGTCCTTTGACAACACTTCAGATTAGACCAGAGAGAAGATTTGGACCATGGGTGGTGAGGGTTGGTGGGGATTGGGTTCAAAAGCTTAACTTTGCCAATGCTGGTGATGGATGTTCGTTGCACTGGTGGTGGTGGTGGAGGACTGGTGGTGATGCGTTGGGGGGTTTTATTTATTTTTATTTCTTTTAGAAAGTTAAATAAGAAAATTTAGAAAATTAGAATTTAATTATGTTAGTGAACATGTGTCAAGTTTTTATTTGTGGAGTATAGAATGGAACAGGAAAAATTAGACAGAAGATTTGGACTCTCTTGTATGGACAGTTAGATTTACAAAAAAGGGCACATGTCATTATTATGTAATTAGTATATATATTTAAATGTATTAACATGTTAGATGTGTTATGTTATGGATAAATTGTTATTTGCCATGTGGCACTATTTGTTCACATCATTTTAAATTGATAGAAGATTATGCTACTTGTCATTTTTGTGTGCATCCTCTAGTTGTGAGATCCAATTTTTATAATATAGTAAAAAAAAAAAAAAAAAATCAACCAAAAGTCAAAAGTTTCGGTTTTATAGTATATTGTATATATAGATTATAAATAGATAAATGATGCATCAAGTATTTATATAAAATGAATTTATATAGATATTTCTTATTTAAAAGAATTATAACAATATGGTATTTTAATTGCTTCTCTCTTATCTTTATCCAATTGAGAGGTGTAATATATAACATGCTCCCAATTTCAGTTTTGTTCTAATTAATGCCCCAAGTTCTAATCCTTCCAAGCTTTGGTAGAGTCAAGTCTTTCTCTCTTCATTTTTTTTTTTTTTTTTTTTTTTTTGGGCCAAGTTAAATATATCAATATTTTTTAACCAAAAAATAACACACACCACACAATACTTCAAAGATATTTTTAACATGATTTATTATATATTTTATTTTCTAGTATATTAGAAAATTTCATAAAGTCAACTTTAATTAATTCAAAAAAAATATTTTCTTTTTATTCAGTTAGTTGTAATTATCCTTTAATATTCTTCAAATTTTTTAAAATCAAAATTTTTTTTTTGTCAAATAAAATAAAGATTACACATTAGAGTAAAAACAATGATTTGACAAAATTAAAAGTATGCACAGGAATTAATTTCAAATAAGTTTGATAACAAATGTCATTTTTATATGCCTTAACACATACAATCAGGGCTGTAAACGAGACGAGTCGAGCCGGGTATTAAATGTTCAAACTTGTACATTTAATTTTTTTCGAACACGAACCGAATTCAAGCTTATTATCAAACAAGATTTTATGTTCAAGTTTGATTCATTTTCTTGTCTAGCAAGCTTGAGCTTGTTCATGAGCTACTTGATTAACTTATTCTTTTCCTATATTATGTGAAACTATGACTAAAATGTTTTACTTTTTCATAATTTTATGAATTTGTACCATGAATAGACTATTTATATCATTCATAAGTTACAAATAATAATTTAATATCATATGAATCTCTTGACAAACTTATACATTCCAATTTCAAGTCTATATAAATATATTTTTAGACAAGTATACATATAAAATGTAATATTATATTTAGTTAAATTGAGCCCTCATATTCACAAGTCTGTTCATGAACACATTATTTTGTTTGAGCTTAGCTCATTTAATAATTGAGCCTATACTTAAGGCTTGAACTTGACTTGTTTTCTAAACAAACGAACATAAATAAGTTTTTTCTCAAACCAAGCTCAAGTTGTTCATAAACAACTTGATTCATTTACAGCTTTTACAATGCAAGGTAATATATATATAAAAGTAATAATGACAAAAACTAAATGAAAAAACTATTTTTTTTAATGGATAACAAAATAAACATGCCCCAAATTTTTAACCATAAAAACCATTACATCTTTTTTTTTTTTTTTAATAGTAATAGGGAAAAAAATTCTTTGCATTCCAAAAACCCAAAACATAATTTGTAAATCTGATCGGAATTTAACCTAGTAGATTGTGGCTCACTAGTGAAACTATACATTTAATTAAAATTTTAAATAAAAATAAAGAACATGTTAAAAAAAAAAAAAAAAAAAAAAGTAAAAAACGGGAGTGCTAGTCAAAATTTGAAAGATCAATTTTAAAAGTATAATAAATATATACATACATATATATATATATATATATATATATAATATTCACAAAATAAAAAATATTTAATTTCTTTTCAAAAAGAAAGAAAAAAAAAAAAACTTTTACAAGTAAGATTTACTTTACTTTTTACCTATTCTTAGGATCCTCTATTTGGTAGAGTTCTTTAAAATCCTCATTTTTTCTTTTCTAGAATAAAATCTTCAAAATATGCAATATCACCAATTCAGTGAACGTATGTTTTAAATACTCCTAAAATTAATGACTTATATATGACCAAAAAAAAAAAAAAGTGAATATTAAAACAAATGAAACTTTTTTTCTTTTTAATAATTCTAAATTATTGTTGCATTCCAGCTGAAAAACATATTTAAACTATAGCCCATGACAGTCTTAATACAGTAGATGCAGCATTGTTGGTGCCTTTATTCTTTGCCGGCCAGCTGAGCTATAGTTCGTGTGCCACTATGTTATTCTCTCTTTTGTATGCTGAAATTTTATTGACCTAAAGCCTCCCAATCCAGTTGTAATTCCAAGGATAATATGGCTAATCGACCCTACCATTTCCTCCAAATTTACCGCTTGAATAAATCATTAACACATTTTTTTTGGAGAGAAAAATCATTAATACTTTAAGTGAGTGCTTGTTGATGTAGTTGTACAATTATTTTTTCAATACGAAGGGGCCAAGTAGAATGTACTTATAATTCAAAATTTATAACAGTAAAATAGCAGGAAGGGTGAAATTTTTTAAAAAGCCATGGCCATGGGTTAGACATAAGAGTACTAGCATGAACACTTTTAAAAAATTTAGAAGATTATATATCAAAAAATTACTTTATTTATTATAACACATTATTTCACAACTCACTCTATATCACATCTCTTTCTCTCTCTCTCTCTCTCTCTTTCTCTCTTTTTATTTATTTTTTATTTTTTTTAATACGAGATAGAAATTCTACTCTAACATAATTTAAGTATACATGTATACAGAAATGGGTTCAAGTTACACCTAGTGTAACTTCACAAGAGTTACACATTTTTTGGACCTTTGATTTGTATTAGATCTAAGGGTGAAAAAAACACTCATAGTCATGTATTTATTGTTCCCTAGAAATTAGTAACTAAGTCATTAACTCTTCTTATTAAAAATAGAAAAATAAAAAATAGCATTAACTCTGCTCTCCATCATCATCTTCATCTTCTCTCCCTCTCTCACATGGTCTTGTGTTCTTTGTACTTTCACCCTCAACAATGGAAATTAAGGGCGAGTTCAGGAAACAAGTGAATTTATTATTATTATTATTATTTTTTTTTTTTGTTACCTCTCTTTCGTGAGCTTTGACAAATTGTTGGGGTTGGTTTGTGTGCACGTCCCAAATCATCAAATGACAATCGTCCCCCACAGACCCAAACAAATTTTCATTCTTTGAATGCCAGGATACATCTTCCACCAACATTTCATGAGCCTATGAGATACATTCACAAGTCCCATAAAAAAAGTATCAATGCAGCATGACTAACATACCAACATTAACCACCAATTGCTTCTCCAACATACAAAGTATCAAATCAGGCTCATAGTCAACCCTTGTTGCTTCTCCCATTGCTTGCTACAATCAAATACATACACATCACACCCACTTGTCTTTGCACCCACAACTACTGGGTTCTGTGGCATACACCGTGCCCTATTCACTTCTCCATCAACACATATCTTTTGCGTCACCCTATGAAGCACAGACGTGGCTAGAAGGGTGCCGCACCAGAGTCCGACATGGCCTAACGCGGGACGCGGGGTCCGACGTGGCTGTCTGCGCATCGGTGCCACGTCTGAGCTTTTTTTTTTTTTTTTTTTTCATGGACTCGCGCCGACTCGGCTTGATTGGTGCCGAACCAGGCAGATTTGGCCAGAATCAAGCCATATCGGCCGAATCGGGTAGTATTGGCCGACGACTGAAACGGACCAAAATGGCTAAAACAGGTCGAAATCGGCCTTGAATCATGCCAAAACAGCCGAAATCGACTTTGAATGAGGTCCAAACATCCTAAATCTATCATTCCTTAATTTTATTTTGAATATTTGTTACTTCTTTTGTGTTTTCTTTTTTGTTTTGTGTTTTGTTTTATGTTTCTTGCCTTCTTCTTTCTTTGTTTTGTGAATCAAGCATAGTAATGTGTTTTTTAAGAATATTTTAAGAATAAAAATATATAGAAAATATAAATAAAAATATTTTAAATAATTTTTTAATCACCGAGTCCTGCCGCACGCACACCCACCTTTCTCAAAAATTGCCGAGTCCCACACCCACACCCACACCTACATCCGAGTCCGAAAACGCACCCGTGCTTCATTGGCGTCACCTCCATCTACAAACATTCCAAATAAAACATGTATCTTCTTCGTTCAAACACTCTCAGACATAAAATAATAATAAAAATTTCACTTGGTTCCCAAACTCGCCCTTAATTTCCATTGTTGAGGGTGAAAGTACATAGAACACAAGACCATATGAGAGAGGGAGAGAAGATGAAGATGATGATGGAGAGCATAGTTAATGCTGTTTTTTATTTTTCTATTTTTAATAAGAAGAGTTAATGACTTTTTTTTTTTTTTGAGAATGTAGAAGAGTTAATGACTTAGTTACTAATTTCTAGGAAACAATAAATACATGACTATGAGTATTTTTTTCACCCTTAGATCTAATACAAATCAAAGGTCCAAAAAAGGTATAACTCTTGTAAAGTTACACCAGGTGTAACTTGAACCCATCTCATGTATATAAGTTTGTGTATATATATATCACATCTTTTATTTATTTATTATCATTTTTATTATTATCTCTCTCTCTCACACACACACACGTGTGTGTGTTTGTATTTATTTATATAAGTATAAATTTATTTATTTTAATATTTATCAACATAAAATTTAAAATCTACATATTTTATAAACCTAAATATTAGCTTAAGTACATTAACCAATGTATTAGCTTAAATAACATGTTTTTTAAAACAAAAATTAAAATTTTGACTTTTTAAATTTTTTTATTGTATTGGCCAAAACACCTAAAATATCAAATATGCCCAGTACAACCGGGTGTTTTTACGGTATATTTTAGAGGTGTACTGATATCGGTTTTGTGGCTGATACGGTATATTTCTCCAATACGGCTGATATCGGTATGATATTGATTTTAGTGAGTGATTTATAAAAACTATCTATATATATTATTTAAAATAATTATCTGACTTGTTAATAAAGTCATGTGACTAAGATTATATATAAATGGTCACTTAATTGCCTCAGAGTTTTTAATGGGATATCTAGGATCTACATTTCAGTTAAGTCAAGAATCTTCAAATTGTTAGTTAGCACCCGAAAAAAAAAAAAAAAAGATTTAAAAATTGTCTTATAAAATATAGAAACATTTCAAATTCACTTACCGACTGTTTTTGAAACAAGGAACATGTTTTTTTGGTTCTTCCAATTCCAATGTGATCCCTACCAGTACAATTATTATTAAGTAGTAAGTTGCCTATGCGATGTATGGATAATATTTTCTGTACATATATTATAACATAATTATTATAGAACTTTGTTAGTAATGAGTTTATCATAAGAAGTAACAATTATAAATTGCACAAGCATATCCATTATAATTATTCAATTCAATTAATGAGAAATAAAAAAACAACTTTAAAGGAATACTGTAGAATAAAAGTTAATATAAAATGTGTCTTTCTTTTTCCCTTAAATTTAAAACAAAATACGCATCTCGAACACATATAATCAATCACATCCTTTACAAAACCCATAAGTCCACAACGTCCGACCTTAACATTAAAATCGTAATTGCCGTCATCACTCAATATAAAATACAAGTCCTCTTACTTAGTTGTAACTAACTCATACGGGTTACAATTAGATTGGAAAATAATGTTGGAGCAAGGTAGGTGTTGTCGAAAGATTGAAGGTAAATAACATTGTTTTTTGTCGTGTATATTTGACGTATGATAGTATGAAGGGCTATGGGTAGGTATGTAATGAAGTGGAAGTGCAAGAGATGAAAATGGTGAATTGAAACGCAAAGAATTTTGTATATATGTGTGAGGGAGGAAAAGTCTTGAAATATTAAATCAAAGAAAATAGAGAATATTTATTTTTTTAATGTGAAAAGATTTGAAACATTGAACCAAATGAAACAAAAAATCAATTTTGAATTTATTATATATATATATATATATATATATGTATATATTTTTTTTGAGGTTGGTAGGTTTCTTGCATGGGTCCGGCTTGTGTCTAGTGGAAGTTTCCACTAGACACGTTGGATTGTGAATACGTGTCCACTCTTAGACACATGTCTGAATCCGGACGTGTCCAGTGAAAATTTCCACTGGATATAGGCCGTGTCCTTCTTGCATCTATTGCTTAGTTCATCTTGGCACTTTATTAGACTTGCTATTCACATGTAAAAGGAAGGATTTAATAAAAGAGAGAGCTAGCTACTTTTCAGCGCTGGCAATATATATATAAAATGGAAAAACAACATTCTAAAAAAAAAAACTGGAAAAACAAAACAAAGTAAAAAAATTTAAAAAAGAAAAATAAGCTAAGTTTGGACAAATCTATTTTAATCAAAAATATGTTTTTACATCCTTATAAAATCATTGCTACAAAAAAGAGGCAAAAGCCTATTCTTTTTCTTTTTTTGGATTGACGCCCACTTTTAAAAATTAACACCCTCGCTGGATCTCTTTTCCTCCCTTTCACTTTATCTTACTCTCACCCCCTTCTCTAGAAAAATTCAAATGACATAAATTGAAACTAGTTAATATTTCTTGCTACAATTTCTTCACATTCTCCAATATTCAAGGGAAAAAATTTTCATGGTCTCCAGTTTTCGTATTATTCTTCCTTTTAGTTATGGGCCTACTCCGATGCAAACTGGGCTTGTCATCCTATTGACCATTGTTTTACAACTAGCTACTATTCCTCCCTCATTTCTTGGCTTAGTGAAAAACAATCTGTTGTAGTCTATTCCAGAGTTGAGTACCGAGCTCTTACTGATACTATTTTTTTGTGCTTTTGTGGCCTTGCTGGCTCTTTGGGGACATGACTCCCCAGACCCCGAATACTATTATCCACTACAATAATCAGAATGCTATTCATATTGCTCATCTTCAAACTCAAGTTGTCTTCGTCCTCACCACCTCAAGTTTGAGATGAATGTTAATATTTTAGCACATGTTTAAATCTTTAAGGCATTAATTATCCTTGATCTTAGCCTAATCAAGGGCTACACATAGGTCAGCTAAAATCATGGAACCTGAATTGTCCCTGACCATAGCATACTTAAGGGCTCCCCATAGGTCAAATACTATGTGTATATATTCACATTTGTACAACACTCTTGATATACGTGAATACAAAGATTATTCAAAACTTTTCCACTAGTTCTTTCTTTGTCCTCTGTATTCAACTATAGGAATGGAATTCAGTGTTTTTAGTTTACTTGTAGGTCAACACGTACTTTATCAGGGCTTCTACAAGATTTAGAACAAACAAACCTCAATTGAATTTAGGAAGATCCACTTAAATGCAAGAGTAGTTCCACCACCACAGCTAGCTTTTCTGACTCTACCAAAATGGCATTCACTCCGGGACTATATTCTAATCTATCAAGCCTGGGTTGCTGAAATAATTACAGCCACAAAGAAACTTGCCAAACCAAATAGACCAAAGTGATCCCATAGGCTGCACTTTTTAGACTGCCTGAAGGTGTAGAGTTGTGTGAGGAAGAACCTGATAGAGAAAACAAATTAAAAAATTAAATTAAGAAAAAGAAAAAGAAAAAGAAAAAAGAAAAAAATAATCTTATTTCAACATTTTAGTTACACGACTTGTATTCAAACACCGGGCATAATTTTTATTTTTATTTTTAAATAAAACATGTAACTATAACTAAGATTAAAAGCAATTCAAAAGATTAAAACATTTCTACTAATTGTAACCATATATCAGACATTAAAGGTTGATATATTAAAGTAATTAAATACAAAAAGAAAAAGAGGAAAAACTCTTAGGTTAAAGTGAGAGCATCAATTCAATTTGTGAGTTCTTAGGCCTCAAATTTCAAATTTCCTATGATCTTCTCATTTCTTTCTCTGTGTGTTAAAAATACTTAATATTCTGAAAAAAAGAAAAAAAAAGGAAAAAAAAGAAAAAAAAGGGTTGATCATTGCAGAAATTCACAATTATTTGTACTAGAAAGCAAAGGAGATGGGTCCAAAATATATGTACTTCACTGGCATCCAACTAGTAACAAAGAAAATCTGGGGACTTACCATTGGTGGAAGATCGAGGAGGAGGTGCAACTGTAATAAAAGAGAAAGAACAAAAAAAAAAAAGTGTCGGATGAAACAACCATAACATGCTTATAATATTAGCAAAAAAAAAAACTTACCAGATAATCTAAAAAGAATTGATGTACAATTTAGGCCTTCGATGAAGTCATCTTCAACATTATAGTCTAATTACATTGATCCCATGATAATCCTTTTGGACCTTTCCCAATTGCCCAAACTATTCATCTATGAATTAGCCTTTTTAACCAGTTCACTCACCAATTGATGAAAAAGCAGTAAGCAAATTTGAATAGCGAAGACAGTTGGGAAAGGAAATACTATCAAAATAACCGTAAACAGCATTTGGAGAAGCCTATCATTGAAAAGCCCACTGAAACCTATAAATTCTATCACGATTTTTCACACAGGTTGATCAGCTTAAGGACATGGACAACAAGATCCGGATAGATGCAAATGGAGGTCCATTTTAAGGCAAGGATTTGGGAGAAAAATAATTTAGTAACAGTTCTTTCTTTTTGCCTTTTAATTACAATATTTTCTTTTATAATTTAAGTTCAAATTTTCTGTCTTGCTTTTCTTGCTCCACTCTATTTTCCACAAATAAATACATGTCACATATTCACCTATTTAATTAAATGCTAAATTTATAGCTTTCCTAATTATAATAGCCTAAAATAAATAAACAATCATAGTATTCCCACTGCCACCACCACCAGCCTTCGCTGGCCCCCCTATATATAAAGAGCGTCGATACCATCAACACCACTGGTAATGGCCGAACACTGCCACCAACCCACTGCCTAGGAAGAAATCCATCACTCTACTACTTTATCCCTCTCAAACCCATAAAAAAAGCCACCCAATCCTCATTCACAGACCTTTGAATCAGTGGCTATGCGACTCAGACGTTCTAGCCTCAACCACAGGGCCCCATGCATCTCTGCTCAAACATAAAAATTTTTCCATACATTTGTTTTGATTAGTAGGCATGACATCTATGTATAACTTCCAATAATAATTATTTGAAACCATTATAAGGATACAACTATAAGATCCACAAGAGTGAAAAACTAATTAACCAGATTATAAATTTATAATATGTTGATATCCTGAAGGGTTAATTTTTGTTGATGAAATGGAGAGAGGTGAAGGGAGGGTGGTAGTGTGGGGGTGCCAGGGCATGGGTTTCGTCAGAGTTAGTGGGTTGGCGGTGGTGGTTGGCATGTGACATGTTTTTATTGATGGAGTATAGTATGAAATAGGAAAAGTGAAACAAAAGATTTAGACTTGGAGGGTTTGGACAATGGATATCTCACTACACGTTTTTAAAATCGAGTCCAAATCTTTTGTCCCACTTTTCTTACTCCACTCTATACTCCACCAATAAAAAATTGTCAAATGTTCACCTAATGGTAGTATTAATAAGTCAATAATTGTAGTATTTAATTAATTAGGTGAACACATGACAAGTTTTTATTTGTGGAATATAGAGTAGAGCAGGAAAAGTAGAACAAAAGATTTGAACTCTTTTAAAATCCTACTTAATATATTTACAGGGTTGAAATCTCCCCTCCCCCAACTTTATACAACTATACTTAAAACAACATTCCACAAATAAGTTTTTAACCAAAAAAAAATTGCATTTTTCTCCTAAACGAAATGTAGAATATATCAAAAAAGAAATACAGAGACCCGAGATCTAGGATTGAGGGTAAAAAAAGGTATGTGCATTTATTGTTGCTACGCTTTTGTTGTGCCACATCAAAGGCCACACCATCCACTTATTTTCGACACTCTCTCTGACCTTACAATTGCACTTCCTCCAATATTTTCCCATCACTTTTATCTTTTCATCTCCCCATTATTACCATAACATAACAATTCTTCCATCCTTTCATCATCTTTTATTTTTTCTTTTTCTTCTCTCCATTTTATTTAGGCAAAAATCACATTTTCATACCTACATTTTCAGGTGATTTCCGTTTTGATCCCTACATTTTCATTTTACCGCTTTTAGTCCCTAAAATGAAAAACGCATTCCATTTTGGTCCTTGCAATTACTCACTTAACAGAAATTGCTAATGTGGCAAACAAAATGTACCGTTGGCACAGTAAATGTTGACGTAGACATTTAAAATAATATTAAAAAAATTTATTTGTTATTTAATAAATGCCACATCAAATCCATGCCAGCTTAGAATTTTAAATTTTAACTGATCAATTAAAAAAAAAACAAAATTAAAAATAAAAAATCACATGAATTCAGATCTAACATCCTCTTCATCAAGAATACAAAAGAGCACAACCAAGAAAAAATCATACAAACCTAGAAAATCACACACAAGAACACAAGAAAATCAAACTCAGAAAAATCATAAATGAATATTGTACAAAACAAAATCAATCCACATATATACATAAACCAAATTAAAAAAAAAAAAAAAAAAAAACTTGAATTCAGATCTGGTAATTCGTTGGTTTCTCTCTCTTCATCTCTCTCTCTCAAACACAGAAAAGAAACAAACAAATCTTAAGTTGGGCTTTGAATCTAACGCTAAGTCCAAAAAAATTGCATTTTGTAATTGCATTCAAAATCAAATGGAGATAGATGAAAGGAATCAATTACCTTAGTTCATTGAGAAAATTTATCAAACACCATAAAGGCCAACAACAACCCATGAATACAACAATTACAACCAAATCTGAACAAGGTGAAAACCCAGATCAGCAAAATCATAACCCACGATTACATATTCAAAATTTCAGAACCCAAACCCAAAACTCAACCTAGTTTTTTTTCACCAATTACGTAGAGACAAAACTCAAAGTCATTCAACAATTACCCAAAGACAAAACTCAAACCCATATTTTTTGGCCCCAAACACAAAACTCAACATAGATTTTCTATGCTTTATGAGAAACCAAATATAAAACTCAAAACTCAAATCCCAAATCGATGAACAAAATCCAAGTTTCGAAACTACAAATAGCCACGGATTTAGAGAGAGTTGGGTTTTTGGCCATGGGTTTAGAGAGAGAGAGTTGGGTTTTCGGCCAAGGTTGAGAGAGAGAGGGCAGGCTTTTCAGTCTGAGGGTGTTGGGTTTTGGCCAAGGTTTAGAGAGAGAGAAAGTTGGGTTTTCGGCCTTGAATTTAGAGAGAGAGAGTTGGGATTTCGGCCATGAATTTAGAGAGAGAGAGAGAGAGAGAGCTCACCTTCAATGGAAACCACCTTCAGTCACCTCCAATCGACCTTCACCCGAAACCACCATTAGCCACCTCCACCTTCACCTTGAGAGAGCGCTTGAGATTTTCACCGAGAGAAAGAGAGCTTGGAGATTAGAAATTGATAAATTAGAAATTCTAATTTCTATATTATTCACGGAGAGAGAGGTTGAAGCTTGTAGAAAGACTTTTTTTATTTATATTATTTTTTTCTATTTAAATTAAAATTGATAAATTAGAAATTCTTTATTTTTAAAATTTTAAATTAAAATGCTGAAGTGGCATGTTTTAAAGACTAATGGCCCGTTTGGATGTTAAAAAAAGGAGGGGGAGTAGAGTAGAGGAAGGGAGAGTAATCCAATTACCTTGTTTGGAAGTTTTTTAAGGAATGAGGGAGAGGGGTTTGGAGGGGTTTGGAGGGGTTTCAACTCCCTCTAACCCCCCATTTTTAATTCCCCCAAATTGGAGAGATTTGGAGGGGGAGTAGACTACATAAACTATTGACTAAGTAAATTACCTAATTTACCCTTATTATATTAACAAAATTATATAAGGGGAAGGGATAATTACTCCCTTCCCCCTTATTAATTTTAAAAACATCCAAACAAGGTGGAGGGGAATCATTCTCCTCTACTCTCCTCTCCACTACTCCCCTCCCCTCTACTCTCCTCTACTCTCCTCCCTCTCTAAACTTCCAAACAGGCCATAAATGATTTTTTAATATTATTTTAATGTTCACGTCAGTATTTACTGTACCAACAGTGACATATGGATATTATTTTAATATTTTTTAATTTTGCCGTTTGCCACTTGTGCATTTTCCGTTTTTGATGTAACGGCAGGGACTAAAATGAAACTCAATTTTCATTTTGGGGACTAAAAACGGTAAAATGAAAATGTAGGGGTCAAAACGGGAATCACCTAAAAATGTAAGGATGAAAATGTCATTTTCGCCTTTTATTTACTATAAAAATTGTTATTTTCTTTTCCATTTAATCCATATTTTACGAATGACATCAATCAATCAAGCCTAGAATTTGATAGCTTTGATCCTAAATTTAGGCCAAAAAAGAGAGTAAAAGAAAAATATAATGGCTTTATAAGAGACTGTAAAAACAATAATTTTAGGAACAGAGTAAGTTTAGGAGTACAGTAAATCTTTAAAAAAATTGTCTGTTAATGATACATGAAAGACTTGTCATTATGGCAAATTTTGGCCATAAAAAATTGAACCTCTATGAAACCAATTCAAAATTTCTAACAAAAAATTCAGAATTGAGACCCATAAGTTGATACTAACCAGTCCAGATCCACAGTTTAATGGATCTCATCAATTACTTTTCAAATTCATGTTCAATGGTAAAATTTAGAACAAATCTTTTGGAATTTGTGACATCAGGAACTTTAAAATATCAGAAAAGTTATGGTGATAACGAAGACAAATAATAATAGGCAAGCATTTGATGACACATCATATATACATGATTAAACCCAAACTCATCTCATTAAAAAATTCAACCAAAAAATATTAAACGATATCAAAACTAAATATTCAAATAAAAACAAATCAATTTACATGTCATAACTCACGAAACAGTTAAAAGTATTCTTGTAAATCAATTGACACATTTTGATATTTTTAACAAACACATCCAAAGTTTAAAAAGTCCCACACCAACTATTGATGTAAAAAAAAAAAAAAAAAAACCCACAAAGCATATCAATAATTCAAATGCAAGTCACTCTAACTAAGGAAATAAAGACTAATACCACCAAAAATAACCATATAAAACCGAATTCTAATTAAGGAGAGCCAAATAAAGAAAAAGAAAAAAGAGAAGAAGATCTGAAAAACCTTTGCATGATGACTTCTTGGTATCAATACCGCACTCCTTAGGAAGCTTATTAACCTCCTCCGAGGAAATGTTGTAACTCTTCAAGACGTCGGTATTGGATAACAAGTCGCAGAGGCACTTGAGATCATAGGTGACTGTCTCATTCAATTGCTTACAGCATGTTGCCGTTGGATTAGAGGAACCCTTTAAGTATGGTTGACAATGAACTAGGTTCTGCAAGCATGGGAATGATTCAGCACCCCCTGAACTTGCCGGACGAAATGCGTCGGAAGTTATCTGAGAGAAACCCACAAAAATCCATGAAGAGAACAAAGCAAGCAATGTTAAAATATGCTGTTTGTTGGAAACCATGATGTTAATTATAATGAGAACACAAACAAAGGAGGGTTTCTATATGCAGCATCATGTAAAGAGCATAGATAGAAACTGCAGCTATCTATGTAGGTTTTAAGAGTAGTCCCTCGTATACAACAATTTCACAAGCCCATGGGTTTAAGCCTGTAACTTTTAAAAGTTTGTCAACTAAACTTTGTTATGAAAATATTGTAGCCGTAGGTTTATAAGGGTTTTAAATATTTGTTTTGGAAGTTATTCCTACTTCCTACTTTGTCTCTGTCTCCACTAAATAACCATTTTTTTCTAGGAAAAATTATTTAATACTTTGTGACGTGGGAATGAAAAATCTTTTATTCCATTTTTTTATTCCACCTGATGCTAGTATATTTACATGTACTTGATATTTGTCCAATTACTTTATTAGTAAAGTTAGACTCTTTGTAATTGTGGCATATATATATTTTTGACCACATGTTGTCATCGCAATAAGTTTCGTACATTGGAGGTATTGGTCCTCAGCTTTACCCTATATATAGCATAAACCCTAGCTATGCATTATGGTTTAAGATTATGCCAAGTGACACATTTTTTAAGAAACAATGAGATTCTCTTCCTTTAACATTCAACCTTACCAAAATCGAAAGTTTGCATGGATTAATTAATTGTCCGGTCTAAATTAGTCAAATGCATTGATTCTCATGTATTAATTCTTTATAGATGATGACACCAAATATTTATATAAAATGAATTTATATGGATATTTTTTATATTAAAAAAATTATAGTTATATGGTATTTTAGTTGCTTCTCTCTTATGTTTGTCCAATTGTGAGGTGTCGTACATAACATGCTCCCAATTAATTGAGTTTGGTTCTAATTAATGCCCCAAGTTCTAATCCTTCCAACTTCCAAGCATTGATAAAATCATGGTTTTCGGTGGTCTTGCTCTTTTTTGGAGAATGGGTGTGGATTTAGAAGTGGTTTTCTCTGATAAGAATATGATAGTTGTTTTGGTGTATTCGGACCCCCCCTGAAGGCCCCCTAGCTTCTTTTTTCTATCTATGGTCCATATCAACGGTCTAAAAAGAGGAATTTTTGGGTTTTGCTTGAAAGCATGGTGACTGCCTTTATAGGCCCTTGGGTTGTGATTGGGGATTTTAATTGCATAAAACGGGCTAGGGAAAAATGTGGTGGGAGAGTAGTAGCAGAAAGCTCAGCTAATTGCCTTAGAGATTTCATGATGAATTCGGGTGCTATTGATTTAGGATTCATTGGTCCTTCCTTCACATGGTCAAATAGGAGAGAAGATCTAGCCAACATAAGAGAAAGATTGGATCAGTGTTTGTGTGATCAAGGTTGGCAGACCTTATTCCCCAAGGCTGGGATTAGACATCTTTGTAACTTTAATTTGGACCATAATCCAATTATGCTGGATACCAATTTGGAAACTGAGATGGGCTCTCGACCTTTTCGGTTTGAAGCAATGTGGACCGAAGAAGAAGAAAGCAAAATGGTGGTGGAAAATGCTTGGCAGACTAGGGTGGAAGGTTCCCATGGATTTAGGCTAGGAAAAAAACTATCAGTAACCAGTAGTGAGCTAGTGAGGTGGAACAAAAACTCCTTTGGGAATACAAAGGACAAAATTAAAGACCTCCAAGACAAGCTTTTGAAGATCCAACAAGCAGCGCCCACGAAAGAGAACTTGAACCTTGAAGCATCTCTAAATTTAGAGCTTGATGAATAGCTAGCCAGAGAAGATTTGAGACTGCGTCAAAATTCTAGAGAGTTATGGGTTAAAGAAGGAGATCGTAATTCTAGATTCTTCCACCTTTCAACCATCAATAGAAGGAGAAGGAACTACATTTTTGAAATCAAGCTGGAAAATGGGTCTTGGATCAAAGACCGGGAGGATATTCAAAGATATTTTTTGGATAATTTTTCATCCTTATACAATAAGAGCCATCCTTAGTTTCCTGAGAATCTTGAGAGTCTCATACAACCTTGTGTGACTGACCAAGATAATTTGGAGCTTTGTAGAGTACCCTCTAGAGATGAGATTAAAAAGGTATTGTTTGGAATGAAGGCTCTTAAAGCCCCAGGGCCTGATGGCTTCCCAGTGCTCTTTTATAAGCACTACTGGGTTATTGTTGGTGATCAACTAACGCTTGCTGTCTAGGGCTTTTTCTACAATGGTTGGTTGCTGAAGGAATTCAATAAGACATTTATTTCTCTTATTCCTAAAAAGAAAGGTGCACAAAATTTTTAACATTTTCGCCCTATCGGTCTTTACAATGTGTGCTATAAGGTGATATAAAAAATTATTGTGAATAGGCTGAGACCTTTGCTAAACAAAATGATAGATCCAGCTCAAGTAGCCTTTGTGCCGAATAGGTGGATAAATGAGAATGTGGTACTAGCCCATGAGATTGTGCATACTTTCAAACATACAGGGAAGAAAAAAGGTCACCTTGGTATCAAATTAGATTTCCAAAATGCCTACGATAGAATGGAATGGAGTTTCTTGATAGCGGTTCTTAAAGCCTTTGGGTTTAGCAGCAATTTTACCAAGCTCATCCACCAATGCTTATCTTCAGTAGAGTTTACCTTATTGTTAAATAGGGGCCAATGTCCAAGCTTCTTCCCTTCTCAGGTTCTTAGACAGGGTGATCCTTTATCGCCTTATCTCTTCATCCTAGGAAGTGAGGTGCTTTTGAGACTCTTAAACAGGGAAGTATCACAAAAAAGGCTTTCGGGGGTTAAAGTTTCTAACACTGCTCCACCTATCTCCAAGCTATGCTACGCGGATGACATTATTTTGTTTTGTAAAGCTAAATCTGTTGAGATTGCCATCCTTAAATCCTGCTTGGAGAAATTTTGCTCTTGGTCGGGTTAGCTTATTAGCGTGGAGAAATTTGGCTGTTTTCCGTCTAAAAGGGTAAGTTCCCACTTCATTAGTTAGGTTAAGCATACTTGGGGACTCAATACGTTGCCTCAAAATGCCACCTATTTTGGGGTCCACCTCTTTCTTTCCAAGAGCAGAAATAAAGATTTCAGATTTATTAAAGAAAAGCTAGACAACAAGTTATGTGGCTGGAAAAGTAAAAATTTGTCTCGGTCAGGTAGAGCTACTCTCATCAAATCATTTGCTCAAGCAATTCCGATCTATGCCATGTCCGCTATTTTGCTCCCTAAAGGCTTGTGTGACCAACTTGATGCTTTAATTCGTAGATTTTGGTGGAATCCAAAAGCAAAATCAGGTCTGTACTGGACTCCAATGTCATGGTCGTCTTTTTGTTGGCCCCAAAAGGAGGGAGGCTTGGGTTTCAGAAACTTCTGGGACTTCAACCAAGCTCTCCTCTCCAAATTTGGCTGGTGGATTATTTCAGGAAATGATTGCCTCTGTGTTCAGGTTTTGAAAGCAAAATACAAGGTTCGAAATAATTGGATTTCCCTCTCCTTTTCGGGTAAAGCTTTTCCTTTTTGGAAAAGTTTAATGGGCATCAGACACCTTGTAGCTAAGGTAGCTTGCTTTCAAGTTGGGAATGGTGCTTCAATTTGAATCTGGTCTGATCCTTGGATTCCCAACCTCCTAGGCTTTATCCCTTCTCCTAAAGAAGGTGCTAACTTAGAATTGGCTTTGGTGGTTTTGCAATTATTAATGCCAGAGCAAAGAAATTGGGACATGGCCAAATTAAATTATTTTTTTGAAGAACTAGTGGTTGAGCTAATTCTAAGCATTCCCATCCCTATTTTCCAAATGGAAGATTGCTGGGCTTGGATAGCTTCAAACTCTGGGTTATTTTCTGTTAAATCTGCTTATTGGCTCTCGAGAGTGGAATCTCCTCCCTCCAATATTGATGCTGTTAGGGGTCAGATTTGGAAGACAAAAATACATGAGCATTTCAAGATGCTTCTTTGGAGAATTGCTGCTAACTTGCTGCCATCTAAAGAGATAATTAGCAGATTTAATGAAAGTATGGATTTATGCTGCCTTCTCTGCAGTTCAGCCGTGGTGACAACCTTGCATCTATTCACGGTTTGTCCCCTTTCTAAATCATTGTGGTACCAAAGCCAATGGGGGTTGAGAATGGAAGTTTTGAATTTTGAATCCCCTTCAGAGTTTGTCAATTTTCTTTTATCTCCGAATTTTGCGAGTAATCTGTTGCCTAGCCAAAGAGAGGACTTTTTGTTATTTGGTGCCATCCTTTGTAACCCCATGCATATGTATGGATACACCTAAAGATATATAATATGATGCATAATATAATATATATATATATATATATATATATATATATTATTTAAATACTATTGATAGTCATTTTTATATTTTGTTAACTCTTTTAAAAATTTTATAAGGATATTATTAGGTATAAAATGTAAATTGTCCATATTTTTTATAAAAAAAAATTATTGTGAAACCTTTTTTTTTTTACGATTCATTTATTCTAGACTTTTTTGTTTTTGTACTTAATAACTCAATTGGATGAATATTTATTATGTGATTCCACATTTGATTCTAAAATTAAGAAATAAGACTCTTTATGAATAAACAATTTAGGACACATGGGGCAAAATTGGAACTCTAATTTGGAATTATAATTTGAGTTTCTCTTAGTTTCACCTATATATATATATATATATATATAAAGAGAGAGAGAGAGAGAGAGAGAGAGAGAGAGAGAGAGAGAGAGAGAGAGATTTTCTAGGTATTTTTATAAAATTAATTTATATAGATATTTTTATATTAAAAAATTATAAGTACTTCTCTCTTAGAGCATTCTCATCAAGGATCTCAAAAAATTTAGTATTTAACATCTCAAAAACCTATTTTATTTATTTTAACAACTCACTTTACAATACACCCAACATCAAAGGTTTTATATTTTTTTTACTACTTCATTAATTAAAGAGAGAGAGAGAGAGAGAGAGAGAGAGAGAAGAAAAGATAGTGAGAGAGAGTCCAATGACAAGAAAAGAGGAATAGTGAGAGAGAGAAAAGATATTTTAATTAAAGTAGTATTAAAATATTATTATATTTATAAGATTTGAGCTACAGTGGACTATCATAGATAGCAGTCCACTGTAGCTCAGATGCTAAAAATTTTAACACTAACACCTTTGTTGTAGTGTGCTTTTTTGGAATGAGATGCTAAAAAATAACATTTTTTTTTTTTTTGAAACCTTTAATGTGAATGCTCTTATGATTGTCCAATTGGGAGGTATCCTACCTAACATACTCCCAATTTGAGTTTGGTTCTAATTAATGCCCCCAAGTTCTAATCCTTCCAAGTAATGACAAAGTCAAGTTTGTTTATTTGTTTTTTGATTTAATTTAATTTAAGGGGTCAAGTTAAATATATCAATATTTTTTAACCACAAAATAACACACACCACACATACTTCAAAGATATCTTTAACATGGTTTATTATAAATTTATTTTCTAGTATATAAGAAAATTTCATCAAGTCAATTTTAAATAATTCAAAACAAATATTTTCTTTTTATTAAGTTGTGTAATTATCATTTAAATTATATTAATCACGATTAATATTCTTCAAATTTTTTTATTAAATAAAATAAAGATTAGACATTAGAGTAAAAACGATAATTTTACAAAATTAAAAGTATACAAAGAAATTAATTTTAGATAAATTAAATAATAAATTTCATTTTTATATGTCTTAACGCATAAAATGCATGGTAAAAAAAAAATATTGACAAAAAAAAATGAAAAAAAATATTTTAAGTGGAAAAAAAAAAAGGAGAAATCATTAGATCTCCCAAATTTTTAACCATAAAAACCATTGCATCGTTTCTTCTAATAGTAATTGGAAAAAAAAAATCATGCATTCATATATCTCTAACTATAATTAGTAATCCTGTTTGGAACTTAAGCCAGTATAGACGACTATGGATCACTGGTAGAACTATAATCGATATATATATATATATATATATATATTAATATGTAAAGCTTAGAGAAAATCTAATTAGATTCTACAATTGAAGTCCAATTTTGTGCCATGTGTTCCAAATTATTTATTTTTAGAGAGAGTTTTAGTTCTTAATTTTAGAGTCAAATGTGGGATTAAATCATAAATATCTATCCAAGTGAGTTATTGCGTACAAAATCCAAAGAGTCTAAAATTAATGAACATAATTTTTTTTTTAAATTATACAATTTATATTTCTACCTAATAATATTCTTACAAGACTTTTTAAAGAATTATATATATATATATATATATATATATATAAGAATGAATATCAATAATATTTAAATTATATATATGTAAGAATTATGCTATGCATCTTAATGTATATTTTTTAAGTATATCCATGCATATGCATGAGATTACAAGCTAGTTTTAAATAAAAATTAAGAATATGTTTCAAAAAAGAAAATGTAGAAAAGGTACTAGTAAAAATTTGATAGATCAGTTTTAAAAATACAATAAATTAATATATACATATATAATATTCAGGAAATGAAAAATATTTTCTTTTAAAAAAAAAACTTTTACAAATGAGATTTACTTTATCTTGTTTTAAGATATATCAAGATCATCTAGATTTCCTAAGAAACTCTATTTGGTAGAGTTCTTTAAATCCTCATCTTTCTTTTAGAATAAAATGTTCAAATTATGCAATATCATCAATTTACTAAATATATGTTTTAAACACTCCTAAAATTAATGACTTATCTATAGCCAAAAAAAAAAAGAAAAAAAAAAAGAAGAGAATATGAAAACATATGAATTTTTTTTTTTTAAATAATTCTAAATCATTGTTGCATTTCAACTGAAAAAATTAAGTAACGCCCCAGTAAAGGCTGAGATATTTGCACTACAACCCAAGACAATAATCTTGATGCAGTTGATGATGCAACACTGTTGATGCCTCAACTCCCTTCCAAATCAGCAAATTCCCTTCCAATATTTTCTCTTTTTGTATGCTGAAATTTTATTGACCTGAAGCCTCCCAATCCAGCTAGAATTCCTTGGATGATATGGCCGTTCGACACAACCATTTCCTCCTAATTCACCGCTTGAATAAATCATTAATACTTTAAATGAGTTTTTGTACAATTACATTTTCAATACAAAGGGCCCATTAAGTAAAATGTACTTATATTTTAAAATTTTTAAAAATAAAACAGCGGGAAGGGTGAAATTTTAAAAAAAGCCATGGCCCCAGGTTATGACATTTGTCCATGCCTTCTCATATTTAGAACATTACTGTAATTCAATCATCAATGCTAATTTTTTTTAGATTTGACACATCTGATGTAGGTAGATTTTTATTGTGTTTGGTGTGCTAAATGCTAAAATTTTAGCATTTAGCACACCTAATGCTAATGCCAATGCTTTAAGACCTTAGACTCAAAGGAACACAAAAAGGACAAACAAGACCCAGGACGAGGACAAATAGGACCCAAAAATTATTGACTTACAGTCTCTTCTTTTTCGCTAGATCTAGTATCTCTCTCTCCTCTTTCAGTAACATATTGACTTACGGTCTCTCACTCTACTGCTGCCGCTAGAAAGTCACCGACTCACCGCCATGGTCAGAGTCCCATTTCGCCGATCTCCTCCTCCCACTTCTTCTTTTCTTCATTAAATAACCCACAAGCTCTTTCTTCTGTTCTGTTTTAGTTTGGCTTTTTATTTATTTATTTATATTTTTTGGTCCTTATTGTTTTATGCGCTTGATAGCCTTAACCCAACTTTATTTCTAATAAGTTCCAACTTCCAACTTCCAACTTCAGCCCCTACCAAAATGGCCAAATACCATCTTTGACCAAAATATTTTGTAATCTACCACTGTTTTCAAAATATGTAGTAATCTACCATATTTTTGAAACTCGAGTATGACATGGAACTCAAGTTTCAAAAACTTGAATTCCATAAAAAGTGCCACTAATGTGGATTATTTTAATTAAAAAATGTGACATGAAACTTGAGTTTATGAAGCTCGATTTTTGTGCAATGTGTTACTTGAGTTTATAAAACTTGAGTACCAAATTCCATAGTGCGCACACATTACTTGCCTTGTCACCTTCTGCCACTCACCCCACTAGCCATAACCAACAACTTTTTGCCACTAGAGATCAAAATCTTCATCGCTGATCATTCGCCCTAACTTTGACGACCACAACAAATGCTGGTTGGAGTCATTAACTAGCTCTAGCGACTGCTTTGTGGGTCTCGTGACATTATTCTATCATTGCCAAACCATGATTCCATCGTGGTTCTAGTAGTCTTCCTCCAACGACCCATTGACACACCTTTTAGTTACCAATCGTAGCTTCGATCATCACGTTGCTGCCAGATTTCTTTCCTTGGGTACCGATATGCTCTTCTATTGTTCAACTCATTGTCTTTGGTCTGATATGACTTGATTCTCAGTTTGGGTAATCCTTGTCAGAACCCTTTTCTTTATGGATTTGGTAATTTTGTTTTGGAACCTAATGTTGTTTGTGTTACTAGCGCATTTGGTAGATCGTGGTGTTAAGATCGGTGTGCATGGTGTGGTAGGGATGTGGTAGATTAGCGTCTTGGTTGCTAGGTTTGTAATGGGATGCTTCTCAAAAATAGCTTCTCAATCTGAAATCCTTGATTTTCTCCAATTTGGGTAACCTATCAGAACTCAAGTTTTATTTACAAGGAACTCGTGTTTTTTAAACTCGAGTTCCACATGGAGTTTTTTAATTAAAAAATCCAAGTCAGCGGGTGCCACAGTGGCATTTTTTATGGAACTCGAGAGTTACATGTCAAACTCGAGTTTCACAAACTCGAGTTTTAAAAAAGTAGTAGATTGCAAAATATTTTGGCCAAAGATGGTATTTGGCCATTTTGGCCCTTCAGCCCCTTTATTAATTTATTTGAACAAAATAATTTCATAACTTTTTTTTTTTTTTTTTTTTTTTTTTTTTTTTTTTTTTTGTGTTTAACACCCAATCACATGAAGATGAATTCAAACTTAACTTCCTTTTATTAATTTTTTTTTTCCATATTTTACATCCTCCAATCTGAAGATGCTATGTCATCTTATCACATATTTAAGAATAAGCACAAACACACCCAATAAATTCTAATACCCATCTATTAATTCAACCAAATTGGGAGTTTATTGAGATGATATTAGGTGTGGTAGAATATATTGAATTTTAAGTAAAAATGTGATGTGATAATCTCTTATTAGATAGTGTAAAACTTACACTCCATCCTAACCAAATTTGAACATTTTATAAAATAGCGGTAATCCCAAAACAATACACCAATAATAATTGGTATCAAACTATTTCATTCCCCTGACCAAACCGATACATTCTCCATTACGAAATTGACTCTCTTGGGCCTGGTCCCCCTTAGCCCCCCTTAGGTCCATCCCTGGGTATCAATTTGGTCTTTGAACTTTCAATTTGAACAACTAACCTTCGGCACTTCTAAAAATATATATATATATATATATATATATATATAAACTTATGGCACTTTAGTTTTGTAACATGTTAAATCTTTTATTAATATTTTCCATTAAAAATATATGCATTTAATCAAGTGATATACATATAGATTTGGCAAAATCACTAATTTGGTCCTTACATTTTAGGGTCACAATCAATTTGGTCTTTACATTTTTGTAGCAGTCAATTTGATCTTTATTATTTTCTACTTGCAATCAATTTAGTTTATACCGTTAACTCACAGAGAGAAACGCCTATGTTGCAAATGGTGTACATATATGGCTTCTAAATTAATATTAAAAATTTTACTTAACATTAAACAATGTCACGTTAACTTTAAAAAAGAAAAAAATAAAAAAAAATAAATAAATCCAGATCTTTCTCTCTTTAACGTCTCCCTCTCTTTCCTCTAATATCTCATTCTCTCTTCCCAGCCGCCATCGCAACCCCACCAACACCACTAGTCTAGCCACCGCAATAGGCAAACACACCACCACCTTTACCACTTGTAAAACCCTTCTATCCCTTGTTCAGGAACGGGTCCATTGTGGCTGACCCACCCACCTCTGCCCCTTTCGAACCCAGCAACTAATATGGGTTCTGATTGTTGTTGTTGTTTTGGCTGGATCTCTCTGTTACTCACTCATTGACAGGAGCATAGATTTATTGTTTTAGCTGGATTTGTGTAAAAAAACTACATAGATCTATGGTGACGTTGGCTCAAGAAATAGGAGTTTTGAAAGCAATTTTTGAAGGCGATGCTTTAACTATGAATCAAGCCATAAACTCTGAGGTCAATTAATCATATTATTCAAGGCTTTCCAATTTACCAATTTCCAGCACACCTGGCAAGAGAATAACAATGTAGCTCATGAACTGGCATAAATGGCATGAAGAACACCAATACGCAAATTTCGAAGGGTACGAAACCGTTTGGGGTATTGTATGTTCTACTATCTGTACATTCTTTGTCCTTCTAATTAATGTACTTTCATCTTTGAATTAAATGAAATTTCAGTTTGGAATAAAAATATATTTTTGATCTGATCTTTGATTTTTTGAAGAGAGAAATAATAGGAGAGAGAGAGAGAGAGAGAGAGAGAGAGTTGGTTGTTCTTTTGTTTTTTTAGAAATGGTATGTCTACAACATTTTTACAACAAATTCTAAGTGGTAGATTGTTAGTAGTTGTTGTTGTTGGGGCAAAAAAGTAATCTTAGTGTTAGTTTCAAATTTGAACCAATAACAACTAACCACATGTGATTTGTTGTAAAAATGTTATAGACGTAGCATCTCTCTTTTGTTTTGTTTTTGTTTTTTTGTTTTTTTTTTTTTTTTTTTTTTTTCAGATTTTTAGCTGACATGGCACTTTTTTGTTGACAAAAACTTTTTAATATTATTTTAAAGAGAAATGTTACGTCCGCAACATTTTCATAACATTTTTACAACAAATTATAGGTGGTTAGTTGTTATTGGTTCGAATTTGAATTTACCATTGAGATTACTTTTTTACCTCAACAATAACAACTAGTAACAATTTGTCATTTAAGATTTGTTGTGAAAATATTATAAAAATATTGTGGACATAAGATTTCTCTATTTTAAAAGCTACATAATCATCATTTGTGTTAACAATGCAAACCGTTTACCATGTAAGCATTTTCCGTTAGTGAGTTAACGATAGGGACCAAATTGATTGTAAATTGAAAATAACAGATAATTGACTGCTACCAAAATATATGGATCAAATTAATTGTGATCCTAAAATGTAGGAACCAAAATAATGTTTTCGCTATAGATTTTTCCACACAATCAATACTCTTGAAATATCATTATGATCATCCACACATTGTATATATGATTAATCTGGTAATGGAAAATACTAACAAAATGTGCTATTGTTCACAAAACTAAATTGTACGGAATCACTTTTTTTTGATAAGCAGAGTTAATTCTTAATTACAAAAAAAGGCCTCAAGTCTGCAGAAAATAAGTAAATCAAACATTGAAAATATATTTAGCAAGACCAAAGGAGCTTGGCTCCCCTAATCTACTCTCCAAAGGATTATGTACATATATTATTGAGACATATGACTCTGAAAATTCGCGTCCTTAAGACATTAATCGTCAAAGATAAACCCACCATTCCCCTCTCTTCCTTTCTACGCATTCAAACCATGCCAAGTTGCTAATTTTACATCTTCTCAGTTACCATTATATCCGTAAGTATACCACATTTACAAAGATAATTGAAACTCATTTTTGCAAGATACAAACATCTCACTTTTTAAAATCTCCCTACTCTATCCTTCCATTATAGTTTGTTAATTAGTTATGAAGGTGATCAAACCCTCTTAAGTACAAGTGTACAACTATACAAATAGGTAGAGTAGCAACCAACACAAATAGGACAAAACTCAATCCTAAAATGCTCGTTGAAATGGAATTCCTTGACATTTTAATAGCCCTCGGCTTGGTCAAAACTACAACATAAAGTAGATAACATTAAATCATATTAAAGAACTGAAAGACCAGCCTCAAAATTCACAAAGCAAACAAGAATTTTCTAACCAAAACTACCCAATTCAAAAATTCAGAAATTTCACAAAGCCACCCAATAAGTCAAAATTCAGAACTAAAAAACCCATCAATTTAAACTACCAAACAACTCAAAATTCAGACATCACAAAGCAAACAAGAATTTCCAACCAAAATCCAGAAATTCAGTTACCAAAAGAGCCCCAAGCAGCTCTCAAAATTGAAAAATATCAACAAGGATTACAGAGATTATAAAACATACCTCTCAAGGCACATAAAAAAGAAAAAAAGAAACTAATAAAAAACACAAAGTATGAGAAACCCTAACAATTCGTTATCAAAAAAATAAAAGGCAACGGAGCAAACAAACAATCTAAAAGAAACTCATGTAACAGAATCTAAAACCATATATATTAACACCATGACCAAATAACAATATAAAAAAGACCAAATAACAATATAAAAAAGATCAAACAATCTAGAGTTCAGACTTCTTTCTTTAGGAGGAGTGAGAGAAAGTGGAGATAAGAGACATAAAGAAACCGACCAGAGAGAGAGAGAGAGAGAGAGAGAACCACTAAATCAACCAGAAAGAGAGTACCTAACTGTGAGTCATGGCAGGGGAGGGACAGTGAAAGAGACGGAAAAGATGAGACTCTGATTGAGAGAGATACAGGGTGAGTGAAGAGAGAGAATGAAGGGAGGAGAAAAATAAATGTTTTTCCTTTTTTATTCTCTAGCGAGTAACAAACCCTCCTCAAGTTGGATCCGGATCCTCTCCATTTCCCTTTGAAATGGAGAGGGTCCAGTACACGGTAGGGATTTTTTTTTTAAATGATCAACGCTCAAAAACATGTCACGTCATTTAAAATGTTAAAACATATTTAACTGGGGTTCAACTTCTTTAACTCAATCGGACAAAGACAAACCACAGTCTCTCTCACCAAACCTATCTAAATATTTCAAACTCTCTTTCTCAAATCAACAGAAAATGTTTGCTTCCCATACGTTTTGATTTTTTTTTCATTTTTTGTGAAGCAAATGCCCTTATTTTTTTCTTTTTCTTTTTTTGGATGGTGAAATGCCCTTCTTTCTTGAACTACACCAAACCCAGAAAATGAAGAACAAAATCACATCTGCAAACCTTCTCCCTACAACCGCTGCTTGTTCTAAAGAGGCAAAATGGGTGAACCCAGATCGAGCTATCTCGGTGTGATGTTTCAATCTGGCCACCAGCGAAACAGATAGTTAAATTGGGTGTGAGTTTGGTGAATCGGGATGGCTTTGTGTCTGAATTTGGCCCAAGTACCATTTGGATTTGAATGTTCATGGTTGAAGTAGATCGGTTTTTGAGTTTGGTGGGTGATATAGAAGAAGGCTTGTGTCATTCAATTGAATTGGGTTTCTGGAAATTTTTTGCGTCCATGGTTTAGTGTGAACTGTGAATTTATTTTGGGGTTTATGGTGTGGATTTTGGAAGCTATTTTTTTTTTTTTTTTTTTCGTTGAGTAATATTGATATGCATTTGGCTGGTGGGGGGGGGGGGGGGGTCAGTTGTTCTTTTTTTTTTTTTTTTTTTTTTTCTATTTTTTCTGTTTGTTTAACAAAAAAGTTTGATGGATTTGTTATACTTGTGTTAAAAAAAAACTTGGATTGTTGTTTATTTAATCTCATATTTTTCATTATCTGTGTTTTGTTCTTCATTTTCTGGGTTTGGTGTAGTTCAAGAAAGAAGGGCATTTCGCCATCCAAAAAAAAAAAAAAAGAAGGGCATTTGCTTCACAAAAAATGAAAAAAATCAAAACGTATGGGAAGCAAACATTTTCTGTTGATCTGAGAAAGAGAGTTTGAAATATTCAGATGGGTTCGGTGAGAGAGACTGTGGTTTGTCTTTGTCCGATTGAGCTGTTAAAGAAGTTGAACCCGAGTTAAGTATGTTTTAACATTTTAAATGACGTGGAACGTTTTTAAGCGTTGATCATTTAAAAAAAAATCCCTACCGTATACTGGACCCTCTCCATTTCAAAGGGAAATGGAGAGGATCTGGATCCCCTCAAGTCTGGAGAGGGTAATGTCCAATGTTAATATTGTGGGATAAAATATTGAGACTAATGCGTGAGTTTTTTTGAACCTTTAGTTATATATTTGCTGAAATATTAAAATAGTTATACTAATGTGAATGCTCTTATTAAAATAACATACATCAAAGTTCATTGGTGTTATGTATAAAATTTCTCATATTTATTGGACATGAATTTTTTTTTTCTTTATTTGAGAAATAAGACTTTGCATATTATTAAAGAATGCCCTTCAAATTAGCCTAGACTACATCGAAAACGTCTGATGGAACGTCTTCCATCCAAACTAACAAATGAGGATAGAAAAGTGCTCTTCTTGCTAAAGAGTGAGCAACTTTGTTACAATGCCTACGCACATATGAAAACGTACATTTTCGGAAACATGAGGCAACGTATTTTACATCCTCTGCTAAATGACCAAACTAAGCAAAGGAGTGGTTATTGCTTTGGAGCGCATTGATGAGAATTGTAGAATCCCCTTCAAGAATAACTCTGTTTAGCCCTATCTCAATTGTGAACTCAAGAGCCCGTCTTGCAGCAAGTGTCTCCACCTCCAGTATTGTTGCAAGTAGCTGGATTTGCTGTGAAAGCGCAGCCAAGAACAGCCCTGCTTCATTGCGTACTACAACACCAATCCCAGCCCCATTTTCCTTGCTAAAGAGTGCACCATTGAAGTTTATTTTGACACTGTCTTGGTCCGGAGGTCTCCAACAGGAAGCTGGTGTAGTTGTAGATGGCGATGCAGGATTATGGAATCTGGAGAACTTGTGCAATCTCTCCTTCGCATGCTCTAGTAGTTGGGATAGCAATGACGTCAATTTACCAAGGCGAAATTTATTCCGCTGATTCCATATGGTCCATACGACCATTGAGGATAAAGCTGGATTTTTGTTCTCGGCCAAGATAAAACTCATGATATCAATGAAGCTCTGACTCTGCACTAGCATACTGTGTTTTTATTGTGGGCATTTACTCCAGAAGTCTTGGATTTTCGGGAAAGAGTACAAAGCATGGACCACGTCCTCCCTATGAGTTTTGCAGCAATCATAGGTGTCTTCAGCTATCACTTTTCTCCGAACCAGATTTGACTTCGTTGGCAGAAAATCTCTACATGCTCGCCGCAACAGATTTTTCACTTTGGAGGGAACATTTAATTTCCAAATTGCCTGCCACAGCAGTTTCGAAGCTTCTGGATTTGAGGAACTGGGTTGTTGACTTTGGAATTCCTACAGCAGAAACTTGTATCCAGACTTCACTGTATATTCACCAGTTGGGTTGTGTGGCTACGTCAAGGTGTTGTGTTGCTGTGTTTTTTATAAAGGAATGGCTTTAATTTTTTTTGCCTCAAATTCCAGCAAATAATAATCCAGCAAGTCCTCCCTCCACCTACAATTTATCTGATCGATGAAAAGGCTCACTGTGAAATTATCTGCTCCACGCCAACATGGAGATAAGATCCGATTCATATCAGTTCCTGGTATCCAATTGTCTCTCCATACTCGGACAACTTCACCACCTCCAATTCGCCAGACCACCCCTTTCTTTATCACCTCTTTGCATTTGATGATACTCTTGTTAGAATTATTTGCCCTCAAAAACAATACTAAACATTTTTATTTGATAATAAAAATTTATTTTCTCATTCATAATTTTATAGGTATATTTCATTGTTTAAATGTGGCATGTGATGTCAACTCTCTAGAAAAATCATGTTAATGGTTAAAGAACCAAAGACAGGGAGTAATGAGTTTTCATAGATTATTAAATTGTTCTAGGCAAGGATATTAATTGAATATTACCACTGAAGCCTACACTTGTTGTGCTACTATATGATAGGATGATTTACTTCATCATTGAGGTAGTGACTTTAAGCAGACAAGTGGGTGTAATGTAACAAGTACATACACTGAATTGGATTCGATCAAGGACACCTTATGGAGCGATCATTGTTAATTAAAAGGTTGTCCTATCACAATTTTTCTATTGTCCTCAAACATAAGGGGTTCATGTATATTTATTTATTATGCACATAACTTTGACAATGTCAACTGGTGATGCTGATTTTAAAGGCTATATACAGATATGTTGGGTTATGTATGTGTGCGCGGCAAAGATGAGACTTCCCAAAAGATGAGACTTCTATGGGCCGCGACTCACCTAGGCTCACAACCTATTTGTGTGGTGGGATAGTAATTCCTACACTGGGTTGTTCGCAGCTATGAAACTCAATGAGATCACTTTTCTCTCCTTTTGGTATCAACTCTTCACTCCTTCTATCTTCTCTCTTTTTCCTCCCTCAATTTTCCAACCCTTGTTCCTTCTTCTAATTTCCTATTTATAGAGGATTGTTAGTGGGGTGGTCTTGATTGTCCCAATGTTAATGGATTGATAGGTCTAATCTCAGAAGGATTCGCTATAGTGGGGATCATTCCCAAAGCCACTCCCACCTAAGAAGGATGTAGTGGGTGTTTAGGTGGAAGTGGCTTTGGGAATGATCCCCACTATAGCGAATATGCACGGCAGCGTTATTCCCAAGGTATCACCGGGCAATCCTTTTACTGTGAGTCCGGATGAATATATTGATGTCAGGCACAACAATCTGGGCAGTTAACTCAGCAGTTACATTTGTGTTCGGCAGAAGGGATTGGGTCCACGGATGGCGTTTGGGCCGGGCCTGTTCGAAGGTGGTCTTGGATTGAGGCCCCCAGGGGCACGGATGTTAGGCCCGTGACCCCCCTTGTTGGCCCAAGGCCTAAGCCCAAGGCCCAAGTCACATAGACAGGCCCGCACAACCGGGGCCGTACAGTATGTAATGAGTAAGATATATAAATGCTCAACAATGAATCCACCAGTCTCTAAAGAAGATAGTATATTCAGTTGATTTTCATATTGAAGTTGGACTCAAAACAAAACCGGCCGGTGACATTTTTTGAAAATGTTTTTCATATATATAATATTGTATATATATTTAAAGAGTTTTTTTTTTTTCAAAAATATTTTGGAGTCCAATAGAAATTATGAAATCAAGAAATTAAGGGTTACATAAGCTAGGGACATGACAATGATATTAATCCAGCCCTAGTGGCTTGTAGGAATATAGTATGGTGGAAGGACATAGATATAAAATTGTAAGCAATGAGACCTCATTTGTAATTCTCTAATCTTCAGGGGTCAATTGCAATGTGTTGATGGACATTATTGAAATCTGTAGAAGTTCAAATATTTTCCTGATATGATTGAGAAAATTAAGAAATAATTTTGGAAAGAGTTTCAATATAAGTCAATAACATTCAAAAAGTTATTGATAAAATCCTACGGCTGAAGATTAGGATCCCTAAGGATCCCACGTCCATTCTCTCTCTAGGGTTTTAGAAGTCTACTATAAAATAAGATTTTATAATATCATATTTAGTGGTTGGCCATCAGAACTACTGAGTGATACTGCAGTCTTCTGAAAACTCAAAAAGAAACAGAGAGAGAGATGTGAATACCTTGGGAGGCAACACACTTGGGTTGCTAAAAGAGGTACGCAATTTTGTTCTATTTAGAATCTATAGTTGTATGGTACAACGACCTTTAAAAACAAAATATAAATTTTTGTTCTATATTGTTTCCGCAAAAGTTTTCAGTGGTATCAGAGCAAACCACAATTAATCATGGATTTTAAATTGTTATTTAATATCAGTATGTTTGCCGAGATTTATTTCCTATATGCCGTGATTGATAAATATGTGATATGTTAATTGTTTTTATTCGGAGAAGTGGAGAACAATAAAAATTTGTGTTGTCATTGATATATATTGATATGTTGATTGTTTGATTCCGATTCATTTTCGTGGTGCTATAATTGATATTCGGAGAAGTGGCATATTGATATAATCTTGAGTTGTGCGCCGTGGTGCTATAAGCCTATAATTGCTTTGTAGATTGTCTTTTATGGTTTCATGTATATGTGCTTGTCTGTGTAACCCATATTGATATATATTAGTTCATTGACTCACCTTTTTTATATTGATAAAATCTTGAATATTGCCAAATTAATAGTTTCAAGTGTATTGAATCTCAATTGGTGGGAGTTGTGTCAGACACATAAAGAATGATATTTAGTGCATTGACTCACTTTACAGTTGCATCCCAGTATTGATATATATTAAGTGCTAAATAGGATTATTGTATAGAATAATACCTATGGCTCTCCTTTGTTGGTGAATAAAGGTTCTATTAAATTAAAATTTTGCTGAAGCCAAAAGGATAGACTTGATTTTGGTTTAGTAGTTCCTCTTGTTTACTTCTTGGGAAGACAGGTGTGTGTATGACTGGTGGGATTGTGGCTAAAATAGCAACATAATCATACTAGTGCATATATCACACTCAGATAATGGTTTGCACTTATCCAAATAAACATGACCACTAAAATAGTGAAAAACATGTTTGATTTGGAGGCCAAAAGTAAATCGGGAGTCATAGATAAATTAAATAATATTAGAAACATGAGATGAAATTATGATGAATAGTATCTATTTGCCTTTATATGGTGTGCACAATATATTTCAAAAGAAATTATTGGAGCATGCAAGGTAAGGGTTCCCGATGCCCACTTCGAACTATTTATGAATATAATTGTTATATTCTGTTATGGGAATCTATGACATTTTGTTCTTATGGGAGGTACCATTAGTTATTCAAAAACCTGAATATGATGGATATATGTATGCAAAAAATATTATTTTATATTATTTTGCAGATTCATTATGACCAATTTTAATCCCTTAGCTAAGATTTTGGATGAAAATCGATTGTTTGGACCAAACTATGTAGATTGGAAAAGAAACTTAATCATTGTTCTCACTGCTGATAAGATAGCTCATGTCCTTAACACTGAGGCACCAGAACTTGCTTTAGCTAATGCCACTGAGGTGCAGAGAGATGCATTTAATAAGTGGCATGAGGCTGATGAAATGGCTAAATGCTACATATTGGCCTCTATAACCAATGTGTTGCAAAAACAATGCCAAGGCCTAGTTACAGCACAAGATATGATGCTGCATCTCAAAGAGATGTTTGGAGAACAAAGCAGAAGTGCACGACAAACTGCCATGAAAAATCTCATGTCCACCAAAATGGTGGAAGGAACTCCAGTTCGGGAACATGTCCTGAAGATGATTTCTTTCATCAATGAACTGGATATGCTTGGTGCAGAAATTGATAGTGAGACCCAAGTTGATGCGATTGTAGCATCTTTACCTGATTCTTTTAATCAGTTTATCATGAACTATAACATGAATAAGATGGTAGTGACATTGTCAGAGCTGCTCAATATGTTGAAAGCAGCTGAGGATCTCATCAAGAAAGAAAAGCCTACTATAATGTTGGCTGAAAAATCTAATACTTCTCTTAAGTTAAAGCCTAAGGGTAAGAACTTTAAGAGAAAAGGGTCTCAGTCATTCAATAAGGCTCAAGGTGACAAAGTGAATACGGACACTGAGAAAAAGAAAGCAAAATGAAATTGTTTCCATTGTGGTAAGCCTGGTCATTGGAAGAGAAACTATCGCCATTATTTGGCTTCTCTGAAGAATGACAAACTTGTAGAAGGTATGCCTAATTTGCTCGTTATTGAAACAAATTTAATGGATGGTCCATTTGATTCTTGGTGTGTGGATTCTGGTACAATCTCACACATTTGCAATATGTTGCAGGGGTTCAAGGTGACCCGAAGGCTAAATGAAGGGGAGGTGATCCTAAAGATGGGGATTGGTGCAACTGTTGCAGCCACTGCCATTGGAACTTTTTATTTGGAATTATCTTCTAGTAGAACTCTTGTCTTAGAGGATTGCTTATATGTGCCAGAAGTGCGAAGAAATTTAATTTCAGTTTCAAAACTTGGTTGTTCAGGATATTCATTTCTTTTTACTTCTAAACTTGTTGTTAAGTTTAATAATAAATTTGTAACTTCTGGCATTTTACAAGATGGTCTTTATTTTTTGAGTTCTATTGATAATTCTATTAATTGTGTTGAGAATGATAATGCTACTAGTGTGTTATCTCTTAAAAGAAAAAGAGATGTTAATCCTACCTATTTGTGGCACTTAAGGCTTGGTCATATCAATATTGACCGAATAAATAGATTGGTAAAGGATGGGCCATTGAATCTTTTGAAGGTAGAGCCTTATCCAATTTGTGAGCCTTGCTTACAAGGGAAAATGACCAAAAGTCCCTTTACAGGAAAGGGAGCTAGAGTCTAAAATGACCAAGTGAAGTTTAAACCAACAAATCCTAGGTCTATGAGTCTACATTCATCCAACACTTCACGAAAAGGTTGCATCTGATTATGTGACCGAACCCTCTCCCTCCCATTTTTTCTAATTGTCTCATGATCTTGTTAAAATCACCTACACAAATCCAAGTACCTAATCCCCTGTTCTTTAATCTTCACAATATGTCCCAAGCTTCATGTCTTTGACTAGTGTCAAGTTCTCCATAAAAACTTGTGAAACACCACTCCTCATTGGTACACTGATTAATATTTGTGTCTATGTGATAGTTAGAAAATGTTTGAACATCAAGAACAAAACCTTCCTTCCAGAACAAGACCACTCCCCTTGCTTTATTTGTCCTGTGTACCACAAACCTGTTCTTAAACTGTTAAAAATCCTGAATATGAATTAGCCTATCTTCATCCGTCCATGTTTCGACTAAAAACACAACAGAGGGATCTTTTGCCCACACAATATCTGCAAGCTGATTTTCTGTTCATTGGTTCCCAAACCCCCGATAGTTTCATTGCTTCTAGCAGGGCTAGAAACCAGCCTTCGCCAATATCGTTTTGTTTGTGTTGCCCCCCTAAGAAACCTTTCTCTTTAACTCAGTTTGACTGTCAGTGATGTCTGCACTTCTCTTTTCTCCCACAGAATCCTCCATAATTGTATCTGCCCCCATGTCTTTCCTGCAAATTCTCTTCCATGTGGATTCTTTGATTACTGGTACATGGTTTCTATCAGATAAAACTAATAGTGGTACACGTGATGTAGGCTATGTAGGTTGAGGCTGGTGTGCACGTGCATTTTGAGTGACCAAGGGTGTGGAATCATTAAGTGATAAGGATTCCAAGAAGTTTTCCTTACCTGTATCTACTATATTTTCGGATGCCAAATCTATTTTGGGGTTAAATTTATTCAATTCCCTATCAATCTCCTCAATTCTCTCCTCAAATATTTCAGTTAATGATTTTGTATCTCCAAAAACCAGTGTATTCAAATTCAAATTCCTAAGAATCCCTTGACCTGAGGGATTAGAAATTGAATGCTGTGGATTATGCTCCTAAAAATCTGGAAAAAAAATTTCCTGCAATAATGTCTCTGTAGTTTCCTTTTCCGGCCTAATAATCTCTGGTGAGGGCTTTCTTGTTCGAACCACCACCACCAGGGGTTTTTTTAGCTAAACTTGTGCTGCTATTGGTGGTTCTTTGAATTTCTTGGCATAGAAACTAGGGACCTTGATCACATTCCTTCTCAATGGTGTAAAGGGCGCAGCACGTAACCAGGGACCAAACTGTTGGGATTCAATTGGTAGACTTCCCTCACTTTCTATCTACTATTCACAGTCATGTTTATCGTGTGTAAGGCAACCACACCAGTAGCATATATTTGGGAGTCGTTCATATTTGAATGACACCCATAATTCCTTACCATTATTGAGGGATATGACCCGACAACAGTTCAATGGTTTTGAAATATCAATGGTGACTCTAGTCCTTACAAAACCATCCCCCTCAATCTCTGTCTCATCCATTGTTTCATTCACTATCCCAATGGCACCACATATTCGCTCAGCCACCTTCCTGTTTAGAAACTATGAAGCACGGGTGCGTTTCGGGACTCGGGTGCGGGTGCGGGTGCGGGTGCGGGACTCGGCAATTTTTGAAAAAGGTGGGTGCGGGTGCGGCGGGACTCGGCAATTAAAAAATTATTAAAAATATTTTTATTTATATTTTTAATATATTTCTAAGCCAAGTTTGCAGATTCACTCACAAATCACAAATCAGATATTCACAAATTACTAATAAGTTATAACTATTAACTAAATAAAAGTATAAAACTAGCAGTGGCACTGATTTATCTCTGGATGTTTGCTTGATATTGGACCATGGACCAGATGGTGGGTGGGAAGTTAAGTGGTCCAAAGTCTAGGAAGTAGGCCAAAATGTTAAGCCCACAGAAGATTGTTTTAAGTCTATAGCCCCATTCAACCCAGTCAAAGCCAAACAAGTCCACACTTTTAAACCCAAGCCCATCTTTGTCTGGCAGCCCAAAACAACAGCTCACTTCCTCCTCTTCTTTTCCAGCACACGAAACCAAAATCCCAGGGATATCTTTGGCATCAGTCAGTCGATGCTTCCTGAAGCTGTTCTCAGTAGCTGTCCGACACTAGCCCACTCGACAAAGGTCGCCGATGAAGCCGATAATGAGATTATCGGCTCCGATGAGACCAGGAATGCATCAGCAAACACCTCCGATGGTGAAGAGAATTTGCAACGAGACATCCAATTGATTCTTCAGCGCGAATCGGCCCGAGTCCTTGCCGCGTCGGCGCGAGTCGGCGAAAAAAAAAAAAACCACGTGGCAGATGCGGCCCGACACGGCACCGACGCGGGGTCAGCGGCGTCCCTCGCGTGTCGCCGCGTCGCACCGCGTCCGACGCAGGTGCGGCGCCTCTGGCGCCGCGTCCGTGCTTCCTAGTTTAGAAACTGGATTGGTATATCGTGTACTTGAACCCAAAACGTAACCTTATTAAACTCCATCTCAGTCAGATCTGTTTCCTTGTCATAGCTTTGCAAAACCATTAAGTGCTTATCAAAACTCCAAGGCTCCGTTGACAAAATTTTTTCCATCTCACTCTTATCATTAAAGGTGAAAAGAACTACATGGTCACCTTCTTGCTTTACCTTAAAACTGGTTTTTGATCTCCATAAAGGGGTGAACGTTTTTGCAATAGTGTCAATGTTAAGAGCACGCTTAGTCAAAAATTTTGTTGCAACTATAAACTCTATGTCTGCCTGTTCATCCATCAGTCGAAGGTCAAACCTTCGCATTTAGATAAAGTAAGACAGCTCCATGATTTCACGTGGTCTTCCATCGTACCAGAGAAGAAGAAGAAAAGAAAAACTGTTTCCCAATAACCCTGGAAAAAAGAAAAACCACAAAGCCTAAAGGTAACCTTGTTACCTCGAGGTACAAAGACACCTTCAAAGAAGGGACAACTATTCTACGACCTAGGAGAAGATGGAAAACCAACTTTCGCTAGCGAAGAGAAGCTAGTTGTACCGATTTTAAAGAAGGGATGGCTATTATTGGACATGAACTTATTTCAATTAGTTTATTGTGTTTATATTATTTAATGCATAAAAGTACCGTTAAACCTATTAAAAATGGGCTCTTAAAATAAGTTAATCCTAATACTTTTCTTTCTCAAAACCACATAGAATGGTCATAATTAATACCACTGCACATCATTGGTATGATAGTCACTCTACAAGTATAATTACTTGTGAGGTGTGGGTAGTAAGGGGACGGGGTTCAAGCCTCCAGGAGGGAGTTTCGTACACATATATGCTTAGATTAGGTTAGAGTAAAATTTCTATCTTATGTTAAAAAAAAAAATGGTCATAATTAATGGATTTGTGCTGAATTCATTTCATACAGTATTCTTTTATTGACCATATATTTAGTTAGTAGCGTTTAAATTCTATTTTAAAATGATTTGATAATTCTAATCATAATTAAGTAGGTTTTGATTACCTTAACGAACAAAGTTTGACTTCAACCATATTTAAAACTATCTTTTTCCTACAAAGTTATCTGACTAAAATTACATATAAATTACCGCTCAACTACCTGAAAGTTTTTAACGAGATATCTAGGATCTGCATTTTAGATAAGTTGGATCTTCAAATTGTTAGTTAGAACCAAAAATAAAAAATAAAAGAAAAGAAAAAGATCTCAAAATCGTCCTATAAAATCAAAAGGAAGATATGGAACCATTCCAAACTCACTGACTGGCTGTTTTAGAAACAAGGAAAACGTTTTTTGTTTTATCCAATTCCAAAGAGGTCTGCCACCCAGTACAATATATATATATATATATATATATATATATATATATTTTGTTGAAGGTTAGTAGTTTCCTTGCATCTATTGCTGAGTTCTTCATGGCATTTTATTAGACTTTGCTACTCACATGTAAAAAAGGAGGGATTTAATAAAAGAGAGAGGTGATTCCTTATCACGCTGCCTATATATATATATATATATATATATGTATGTATGTATGTATGTATATGTATAATGGAAAAGACAAAGTTTAGCTACAAAATTGGTTGTAACTTTATGTTACAATCTTACTCAATATCTTTTTATTAGAGGTGAATATTGACAAACCTACCATTGGATTATATATTCTTCTTATATCTTCTATGCTTACAAAATTTTTAGAAAATTAAATATCAATATATATGTCATCAATAAATTGTTTAAATTGCAAATTTTTTTAGTTTAAAGTTATATATAAAATATAAGTTTATAGATTATATAATAAATAATATCTTATTGACACAAAATTTGACATGTGTATTAAGAGCGTAAAGAACATGCACTTCAATGGTTAGATTTTCAAAATACGTAATAATATCTATTTTATTGAGTAAGGTTGTAGTCTTAGGCTACAACAAATTTTGTAGCTAAACTTTGTCCTAATAGAAAAACAAAAAAACAAAAAAAGAAAGAAAGAAAGAAAGAAAAATAAGATAAGTTGGGGCAAATCTATATAAATCAAAAACATGTTTTTACATTCTCATAAAATTATTGCTACAAAGAAGAGGCAATAGCTTTTATTTATTATTATTATTATTATTATTATTATTATTATTTTTTTTGGGATCAATTCCCACTTTTAAAAATTAGCACGCCCCCTCTAGATCTATTTTCCTCCCTTTCACTTTATCTCACTTTCGCCCTCTTCTCTTAAAAAATTCACTTTATCTCACTTTCACTATTGATCAAGTTACAAATCCTCTCAAATCACACACCTCAACCATGACATTATAACATCAGTTTACTCTTCTCCTCCTTAGAGCAATCACATCAGTAAGTGTAAAATTTTGTCTATTTTACAAAAAGATAATACTTTTTCTATTTTACACCACCACTTTTACAAAACACTCACATCAGATTATCTATTATACACTTTATTTTATTTAAATAATAATTTTATTCATTTTCTTATTAATATTTTCTTTTACTCTCTTTCTCTCCTCTCATATCTAAACCAACGCTTTTGGGCTCTCTCCGCCTCTCATTTCTCATCCCTTTCTCTTATCCCAAACCTCTCTACCACTCACCTTTCTCTCAGCCGCCGCCACTCTCTGTCACAGCCACTGCCGTTGCTCTTTTTCTTCTTGGCAGCATTTTAAACTCAACACAATCTCACTGCTGCCATCATCACACTGTCACCAACAACTCAAGCAAGTCCAAGTTGCAACAACCCACCATTGCCACCTCCAATATTGATGCCGCAGTGCCATGCTCCTCGCTTGATTTCATATGGTTTTGGTTTATTTCGGGTTTTGATTTTATCTGAGTTCTAGCAGGTTCTATGATGGGTTATTGTAGGTGTCACGTGTGGTTTGGAGAGTACGCCTCGGCCGAATGGACCAAGGTGGAGAAAAAGGAGTCACCACCTAGTTTTATGGTCTAGGAACTATGAATATAGCGCCCTCACATGGAATAACTTGATCTTACTACCAGAGTATGAGTTTGGAGTTTAGGTACGGTCTTGAGAAGGTGTTAAGCACTCAAAATTGCCCGACTGGGTCAACTTCCACTCATTGTGTCTTACGTCTTAATCCTATTAAAGGCACATTCAACATTGCATCCTAAACACACACACACACACACACTAGCATACATCTAAGCATACAACATGGCATTTCATCCCAAATCCTAACATACATCTATCATGGAAAACATATCAAATCTAGCATACATCTATCACACATAGCATCCATTACATCCAAGGCAGAAGTATGTACATATCAAATCAAGGCAGAAACATAAGCATAGCTACGAATGACAATTTTTACCCGACCCGACTCTAATGGTCAGGTTTTACTCGACCAGTGAAATAGTAGGGTTGGGTTTAGGTTTTTAAAATAAAACCCGAAGCTGGTTCAAGTCGGGTACGGGTTTTAGTGATACTCGCCCCGAACCCGACCTGCTTAAAACAAAATTACCAAAAAACCTATATATATATATATATATATATAACCCTAATTTCCTAACCCTCAATTCACTCAGCCGGCCCCTATCTTCCCTCAAGCCCTCACTTTCCTCACCCATTCTCATTTCACAGCACAGCAGCCCCCATCTCCCCTCTCTCTCACTCACTCACTCTTAAGTCTCACCCTCACACACTCTCACCATTGGCTAAGGCTGTCTATGAGAAACCACCACCCGAAACCCGTCGTTTCTTGATCGAGTGGTGGTTCCAGATCTACCTTTGCCTCCATCCATATCTGTGTTTGCCATGCTCATATCTAGCTTCGCCATGCTCGATCTCCCTTACGATGCCTAGATCAGTCTTCTTCATTCCCTGATCTACCTCGCCATGCCCTGATCTATCTATGCCGTGCCTTGATTTGTCTTCGATGTTCCTCGATTTGCCTTCTCCAAGCCTCGATCTATCTTCTCCGTGTATAGCTCGGCCCAGATCTACCATCTTCGATTGCATGTCCACCAAGATCTGCCACCTCCAAGATCTCTCCACTTTTTCTTTTTCTTTTTTGGGTTCGTTTCTTGGTGCCTGAAAGGGATATTATTGTGTATATTCATTTGACTTGTTGAAATGGACCAAATGATTTGTAATAGTCTTATGGGGCCCTTTCACATTTGGGGACTTAATGCAATTGTCTCATTTGCTTATATAGTTGAGCTATCACTAGGTTTAGGGAGAAGAAAAAGGTGGTTCCAATTTTAAATGAAGAATAAAAAAGAAATGAAATAGAGTCATTAGCGATTAATGGTAGAGCCAAGATTCGAGCCAACAAAGACAATTATTATTATTATTAGGTTTAGAAATCAAGAAGAATAGAGCAAAGACGAGAAATAGGGTTCTCAATGTCAAAGCTAGGATTTTAGTTTTTTTTTTTTAATTATTATTAAAATTGTTTAAATTTGTTACCCAAAATGACACAAAAATAAAAGTGTAGATGTGTGTGAGAGCATATGGTACGCGAGAACATATACATGCAATATAACACAATAAATTCAACAATAAATATATAAATTGTTAGGAAATTAAATTAAACTATTTACAAAAAAAAAATTCACAAAAAATATTTGCATTAAAAAACCATTTTTTAAGGGAGTAGCAATGCTTTTTGGTTATTGTATGTATATATATGACTTAAAGTACTACTCCTTATCTTTCAGTTTCATTTTACCCTTACTTGCCTTTGTTTTGAATGATAAAGTAAGAAAAGTAAAACATTTTTACTAAGTATATTTCCTGAGAAGTGTTTGAAACATAAAAGAGATTATAATCAAATAATTTTTTCTGTGAAATATATCAGCAAATAAATACATATAAGAGAATCCACTATATTTATAAAATAAAATAAAATAAAGAAGAAGAAGAAATAAAAAAAAAATTATGATAACTAGTTTTTTGTTCAAATGTTTTTTTCAATATTTAGAATTGTGTGTATGTGTGTGCGCAAAATTTGATTTGGCCTCCCAAAATGACCTTCCAATGAAAAATGAACAAATATCGGCTAACTGAATTAGCATCCCTCAAAAATACAATTGGCTAAGATTGTCCAAAAAAGAAGAATTTTTTTAACAAAAGAAATCTATCATTTTTAATCAATTGTTCATTTTGTCAGTCATTTTCTTTATGTAGAAAAGGATCATAAATGTTTTTATTTATTAAAAAAATCAATATATATATTTTGATGATGTTTTTTTTTTAAGCCGATTTATTTTGATGATTTTATATACATAATATATCAGACTTATAGTTAACTCTAATATTAGAAAATTAATAATCTCTCTCTCTCTCTCTCACATAATTTTGTATGTATATGTTTTGAGTTTATCAATCTCAAATTTGGCCTTCCAAGAAAAATTTTCTAACTTCATCTTTGCTCACGACCCACAAGGATTCAAACCCCTCTTTTTTTTTTTTTCCTTTTTTTTTTTAATTACAAATTTTCCACATTGTTTGCATTTTTTGATTGAAAACAACTAAAAACACCATTTTTTTCCTGCCTTTTTTCCATTTGCACAAGGATTTTTTTATTCATAATTTAAAATTAAAAATAGAAAACACCCAACCAAACAATATTTGTAAGTAATTGTAACAGATTGTTTTATATATTCTGTTTTTGAAAAACAAAAGTTTTATCAAATGCAACCAATCAGGCTCATTCATCATTTATAAATGACATTTTAGTTAGTTGGAATTATCTGTTTTCACTAGTTGCATATACATCTGATTTTTCTTGTTGTTGTTGTTGTTTTTTTTTTTTTTTTTTTTTTTTTTGGGGATGGCTTCACAGATAACAGAGGTTAGACCTGGGGTGAGCCTAGTTGTTAGGATGGTTTCAACCATTGGCAACTATGACTATATCGTGGACTGGGAGTTCAAGAAAAGTGGTAGTATTAAATTTGGGGTATGGAAATTAAATAACCAAACCATCTGTTTATAATATTATCCTTTTTTTTAATTATCATTATTGTTTTGGTTGGTTTCATTCGAAATTGTGATGATCCATTTCATAGTTATAATATTATTTTTGAAATCTAACTGTGTATAGAGTATTATGTCATTTAAATTTAATTTTTTTAAATTAAAATTATTAATAATATATGTGTCTCTAAATATAACTTTCAAAATGCTCTATTTCAAATGGAAAGATCATTTTTGATCAAGTGTTACCTAAAAAGTCTTTATGAGGCTGTTAATCATTATTACTAACAACTATATATGTTGTATGCGCTATTTAGTTAGGTGGGTTTATCAGGTATTTTGGAAGCAAAAGCTTCAATATACACTCACAAAAAACAAGTCAAGGAAGACATCTATGGTACATTGGTAACGAAAAACACTATTGCAATAAACCATGACCACTACATCACCTGTTATCTTGATCTTGACATTGATGGTGAAAAGAATTCACAAGATGAAAACAATGAGAACAGATGGTAACACACCCAGAAAGAGTTACTGGACCATGATTCGAGAGCCAGTGAAAACCAAATTAGATTCAAGAATTTGGACTAACAAACCAACTGAATTATTGATAGTGAACCCTAACAAGTTTACTAAAATAGGAAATCAAGTTGACTATCGATTGGTTCCTGGTCCGGCTGCTATTCCACTTCTACTAGAGGATGATTACCCGCAGATCCGCGGCACATTTTTTGAATAACAATGTATGGGTTACGCCGTATAACAGGTTAGAAAGATGGGTTGGTGGGTTATATGCTGATCAAAGCCATGGGGGTTATACCTTATTTACTTGGACAAACAGGTAATACTGCATGGTTTTTATAACGATAAAAATTCTCTCACACTCTTTTTTTACACATTCGTACACACAATTTTCACAATTGTGTGTGCTTGATATAAAAATTTTTGAAACAAGAAAAGGGTGATATTCATGATTAAAACATGCAAAGTGGGTGTGTACGGAAGATGTTAAATAAGTTTTGGGAGAAAATTATTGCCCTTTTTTTAAAGTCAATATATAGCATTGGTCTTAGGGGCACACCAAAATACCTAATACTGCTTTTTCCTTCTTTCCTTTTGTCTTTTTTTGTTAATAAATATATTTGTTAATGTTTAAAAGTTATGAAAATTGATAAAATAAAATTTAGAAAAACAAACAAAAATTTTAATCGAAGAGAAAAATAGTTGAAAAAAATGTAAGGAGCTTAAATGTTTAATATAATTAGCAAGAGTATGTTTTTCAAATTCGTTATGTATCAATTAATAATAAACTCCACAATTCGTCTTTGAGTTATACTATAAAATTTTTCCCGTACAATTGATTACCATATGATTTTAAAATGTTATAATATAATCATTTTATGAGTTAACTAAAAACAGAAATAAGTTGTACTTGAAATTTATGTAATTACTAGAAATTATTACATTAGAAATATAAGTGCCATACGACTTATTCATATATTAAAAGGCCTTAATAAGTAAAGAAAATATAATAGACATGCTATCTTCTTACAAGTTTTTGAATATTAAGATAACACTTAGTATTAAAATGAGAAATATGTCTCATAAAAAAGAGAGTAATATGCTATTGTCTAGTTTGATTTTAAGTATTATATATTTATTGCGTGTTCAAAATATGTTTATCTAAGTATTTTTGTAAGTGTATTAAAACACATGTATAATGGATATAAATTTGTTACTCTAAAGTTAAATCTTGACTCTTCCACTTGTAGATCCTCAAACTTTAGCATAAGAGGGATTTAAATTATTCACATAAGTTTAAAGTATTCACTTAAGTTAAATCTTGACTCTACCACTTTTAATTTGTTAGGAACAAAAGGAGATTACTTTAAATTTAAGTGATCGTTTGGTTGCTAAAACACTTAAAGTGATTGATTTTAGTCCCTAACAAGCTTTAAAAGATCACTTTTAGTTTTAGTATTTATTGAGCAATGACATGATGGTTTCTAGATCAATTTGACCATGTCATCTAAGTGACAAAAAATAATCACTTCAAACTTCTAAGACTAAAATTGTGCTAAATTTTAAGGAGAATATCATATTTAACTCTCTCTTTTATTAGGTACTGTATCCTTCTATTCGTTAGCTAAAACCACAAATTCACTTTGACTCAAAGAAATTATGTTGGTGGAAGATATATAAAAGAAAATTAAAAGAAGGAAAAGAATTTGAAAAACTATTAGAACTTTTAAAATGGTGGAATTTAGATTTGTGGGAATTTCAATCTCATCAATTAAGCTTTTATTAATTTTCTGGGTATATCCAAGAGTTAAGAATTATGAAGTATTAAATTAGTTACAACAAAGATGGTAACAGGGATGATAACGAATTTGTGACATTGAAAATATAGAAGGCATATCTGAAGGCGATATCTTAGAGATTGGTGATTGCTTGTTGAAGCCGCAAAACATCCAAATTGTTGTTGTGAAGAAATTTTGGTGGAGGTCCTCAGAGTCATCATTTGTCTGTGTGTTTCATTTTTTTTTTTTTTTTTTTTTTTGAAAATATTATTTTGAGTTTAAAGATAGGACTAATTACATTTTGTTTTAGTTTTTGTGTGAATACCAATTTGCTTTAGAGCTGTGATATGGGATATGAGACAACGTTTTAATTGATGAGAAGGACTATTTAAAGTGTTTTGAATTTTAAATTTTAAACTAATATTTTTCTATTTGTTGGGGTAGGGGACTAACAATTATTATTTTTTTAAAATTAATAGTACAACAGGAGAATTTTGGGGGAGGTCCGGGGAAATTACCCCCTTGTCTCTACTTATATGAGTGATTGATATCATATAATTTAAAAGTTACAAATTGCCCAAGTTTATTATTACATTTTTTGATACTCCTAGTTTTAAGATCCACTAGTTAAGAAGAATGTGTATAGCTTTGGAATTTTCCATTTCAAAGATGGATTGAAATGGCCCAAATAGACTGAACTAGATTGTAATGGGCCATAGTGGATTGAAATGGGCCGAACTGAACCGAAGTGGACCAAAGTGAAACGAAATGGACCGAAATAGACTAAAGTGAACTGAATAAGATATGTAAGCTAAAATTGGGATGTATATATATGCTAAAATTGTATTAAAAGAGGGGGGGGGGGGGGGGGGGGAACCCCGAAAATAAGGTGACGTGACCGATGATGTAGGGGTCATTCTACGGTACCCCCCTATTTTTTAAGTGGGAACCGTACCCACCCAAATCTTAGCTGTTTATTTTTATTGTTTCAATCCTGGCCGTTTACTTGAGTTTAGTAGTAAACCTATTATTGATAGAATGAGTAGGGATATAAAAGCAAAACAAAACCAAAAAGAAAAGAAAGAAACAGAGACCAAATGATTGGTAAAAAAAAAAAAACAGAGAACGAAAGAGGCCAAGAGGATGAACAAGAGTGTGACTGCCACCACTCACCATCCACCACCTTCAGATGATCTACCACTATCACCGGTGATATTTTATTTATTTATTTATTTGCTGTGATTCATATTGATTTTAAATTTAATTTAGATGTCTCATTTTCGTTTGGTTTTGATTTTAAAACGAGTGTATTTTTCAAATTCTTTTTATGTATCAATTATAAAAGAAATCCAGAATTTTTCTTCAAGTTATTCTATAAAATTTTTCATGTACAATTGATTACCATATAATTTTAAAATGTTATAACTTAATCATTTTATGAGTTAAAAAAAAAAAAAAAAAAAAAACATATGTAAGTTGTAATTGAAATTTCTGTAATCACTAAAAATTATTACATGAGAATTATAAGTTTAATACGACTTATTAATATATTAATTAGAAAGCCATAACAAGCAAAGGCAATATAATGGATATGCTACATTTTTACGAGTTTTTGAACACTAATATTTGGTAACTGTTTTTTCCCCTTATTTTCTGTTTCCAAAAATAATTTTTTTTATTTTTGAGACTAAAAAACTTGTTTGGCAACCCAAAATGGGTAGAAAATAAAAATTGTTCTCAAAACTTAATTTGTGAAAGAAATTGAAAATAGTCAAAAGGCTATTTTCAGTTTCTAGTTTTTAAAGCCAATGAAAATATGAGTCTGATTTAATGTATCCATCCCATTTAATGAGTTAGCGTTAGAGTTCAAATCTTAGTAACAACATATTTCAGTATTTTTATATTTTTTTCTTCAAAAAATTATTTTTTTAATTTCAACTAATCAAATATGTTTTTGATTTCAAAAATACAAGAAATTTATTTATTTTTTTAAATTCTATTCTCAAAAGCAAGTTTTTGAAAATAAAAAACAAAAACTATTACCAAACATAACCTCACCGCTTAGTACTAACATGAGTAATATGTCTCATTAAAAAGAAAATATAATATGCTATTATCTAGATTGATAATAAGTTATATATATAATGTGAGTCCATAATATGTTTAACTAAGGTTATGTTTGGTAATAGTTTTTGTTTTCTGTTTTCAAAAACTTATTTTTGAGAATAGAAATAAAAAACAATTTTTTTGTATTTTTGAAATCAAAAACATATTTGGTTAGTTGAAATAAATTAAAAAAAAAAAAAGGTTTTTTGAAGAAAAAAGTAAAAAAATACTGAAATATGTTGTTACTAGGATTCGAACTCTGGTGCTAACTCATTAAATGGGATGGATTCAATAAATTAGAGTCATATTTTCATTGGCTTTGAAGACTAGAAACTGAAAATAGCCTTTTAACTGTTTTCAATTTCCTTCACAAATTGAGTTTTGAGAACGTTTTTTGTTTTCTATTCATTTTGAGTTGGCAAATAAGTTTTTTAGTCTCAAAAATAGAAAATTGTTTTTGGAAACAGAAAATAAAAGGAAAAAATAGTTACCAAACATATCCTAAGTATTTTTGTGAGTGTAATAAGACAAGTGTATATTGAAAATCAAACTGGTTGGTTTGGCTCATTTTTGCAGGAATAGGGATATTGACAATAGGGACATAGTGTTATGGCACACAATAGGCTGCCACCATAGCCCTTCCCAAGATGAATTTCCAATGATGCTGACTTTGAATGGCGGGTTTGAGCTCCGTCCTTCAAACTTCTTCCAAAGCAACCCAATCTTGAATATAAGGCTTCCTAAGCTTGTGGACTTACCCACATGCAATGCCACCACTCCTTAGAGGAGGAAAAAAAAATCGGAATAACTAGTATCTTCGGTAGAAGTAGAAGTTCTAGTTAATTGTTGTTTGTGTTATTCTAAATAATTGTCAACTTTTATGTTTTTTTTTAGAATAATAATTTGAAAAACTATTAAAACTTTTAGAATGGTGGAATTTAAATTTGTGGGAATTTCAATCTTATCAATTAAGCTTTTATTATTTGTCTAGGTATATCCAAAAGTTAAAAATTTAAAGTATTAAATTAGTTACAACAAAGATGGTAATGAGGATGATAATGAATTAGTGACCATGATAATATGGTATATATCAGAGTATTGGTAGTGGTGAAAATAATAGCATAATCAGCGATAATAGTTGGTCATTGGTGGTGGAGACAGTGATAGTGGTAATGTGCAGAGCAATACTATTAGTATTTTTAAAGTTGTAATTTACAACTATGTATTTTGTTGGCTTTTTATTCCATGTCAAATTTGATTGTAATTATGTTCAATCTTTTATACCTTGTATTATTTGTGGGATTTTATTGTAAGGGTTATGTGAGAGAGAGAGAGAGAGTGTGTGTGAAGACTCAAAGCATGAAGACTAAAGCTGTTTTCGCGGGTAGCTCGTGACTAAGCATTCGGATATGCCCTGCACATGACTGGAATGCGAAGAGTCAGGACAGGATGAAGACAACTGGTTTTCGCAAGGTTCTCACGGATAAGGCCTTCTCGCGAGACACCCGCAAAACATTTTGTTTTGCCAGATTGTCCTATCTAATACACACTATATATACCCACATTACCCACAGATGTTGAGGAGTGCTTCTAAAAGAAAACCCTAGCCACAAACCTTGAGAGTTAGAGATTGCTATACCCATATTTCTCTACATAATTGCTTGTGGATTCTCCTCAACTCCTACCTCTCCATTTCCATACCATTGAGAGGTTGATAGCCTAAACACTTACCACACCCTTTCAGAGTGTCAAGTGAGGTTTTGGTGCTGCTGGGAAGCATTGGAAGAAGCCAAACTTTGGCGGATGCAATCAGGCGTATTGCGAGATCCGGAGAGCTAGACAAGACACGGTTCGAAGAAACCTTGTTGGAGTTGGAGTTAGAGTAGGAGCTTGGAGGGCTTAGGTACAACGGGTATATTAGGCTTAGAGGGTCTCTTGCTCATCTATGTATCCCAACTAATTTTCTGGTGGATCGATTACCACTTGGAGGGCGACGGAGAGGTTTTTCGCCGAGTTCTTCGGTTTCCTCTTCGATAACACATTGGTGTGTTATCTTGTATTTGCATCTTTCTTCCCTACTCTTTTATATTCCATTTTACTGTTGTGTTGTTATAATTATGGATTAGAGTAGCTTGTTTGTTTATCCGCTCGCATTTACACTATTCCGCACTTAGTATTAAGTTAGTGTAAAATCAATTGAGCTGTAACTTTAATTTGGGGGTCTAAATAGCTCTTGTGTTTTCACACATTTTCAATCTTTCAATTAGTATCAGAGCGGGTACACTTGTTGTGGTTTTATTACCTGAGTGTGATCCTAGACCCCTTGGTTTGCTATGGAAAGTGATATGGCAAAGGCCAACATAAAGCGTAGTAAAGGTGTTTATGATAATGACTCTATGAGCATATTTGGAGACTGTCCTAGTAATGAGCTTTTAGAGTTATTCAAATCAAAGAAACATGCTAGAATTTTTATACACATGCTAAAATCATCAGTTCATAGAAATCATGATATTCATAATAGCTTGTGTGAGTTGAATTCCTTAATTGATAAATATAGGAGAAGGAATAGACATGTGATAAACTTGATGGTCTGAAAAGAAAGCTTCACTCATCTATGAATGAAGTAAAGAAAGATGTGAAAGCTCGAAAACGTGTTGAAAACACACGAGCAGTTTAGACCCCCAAATTTAAATTACGGCTTGGTTGATTTTACACTAACTTAAAGATAAGTGCGGAATAGTGTAAACACAAGCGTATAAGCAATACAACTACTCTAATCCAAATTTAAAGCAACACAGCAGTAAAAATGAAATGAACAAGAGTAGGGAAGAAAGATGCAAACACAGATAACACCGAGACGTGTTATCGAAGAGGAAACCGAAGAACTCGGCGAAAAACCTCTCCGCCGCCCTCCAAGCGGAAATCGATCCACTAGACAATCAGTTGGGATACATGGGTTAGCAAGAGACCCTCCAAGCCTAATCTACCCAATGCACCTAAGCCCTCCAAGCTCCTACTCCAACAAGGCTTCTCGGAACCGTGTCTTGTCTAGCTCTCCGGATCCCGCAACAAGCTCCATGTTGCATTTGCCATCCTTGGCTTCTTCCAATGCTTCCCAATAGCTCCAAAACACTCTCTACACTCTGAATGTGTGTGGGTTGTGTTTGGGTACAAATCTCCTCTCAAGGTATGATAATGGGAGAGGGATGGAGAAGAGGCTACAATGATTTCTCACTAAGGAGGAGTAGCTCTCTCTCAAAAGATGGGTGGGTGAGTTGTAGAAAACCTATCTAGGATTTTTCTCTCTAAATAGCCACACCAACATATGTGGGTAATGAGGGTATATATATAGAGTAGGTGAAGGGTAAAAAGGTCACTCATAAAAATCCTCCAGGCAGAAATTTTCGCGACTGTCTCGCGGGAAGGCCTTACCAGCGAGACACTCGCGAAAACAACAGCCTGGCATGACTCTTCAGCTTCCAGCACGTGCTTCTCACATGGCTCACTTCGCGGGAAGCTAGGTCGCGACATACCCGCGAGAATTCTTCAGCCTTCAAATGCTTGAGTCTTCACCCCCTCTCTCTATCACACAACCCTTACAACCAATCCCACAGTAAATACAGGGTACAAAGGATTGAATAAAATTACAATCAAATTTGGCACGGAATAAAAGCCAACAAAAACATAGTTGTAAATTACAACTTTACAAGATGAGTCTTGCTTTGATGGTCAAGAATGCCTATCTCATGCATGTCTTTTTGTTCATACTGCTTTGAAAGTGTTTAATTCATATTTGTGGTATCTTGATAGCGGTTGTTCAAGGCATATGATTGGAGATAAATCTTTGTTCAAAACCCTTAAAGAGAAGGAAGATGGCTTTGTGACATTTGGAAAAGGTAGTCACTCATAAGTTCTTGGAAAAGGAACTGTTGATATTCCGGGACTACCTTTATTGACTGATGTGCTATACATTAAAGGATTGAAAGTGAACTTGCTGAGTATCACTCAAATATGCGATGAAGACTTCTTAGTCCAATTTTCAAAGAAAGGGTGTCTAATCAAGTTTTGAAAGGACTAAGGACCATCAACAATTGTCATGGGGTTATTCCCAAACCTAGCATAGCATGTCGAAGTGCTCGAGTGAATCTTTTGAAGTTATGGCATCAACGCCTTGGACATGCAAATTACAAGCAAGTGGCAAAAGTCTCAAAGCTTGAAGCAGTAGTAGGTTTACCAAAGTTTGGGAAACTTGAGAAGAATGTTTGTGGTCCATGTCAATTGGGAAAACAAACAAAGTCAAGCCACCCTAAAGTAAATGTAGTTGCTACATCTCTCCCTTTAGAGTTATTACATGTGGATTTAATGGGTCCAACAAGAACAGAAAGCATGGGTGGAAAGCACTATGTTATGGTGGTAGTTTACGATTTCTCGAGATACTCTTGGGTGGAGTTTCTTAGAGAGAAGTCAGAAGCATGTGACAAGACAGAAAGGTTATGCAAAAGGCTGCAGAATGAAAAGGGAGTTCCTATAGTCAAAATCAAAAGTGATCATTGGAAAGAGTTTGAAAATGCAAAGTTTGAAGCATTTTGCAATGAACACGGTATCAAGAAAGAATTTTCAGCTCCAGAGACTTCACAACATAATGGGGTAGTTGAAAGAAAGAATCAGGTGATTCAAGAGACGGCAAGAGTAACGTTACTCAACAAAAACATTCCACAGAAGTTTTGGGCTAAAGCAGTGAATACTTCGTGTCACATTGGGTATAGGATTTACTTCCGAGCAGGAACAAAAAAGACATCGTATGAAATTTGGAGAGAAAAGAAGCCAAAGGTGAAATATTTCCGAATATTTTGAAGCAAGAGTTACATTCTCAATGATAGGGAGAATCCTGAAAAATTTAATGCTAAGAGTGATGAAGGGATATTCCTAGGCTACTCCACCAATAGCCGAGCATATAAAGTGTACAATAAGCGCACTAAAACGGTGATGGAATCAATAAATGTGATCATTGATGACACCATCTCTGAAAAGGATACTAATGATGATGGTGAAGGACCAAAACTTAAGAAGTATGAGGATGATAACAACATGTCTCAAGGTGATGATGCTAAGATAGAATCACCGAAAAAGGAGTCTGCACCTCCTATATCAAGAAGGGAAACAAGATCAACACAAGGATCTTCAAGTCCACTCACCCCTCTGGAAGTTCAACCTCCAATCTCTCGTGATGAGGAACCTTCTACTTCCAAGAGACCATCGTCAAGGGTAACTCTCAATCATCCCTAAAGTAATATCATTGGTAATGTAGATGAAGGACTTTGTTTGAGAAAAGGATTGGCCTATAATGTGAATCATGTGACGTACAACTGTTAACTTACTCAATTTGAACCTAAGAAAGTGGAGGAAGCTTTGAAAGATGAGAATTGGGTAGAGTCCATGCACCAAGAGTTGCATCAATTTGTTAGAAATGATGTATGGAAGTTGGTACCAAGGCCTAAGGATACACATGTAATCAGCATAAAATGGATCTTCAAGAACAAGACCGATGAAGATGGTGAAGTTGTCCGAAACAAATCTAGATTGGTGGCTCAAGTATATACACAAGTTGTAGGCATAGACTTTGATGAGTCATTTGCTCCGGTTGCTAGACTAGAGTCAACCTGAATACTTCTCTCCACAGCGTGTATTATGAATTTCAAGTTATACCAAATGGATGTGAAGTGTGCTTTCTTGAATGGGTTTTTAAACGAAGAAGTGTTTGTTGAGCAACCAAAGGGATTTCAAGATCCTCACTTTCTGGACAATGTGTTAAGGCTGAAGAAGGCATTATATGGGCTAAAACAGACACCAAGAGCTTGGTATGATCGTCTCACAACATATCTATTGGATCATGGTTTCAAGAGAGGTCAAGCCAATCGAACCCTGTTCGTCAGAAGAGATGAAAGATCTCTCCTTGTTGCTCAAGTATATATGGATGACATTGTCTTTGGATCCACAATCGATCACCTAGCTCGTGAATTTTCAAAAGAAATGAAAAGGGAGTTTGAGATGAGCATGGTGGGAGAGCTAAACTACTTCCTAGGGCTTCAAGTGAAACAATGGAAAGATAGGATATATCTCAAGAGAAATATGCCAAAAATCTTGTAAAGAGATTCGGCCTAGACTCTAAGAAACATACTTCCACTCCTATGAGTTCTTCAGCAAAACTAAGTCGTGATGCAACCGGTGTAGAAGTGGATCCAATACTTTATCAAAGCATGATCAGTAGTCTTCTCTATCTCACTGCGAGTAGACTAAACATTGCTTTCAGCGTAGGAGTATGTGCTTGATTTCAAGCAACAGTTAAAGAATCACACTTGACAGCAGTCAAACGAATTTATGATACATTAATGGCACATCTAACTATGGAATTTGGTATTCAAGAGACTCGAATGAGTACTTAACTGGGTATTCAGATGCTGACTGGGCCGGGTGCATTGATGATAGGAAGAGCACTTCCAGTGGTTGTTTCTATCTTGGAAATAACTTGGTGTCATGGATGAGCAAAAAGCAAAATTCAATTTCTCTATTAACAACTGAAGCTGAGTACATTGCAGTGGCAAGTTGTTGTGCACAATTATTATGGATGAAGAAGCTTCTACATGATTATGGAATCACTCAAGACACTATGTGTGTGTTCTGTGATAATACGAGTGCCATAAATCTATCAAAAAATCCAGTCCAACACTCGAAATCAAAGCATATCGAGATTCGGTACCACTTCATTCGAGATTTGGTGGAGGAAAAGACTGTGTATTTAGAGTTCATCACCACTGACAACCAGAAAGCAGACATATTTACTAAACCTCTTGATGGTTCGAGGTTTGAGTCTTTGCATAAGACCATTGGTGTCGGTATCATTCCTTGAACTCTATCTCGTGTGTGACCCTACTCTGTTCTTTGTTGCATACCTATTGTATTGGTCTCACATGTTTATATAGATCATGTTTCTTTTACAAGTTTTGGTTTGTACTTGTTTTTGTTGATCTTACTTTATTTGTTCTATTTTTAAGTGTGTTCAAAAATTCAAAAACCCATAAAAAATGAAAAATCTCAAAAAGTTTGATCGCTTGTGTTGTGTTTATCACATGTGAGTTTGGCCTAGTACCTTCGTACTAATAGCGTAGTGCATTTACAAGTTTAGCTTGTTTTGTATGCACATTTATCTGAGTGGGAGAAATCTTGAAAACTATGTGTGATTGTTGTAAATAAATCTTCAAGCTTGTCATGAATGATTGGTCAATAGTCTTAATGGTCTTAATACTTGCATAGACTTGTGCCTGTATCTCTTCCCACCTTTATTTTTATGTTTTTGCAATAGAGATCACCAAATGTAAATCTAAAAATGAAAAAGAGATTATGAGTTGCAAAAGTCTGTCGCACATACTAGTATTTGATTAGGAAAAAGGGAAAGCGACTTTTGTATTGAATTGTATGGTGCTCAAAAAGCCAAAGGCTAACTCTCAATGTTAAAATATCAAAATTTTCAAGTACTGATCTCAAAAAGAGATATATTATCCAAAAAGGATCAAATGTTATGATTTATGCAGAAGCCAAATGAAAAGCTTCTAAGTTTTGTAATCATTTTCTTGTAAGAGGTCATATATGCTCATTTCCATAATTGAGATAGTCCATTTGACTTAGTACCAGTTATGTATGACTTAATTGAATTGATCATGGAAGCTTCACTCTGGTCTAAGGAATATTCCACATTTGATACTCACCAACAACACACAAGACTTTGATTCAATTAATGCTTATCTCATTTGTGTGATTGTACATGTTCAAATGTGATATGTATGCTCAATTACTTGTTGATCAAACCCAAAAAAAATTTTGAGTGTTTTATATGTTTTTGAAAGTGATTTTATACTTTCATATTTTTAGTTTTTGTTCAAAATGCATTTTTGTGTTTTTCTTCAAAAACTGGTTTAGAGGCAGTTTCGCAAGAAGCTCGCAACTTAGAGCTTCCCGCAAAATGTGCTTAAGGGAAATAATTTTTTTTTTCAACTTCACACAAAGAGTCTCGCTACTGTCTCGCAAGTATTTTGCTATTAAACCCTTCTCGCGAAATGGTTTTACGCAAAAAATGGAAAATTTTCAATTTCATACAAAGGCTATCGTGACTGTCTCGCGACTGTTTCTCGACTAAAAGCTTCTCACGAAAGCATCAGTGTGTCTCACGACTAATCTCGCTACCGCCTAACCCACGAAAAATGCATGTTTTCAGTTTTATAAGGCAGATGTGATAGTTTTTCAAACACTCTCTATTTCCCTCGCCTTGCCTCTCTCGAACCCCTCTCAACCCAAAACTGATTTTTTCATTCTTACCCCATCATTTTCAAGCAAAAATATCTGCAAAATCACTTCAAGGTATGTTTTCCTAAACATTGTTTTCACTTTTGTGTTAAATTTTGCAGATTTTAGCTTAGGGTTTTAAAAATTAGGGATTTTCGAAAACTGGGTTGGGGTTCTTTTTTTTTTTGTGAAAAGTTGTTCAAAATTTTGATTGGGCTCAGTCCCATTTACTGTGTTTGTGTCTGTGCTGGCCCCATGAGGCATTCTAATCATGTATTGAGGTAGATTTCATCTTGTTCATGCATTATTCATAGGTGTTGCTCACTGTTGCATGTTAGGTGTTTGATAGAATGTCCTAGTGACATCCTTGTGTTGAATTGGACTCAAATGAGTTCCAATACTTGGGTTTCTTTTTGATTGAACATGTTAGACATGTTTTGATCAATGGGAGTGTGTTTTACACACTTTAACCTTTTTGTGCCTCAATGCCATGCCATGCATCACCTAGGCATACACTAGGCACACCCTATGCACCATCTGCTGCACAACACATGCACACACATGCATAGTCACTTGTGTCTTGCTTTATGCTTTTGTTCACATGTTCTAACACTTTTAGCATGTTGTTTTGAGTTTGTAATGCTTTGTTTCAAGTATTTTTACTTCTGTTTTGGACTAACTTGAATCTAATCAAGTTTTTTGTTATGTTTTTGTGTTTTTGCACATGTTTCTGTTATGTTCTATGTTCCCTTGTGCAGATGTCTCCTACCAAACACTCAGCTCCCAGGAGACCAACCTCAAAGCGCGCTCGCCCGGATTCTGACAACTTCAAGTCTATTGAGGCAAATATGGCTTACAATAACTACTATAAGCGAGCCACAATAATTATGGAGAGAGTTGTCCAATTGGATACCCTTGGAGACACTTTCAGTCCCGATGTGTTCAAGGAGAGGACATGGACGAAGCTGTTAACTCCGAGTGGAAATGTATACTCAAAAATCATTAAAGAGTACTTTTAAAATGCTAGTGTGGACGGAGACCACATTAACTACTGGGTGAGACACAAGGAATTTGTGATTACAAGAGATTCAATCCAAGACTTCCTTGAAGTTCGTCCACCTTCACAGCCAATCACAGTCCAGTATGATGATCGTTTGGAATTAATTAAGGAAATGGTAAAGATTCTTGGGGGTACACTAACCAAGAAGCCCATGAACACAATTCCGTTCAATCCAAAGATGAGAGCTCTTGCTTATGTGATGATCCACAATTTGTATCCGATCACTAACCTAACGACACTATCCGGTCCAAGTACAATCTTCTTGTATGATCTTTTCACTCACAAGGAGATCGATATTTATGGACACATTTTCCATCTCTTGACTAAGAGCATTAAGAAGCGAAACTCTAGACCAATCATGCCATTTCCCTCTCTCATTATGGGCCTGATTGCAAAGGCAAAGCTCAAACTTCCGAGCGGTTTCACTATTGTGCATAGAGATTACCCTATTGGTGCACACACGGTGACTCGAAGCACAGTTCACATTTGAGGATCTAGAATTGATGTGTCTTTAATACCAAGGGATCATGTTGAGGAAGAGGGTGGTGACACAGAGGAGGAGTTTGATAGATTCACCACTCCTCCAGAGTCTTTAGCTCAGCCATCATCTTCAGCACCAGCACAAGCATCAAACTGACTTGATCGCCTCCTAGCTAGAGTGTACCAGATGTTTGCCAGGGTCAGATCACTGTAGTATCTTCACAGATAGAGGATTTATCCATGGCATAGGGATCAGATTTAGAGTCTGACCAATTCTAGCCTCTTTGGCCATTCCGGTCAAAAAGGGGGAGCTTGCACATTTGAGGGGGGAGCAAAGAGTAGACAGAGTTTAGACTTAGATACATTGGTTCATTTAGGCAGTTTAGTTTTATTTATGTTTTGGTTTAAACTGTTTACAACTCTTTACTCCTTTTATTTAAATCTTAAGTACTCTATTTTTAATTTCAATTTATATTCAGTATGTGTGTTTATCTCAATGCTTTGTAGCATTTTTTAGTACTTTTAGATGTTGATTATATATCTTAAGTACCTCACTCTTGTACCCTAATAGGATATTATTTCCTGGATGCAAATACTTCGTGTATTTTGCATTGGTTGAGTGTTGGACTTGCAATTGATCCTTGTGATTGATCTTAATTGCATTGCGTGTTTGATGATGAGCATTTACTAGCTAAATGTTCATTGTAGTTATTCTCTAATGACTATTATTGTTTGATCAAGATATGCTTACATGTTTTATAGTTTTTATAAACTTGATCGCATTTTACTTGCTTATGTACATACCATGTATTCAACTTGTCATAAGCTTAATGAAAGTTTTGTTTATGTGTGAGTGTTTCGGGTTACAAGTATATACGTGCAAGTGCTTCACAACTTCTAGATTAGGTGTGAGTGAGTTTTGCCGCTATTCCCAAACACACGTGTAAGTCTAGAGTCCGTTTTAGGGGTTTTGTCACGGAATAGCCAAAGGGGGAGATTGTAAAGTTGTAATTTATAACTATGTATTTTGTTGGCTTTTATTCCGTATCAAATTTGATTGTAATTATGTTCAATCTTTTATACCTTATATTATTTGTGGGATTTCATTGTAAGGATTGTAAGAGAGAGAGAGAGAGAGAGAGAGAGAGAGAGAGAGAGAGAGTGTGTGTGTGTGTGTGTGTGTGTGTGTGTGTGTGAAGATTCAAGGCATGAAGACTAAAGCTGTTTTCGTGGGTAGCTCACGACTAAGCATCCCGTGAAGTGAAGCATATACCCTGCACATGACTGAAATGTGAAAAGTTAGGATAGGATGGAGATAGCTGGTTTTCGTGAGTATCTTGCGAGTAAGGCCTTCCCACAAGACACCCGCGAAACATTCTGTTTTGCTAGATTGTTCTATCTGATACACACTTTCTGTACCCACACTATATATACTCATATTATCCACAGATGTTGAGGAGTGCTTCTGAGAGAAAACCCTAGCCACAAACCTTGAGAGTTAGAGATTGTTATACCCACATTTCTCTACACATTTGCTTGTGGATTTTCCTCAACTCCTACCTCTCAATTTCCATACCATTGAGAGGTTGATAGCACAAACACTTACCACACCCTTTCAGAGTGTCAAGTGAGGTTTTGGTGCTGCTGGGAAGCATTGGAAGAAGCTAGGCTTTGGCGGATGCAATCGGGAGTATTGCGGGATCCGAAGAGCTAGACAAGATACGGTTTTAAGAAGCCTTGTTGGAGGAAGAGCTTGGAGGGCTAGGTACAGCGGGTAGATTAGGCTTGGAGAGTCTCTTGCTCATCCATGTATCCCAACTGATTGTCTAGTGGATCGATTACCGCTTAGAGGGCGGCGGAGAGATTTTTCACCGAGTTATTCGGTTTCCTCTTCAATAACACATCAGCATGTTATCTTGTGTATGCATCTTTCTTCCCTACTCTTTTACATTCCATTTTACTGCTATGTTGTTATGATTATGGATTAGAGTAACTTGTTTGTTTATCCACTCGCATTTACACTATTCTGCATTTAGTATTAAGTTAATGTAAAATCAATCAAGCCGTAATTTTAATTTAGGGGTCTAAATAGTTCTTGTGTTTTCACACATTTTCGAGCTTTCAGTATTAATGTATTATGTTGGTTGTGGTGGTGGTGGTGATAAGCCACTTTGTGTTAATTGAGTTGACTCTCTCTCTCTCTCTCTCTCTCTCATATTTTCTTCTTTTGAGACTACTAGGTAGGGTGACACACGCTACCTCTTAAGTGAGAAAATTAATGTAAAATTTTTATTTGAAGAAGTATGAAACTACATACATAAAAAAATATATGTCATAAAAATTTAATCTTATTCGTATAATAATTTCGATAGTTAATTACACACAAAGTTATGGTAACTATTTAACATATGAATATCTATTTTACTATAGTAGTTTCTTAGTACTTATTTGCTAAAGACAATATCCACTCACTAGAAACTTCTAAGAATGATACCGAATATCATCATCTTTCAACAATAAGCAACTGAGTTTTGCTAAGACATTGTCACAATATTTAAATTTCGTAATAAATGATGTCATATGCTACAATTGAATTTTTTCATCAAGTACCTTTAACCATACACGATGAAAATTTTTTCATTCATACTTTCTTCTTTATCATTCTACATGAGTCTAGGTTGTATATTTACCTTACTTATTTTTTAGTGAACACCCATTTTAGGCAAGAAAAGGAAAAAAAAAATAACAAAAGGCATGTGTCATCGAATTTCCCATTAGATAAATTATAAGTTTCGAAAATTTAAACCTAGAAAATCAACATTCTTTAGGTAATAAATAAAACACCTCATATCACCATTCCAACTTCTAAGCATTATTACCATCTAAAACTCAAAATACATGAAGAAATTTTTGGAATGTTGAAATTTAATGGGAGTATTTTAGACATTACACAATGTAATATTTTAAGAATCATAAGCTTTGATTAGGATTTAATTGAGAATATGATATATTTGATCTTTTCCAAAATATTAAGGGGAAAATTTCTTGATTTTAAAGTTTAAGGAAGAATCGTGAACTTCAAACATAAAGGATGAAAAGTGTTTTTATCCAAAGTTTTTTATTTTCATTATTTTGTGTGTGTAAAACTATGTGTTTTTACTTTAAATGGTGTGTAAAGATAAAAATACAAAAAGTTAACCCAAGAAAATTGTATATGAAATAGTTAATTTTAGCTCAACAAAGTTGACTAAACTAAAATTTTTTTTATAGAAACACAACATAATGGTACAACATTTTCGTAATAACTTTATAATTTTGTTATATTTTATTGACTCATAAAGAATTAAAACTTTAGTAATTGTGAAAATATTATGATGACAACAAAATGTCTTTATATTTTCACAAGAGAAATGTTATTAAGGAATGACTAACTTTCGAGTTTGAAATAAAGTCAAACAAGTAAAATAGTTTCACAAATATGAATTTGTATTGATGAATGTGTGGTACCATTCTCTGAAATTACAAAAGAGTGATCCTCTAATTCGATCTCCTTGAAATATTTGTTGATTAGAATTGTGGTAATGTGATTTTGATTTAAACACCAAATATCCTTCAATTTGTTGAGGAATGGATCGAAGATCTTTGAAACAGAATTACAACAAATCTCTGGCTATGAGCTTGTTAGAAATCCTTTGTTCTTCAAGTTCTTTGTGTTCTTCGTGTGTTCTTCATGTTTTTTGTGCATTCTTCATCTTTGAAGGTTTGTGGTGGAAATTTTTTGAGGCTTTAAAGGCTTGAATCTATAGAGCTTCACCAATTTGTGGTTTATTGGAGTTTCTATAGGCTTTTGAGCCTGATTCCAATGAATTTAGAGATCTAGGAAAATGATTTGGATGATTTCTCTTCGAATGTTCTTAATATTTGAAGGTTTATGGCAAAAGTTTTTCAGAGCTTTTGGGCTTGAATATACAAAGCTTTTCTGATTTGTAGTTTCTTGAAGTTTATAAAGGCTTTTGGGCTTGATTCCAGCAAACTTTAAGATCTAGGCAAGTAGTTTTCATGATTCTGCTTTGAATGTTCTTCGTATTTGAGGTTAAAGTTCTTGAAATTTCTGGAGGCTCCAAGGCTTGATTCTAATGGAGCTTCAATAATTCTGAGTCTTCCTTAATGTTGCTTGTGGCATGGATGCCTTGGTATGTTCCAAGATGTCTTGGTGTGCGTGTCCTAAGATGTCTTGGTGTGTATCCCAAGATGTGTTGGTATGCTCCAAGATCTCTCCCAAGATGTCTTGGTGTTTTGAAATGCCTTAGAAAGACTTCCATTTATAGGAGTTTAAGGGTGGGTGAGAGATACGTAACGAAGTCTAATTGGTGACATATGTCATAGTTTGATTGGAGGATTTTTAAGACTTTCTCTCCAAGACACATGGCATCGTTTGATTGGTTGAAATGTCTTGATTTTCAAAGTGACACATGTTAGCAATTGATTGGATCGCTTATGTCATCACTTACATGCGCCGGATGGCATTGCTTACATGCGCTGATGTGTGGCATTGTCATTGCTTACACGCGCCGATGTGTGGCATTGTCATTGCTTACATGCGCCGATGTGTGATTGGCATTTTACATGCTTTTTTTTTTTTTTTTTTATGTTTTTATTTCAGAACACATGGAAAATTTCTGTTGGTTCCTGAATGGTGATGGTAGAAACTAGTTGTAGTACGTGGCACTTTGTTATTAGTCATACTTTGTGGACTTGGTAGTATGATGTATCAGCTTATGAGAGGTCGGGAATTTTCCCTTTCTACAGTTATATTCACAATATTTTCATAACAAATCATAAAGTAGTACGTTTTTACGGGTTATTATTGGTAGGAAAAAAAGTAATCTCATTGGTATTTTTAAATTAGAACCAATAACAATTTGCCACTTATAATTTGTTGTGAAAAATGTTGTCGATGTCACACTTTTTTTTCACAATACCTTTATTTAATATTGCAATTGGTTCTAGTATGATATATATATATATATATATATATATATATATATATTTCATTTTAGCCTATAAAGAAAAACACCTGAACATGTTAGCCTATTGTTAGTATGATTTTCAAGTCTTCTACAGGTGATGCATCTCGACCTCCTCCTTCTAGTGATTCTTCTGCTGAGGCGTATGTAGACCCCACAGCTGCCGCGAATCCTCCACCATCTACATCAAGTGACTCTTCCTTGTGTGCTATGTTGGATAACATTTTGACCGTTTAGGCGGCGCATGGACAAACTCTTTTGGATGTGCTCAATGAGGTTGCGGCCTTACGAGCAGATTTGGCGCATGCTAGAGGTTCTACTCCACAAGCTCCACTCTTTGATGAGTCATGATTTCCCTTTAACAATTTATCACAAAAAGGGGGAGTACATACATATGGAGATAAGGGGAGATTGTAGATTGTATCTAGGAGTTTTTGATATGTATTATGTTTATTTTGGCTTTGATGTATTTCTTTTTATATGGGTTGTATATGTTAGTGGGAGACAGCATGTTTATGTGTTTTTATGTTTCTTGTTTCACATATGGTACATTGATTATTGATTTATATTATGAGGTTATTCATGGTATGTCTTTTATTTTATGTTTTGTGAAATCAAGAAGTTTAATTTGTTTTACTTGTATTTTCCACACATGTCTTTATGTGTTTGTTGAGTGTTTCAGGAATTTACAGATTACTTCAGTTGTGGCTGTTGTCTACTTTAGCCACTGACAGATAATGGTTTAGGTTGAATTGTAATTAGAGCTTTTTAATTGAATAAGCTGTTTTACTTTGAGCATTTTAATTTTTGTGATATGTTTTGTCACGGATTGCCAAAAGGAGAGTTTGTTAAGTTCTAAGACTTTAGGAACTAATGTATTAGAACTTCAATTTGTAATATGTTGGCAAACAATGATGAAAACATAGAGTCTAGGTTTAGGCTTGCTCAAAATGTGTTTAATTGTAAAATTGGAATTGAGTGATTTCAGAAGTTATTGGACAAAATCTGCAAGACTCGATAGATTGAAAATTAGACTTGATCGATCGAAACTCGTGCAAATTTAATTTTCAGCAAAATTTCCAACTTAGCCCAAGCCCATATGACATGTAGGGTTAAGTGTTTTACTTCAAGTGTAAAAGGAAAAACTCTAGCTACATTTTAGAAATCTTTGGGGAGGTATGTTGAATCTTCTGTGAGATCTAGAGGTGTTTACCTTCATACACACACAAAGAGTTGTCTAGATCAAGATTCGCGTCAAGAACTTGATGATCTCTTCAGTTGCTGCATAAAGAACTTTAAAGAAGAACTAAAACCTTTGAGTATAGTCTCAAAGTCACAAGTAGGAGAACTTATGGTTTCTGAAGATCAAAGAAAGAAGTAGTCCGTGGACTCAGAGCTGTCACGTGGTCGTGGTAGTGAGTTTTCTACTCAAGGTAGCAATAGGATTTTAGTGGTCTAAGTTCTATTGTAAAAACTTCAATTCTTTCATAGTGGATCTGTTTTACCTTGAGAATAGCTAGGTTAAATCCTCCCTAGGTTTTTTACCGGTTAAGTTTTCCTGAGTTATCATATCATTGTATTCTTTATATTTCCACACTATTTACATGATATGATTTTAATGTGTTAACCTTGAATTTAATAATTTATCTAAATAATCACTTGGTTAAATAACTAGGTTAAACAACTTGTGTTAAGGGGTCTAAAAACATACAAGTGGTACCAGAGCAGGTTAGCTCTTGTGTTTTAGATCTTTTGATCTAAGAGTTGATCATTGACTCTTGCTGTCATGGAACACGGTCACTCTCTTGTGATCCCACCTCACTTGGATGGACACAACTATGCCTACTAGAAAGTAAGGATGAAAGCATTCCTAAAATCTTTTTATGAGAGAGTTTGGAACTCTGTTGAATATTGATGGGAGAAACCGACTACTTCTGTTAGTGAGTGGTCAACTTCTCAAAAGAGACAGCTGCTTTAAATAGCAAAGCCATGAATATTATTTTTAATGCTGTTTCTATGGAGGAATTTAAGAGAATCTCAAATTTTGAGGTTGCTCATACTGCATGGAATATTCTCCAAATTGTGCATGAAGGCTCATACTATAGCAGTTAACTACTAGATTTAAAAGTATTAGAATGTCTGATGATGAGTGTTTTGATGAATTCTATGCTAAGCTTAATGATATTGCTAACCCTGCTTATAATTTAGGTGAAATTTATGTTCAACCTAAGATTGTTAGGAAGATTCTTAGATCCTTGACTGAGGACTTTAGACCCGAAGTGACTACCATTCCAGAAAGCAAGGATGTGGACCCTATCCCTGTTGATGAGCTTGTAGAATCTCTCTCATCCTATGAGCTAGACCTACCCAAGACAAACAAATTCAAATCAATGGCTCTTAAGTTAGTTGATGATGTTGATGGGAATGGATTTGATGATGAACTCTCTTCTACAGAGATTGCATATCTTGCTAAGAACTTTAGAAACTTTATTAGGAACAACAACAGAAGGACAAGAGGTAAAAACAATGCTAAACCTAGGAATTTTAAGAGGAATAAACCAACTAAAGTTAACAATACTGATAAATCTAAAGAGAAAGTTGGTTAAACCTCTAGTAATTCTCTAGGTCAACAATGTTTTGGTTGTCAAGGGTATGGTCATGTGAAATTTGAATATCATACATTCTTGAGGTCAAAGGGTAAAGTTATGGCTGTAACTCTTAGTGATGATGAAGTTTCTGATCACAAGTCTGGTAGTGATGAAGATGGAAACTTCATTTTTTTTCACAGCTACTACTGTAGTTGATGAAGGTATTGTGGTTGAAGAGAACCTTTTTGATGGGGAACTCTTTGAGTGTGCTGATTTGTAAGAAGCTTTTATAAGCTATGCAAGGTTGCTGCAAATGATGCAATAAGTGTAGGCTTAGGTTTAGAGAAGATTGCCTCCCTTGAACTTGAAAAGAAAAACTTCTTGTTGAAATTGCTTGATGCTAATAATTTGATTGATAAGATGAAGGCTGAAAACATGATGTTGCTTGATAAGATTAAGAATCTAGAACTAGAATTATCTGTTACTAGAGAACAAACTAATAGGTTTGCTAGTTCTAAACTTGATCACATATTGAGTGTTCAGAAGTCTCCCTTGGACAAAACAGGTTTAGTTTTTGTTGATAGCATCTTTGTGTCTGAAACTCATTCCACAAATTTTGTTTATTCTTTTGAGCCTCCCAAGATTGAGATTGTCAAACCAGTAGAAGTTACACCACCTCCTAGGAAGATTAGGGTTGATCATAAAGAGTCTAAGCCTAAGAATCCTAACCTCCCTAAGGATAAGAAGGATGATAGACCTTTGTGGGTTTGTTATTTTTGTGGAAAGGCTGGGCATACTCGCCTAAACTGTTTCAAGTTGCAAGCTGCAGAGCGAGCAAATAAGCCAAGAGTACCTGTGTCTCAAGTACAAGATCCTAGGTACTTATTGGTGAATTGGTAAAGGCTTTAAACCTTTATATCAATCCTGGAGTTGCACATCATTCTAATATGAATAATAACTCCAAAGCCAGAGTTGCATCTAAGAAATTTTGGATACAAAAGGCTGAATCTAATTAAGTCTTTCTGACATGGTCATTGTGCTTCATCTCAAAATTCTTTAGGACCATTCTTTTCTTGTTGTTTTGTTTCTTTTTGCTTCTAGGATTTGCATTGCATTACATTCATGCATTTCATATTAGGTTGTTTTTGTTATTTCTTTAAAAACAAAAAACAAAAACAAAAAGAAGAAGAAAGGGGGATGTGTTTTGTATTATATATCTTGGATTTAAGGTTGAGGTTGGCCATATTTTGGTTCATAACATGTTTATGTACCTTGTTTAGCTTGGATGAGCTTATTTTTTATGCACTATGCTAGTTTTAGCTATGTAGTGCATGTTGTGTGGGAGTGTTTATAGTTTTTGATTACATGATCTTGATTTTAAAGTCACATGCTTTTAATTGTTAGGACTAGAAAATCCTAAGAGAAAAGCATAAATAACCTTCTCACTAGCCAATCATGAACACCTTAGTGCATATCGTATGATTTTGTGCTTGAGAAAGTTTAGCACATGCACAAAAAGAAAATAAGGTGTAGCCTTGGAATAATAATAAAATTGGTGTGTACATTATGTGGCTATAATAAAGATTACACAAAGAAATAAAATTGGTGTGTACATTATGTGGCTAAAAATAAAAATTTCACAATGAAATAAAAATGGTGTGTACATTATGAGGTTAAAAAAAAAATTACATGATTGCAAGCTTGTCTTCTAAGAGATGTGAGAGTTATATGATGTAACTCTTTAGGTGATAGTCACTTTCAAATTTATGTGATAAATAATGTAGAAATTGTGATTGATTACTATCTACATATCACCTCACATGTATCTCATACTGTTACTAGTTGCACACACTACACAAGTTATTCTTTGCTAAACTTAGTACAAGAAATTGTGTGTGAAGTTTGGTTTGACCATCCAAGATTATATGTTTCTTGATGTTGATAGAAAATATGTTCATTGATTGATTTTTGGGGACAAAACATGTTGCATTCTTGTTTTGGAAGATCTAAGTTGAATTCAAGTGTTTTTGAAAAACTTTTAAACTTTTGAGTGTTTTCTGCATAAAACTTCTTCTATTTTTCAAAAATTTAAATTTTCCAAATTTTGGATCGATCGAGGGTTTTTTTTCAACCAATCGAAAATGCATTAAAATTTTCAGTTTGAATCTGCCTGGCTCGATTGGTGCTCGATCAATCGAATCTATTTTTTGATTAGTCGAACCCCAATTTCTACCGATCGAATTTCGAAAGATAAGTCTTTTAAAAGGCTTCTCCTTCACATGTTCTTCATATTTTCAAAAGCTTTTCAAACTTTTTCTCTCTTTTTCTCTTCGATTGATCTAATCTAAGTGATTTTTATTATTTTCTTCCTCAAAATTCTCCAAGGTTTTTGTTCTCAAGCATTGGTAAGACCTTTATACCCTTTCTTTTTCAATTTAATTACATATTTCATGCATTTTTCTTGAAAATTTCGAACATAGGAATTTAGGGATTTTTTTTATTATTTCAATTGTTTTGAATCATTTTTTATCAATGGGTTCTTGTTCTTAGTTCATATACATGTGATTCACATGCATTAATTTGATCAATTTTGTGATTTGAGGAGAATTGAAAAATCTAGGGCTTGGAACTTTGAGAAATTGGGGTTTTTGTTCAATTGGACTATAATTGATGAAATTGACTTGTGTAATTGATGGATTAATTCATTATATGATGTTTTATAACTAGTATAATGGTTAATTGATCAATTTGGTTTATTTTTTGAAATTGGGTTTTTCAAAATTTGGGGTTTTGGGATTAAAATTGTATGTTCAAGTCAATTTTTGGTTTATAAAGTGAAATTGAACAAATCTTAATGCATTAGAGCATGCATCATATGTGCATTCATTACATGCATCATATAGATTATTATTTATTGCTATTTTTGTGCTCTAACCGTCTCTAATGTAGTCTGCCCTTGGTTTTCTTTTTTTTCTTTTTTTTTTCTTTCTTCTAAACTCTTAGTATCATGGTTAGGAAGACTAGAACTAAGAAAACCCCCACCCCATCTACTCCTGAGTTCTAGAGTGATAAGTTTAGGACCTTGAAAAACCAAGAAGCTTATGAGAAGCTTAATGTCTTTAGACTGGTGTAGGCTGAGCGTAGGATTATCTTAGATGAGGTTGATCGTGAGATACGTAGGAATTTTGAGCGTAAGAGGCTGGTTACCACTCTTAGAGGCAGAGCATCCTCCTCCGGCCTCATTGATTAGAGAGTTCTATTCGAACATCTCTGTCCACTCCAATGATTCCAACGTTCAATTTGTGAAGAGTTGGATAAGAGGTGAAGAATGTGTCATTACTCCTGAGGTAGTGACCTCTGCTCTTGGTGTATCTTTGGTACAGCAACCTATGTACCCTTACACAGAGACCCCTCACCATGATGACATCATGTCTCTCATAACTGGTACTTCCATTAGTTGGGGTACTGATTCTTGTATCACCTCTCATGAGCTTACTGAGTTCAATTATTTTTTTTTCCAAGATTTCTTGTCATTGTATTTGGCCTATATCTCATCTTTATACTATCCCTATTAAGAGATGTCTGTTCTTGTACGCTCTCATCACTGATGCTCCTATGAGTTTTCCCACTCTTTTCATTCGCTTACTTGTTGAGGTTCATGGGAGTAGTGCCAAATCCCATGGCTTGTTCTTTCCGATCTTTATTCATAGGATTCTTTTGGACTTAAGATTAGAGGACTTTCTCGCGTTTGAGCCCATACATATCATAGCTCCTATAGGTGCCACCTTCCTTAGGCAAAGAGCTGCCCAGTTGAAAGCAAGCTCTAAGCGTCCTAGAGTCGAGTCTTCTACAGGTGATGCATCTTGACCACCTCCTTCTAGTTATCCTTCTACTGAGGCGTATGTAGACCCCACAATTGTCGTGGATCCTTCACCATCTACATCGAGCGACTCTTCCTTGCGTGCTATGTTGGATAACATTTTGACCATTCAGGCGGTGCATGGACAAATTCTATTGGATGTGCTCAATGAGGTTGCGGCCTTACGAGCAAATTTGGCACATGCTAGAGGTTCTACTCCATAGGCTCCACCCTCTGATGAGTCATGATTGCCCTTTGGCAAATCATCACAAAAAGGGGAAGTACATACATATGGAGATAGAGGGAGATTGTAGATTGTATCTAGGAGTTTTTGATATGTTTTGTGTTTATTTTGGCTTTGATGTATTTCTTTTTATATGGGTTGTATATGTTAGGGGGAGACATTATGCTTATGTGTTTTTATGTTTCTTGTTTTACATACAGTACATTGATTATTGATTTATATTATGAAGTTACTCATGGTATATGTCTTTTATTTTATGTTTTGTGAAATCAAGAAGTTTAATTTGTTTTACTTATATTTTCCACACATGCATTTATGTGTTTGTTGAGTTTTTCAAAAATTTACAAGTTAATTCAGTTGTGGCTGCTGTCTACTTTAGCAACTGATAGATAGTGGTTTAGGTTGAATTGTAATTAGGGCTTTTTAATTGAATGAGCTGTTTTACTTTGAGCATTTTAATTTTTGTGATGTGTTTTGTCACGAATTGCCAAAGGGAGAGTTTGTTAGGTTCTAAGACTTTAGGAACTAATGTATTAGAACTTCAATTTGTAATATGTTGGCAAATCATGATCAAAACATAGAGTCTAGGTTTAAACTTTGTTAAAGTGTGTTTAATTGTAAAATTGGAATCGAGTGATTGCAGAAGTTGTTGGACAAAATCTACAAGACTCGATCGATTGAAAATTAGACTCAATTGATCGAAACTTATACAGATTTAATTTTCAGCATAATTTCCAATTCAGCCCAAGCCCATATGATGTGTAAGGTTAAGTGTTTTACTTCAAGTATAAAAGGAAAAACTCTAGCTACATTTTAAAAGTCTTTGGAGAGTTGTGTGTTAAATCTTCTGTGAGATCTAGAGGTGTTTATCTTCATACACACACAAAAAGTTGTCAAGATCAAGATTCACGTCAAGAACTTGATGATCTCTTCAATTGCTACATAAAGAACTTTAAAGAAGATCTGAAACCTTTGAGTGGAGTTTCAAAGTCACAAGTAGGAGAACTTGTGGTTGCTGAAGATCAAAAAAATAGTTTGTTGACTTAGAGCTGTCACGTGGTCGTGGTAGTAAGTTTTCTACTCAAGATAGTAATAGAATGTTAGTGGTCTAAGTTCTATTGCAAAAACTTCAATTCTTTCATAGTAGATCTGTTTTACCTTGAGGATAGCTAGGTTAAATCCTCCTCAGGTTTTTTACCAGTTAGGTTTTTCTGGGTTATCATATCGTTATGTTCTTTATATTTCCGCACTATTGACATGATATGATTTTATTGTGTTAACATAGAACTAAATAATATATCTATGTACTCATTTGGCTAAATAACTAGGTTAAACAACTTGTGTTCAGGGGTCTAAAAACGTATAGTTTATGTTCTCTCGGTTTTGTAACCGTTTTTTTTATGTATCAATCATGGTTTAATGATTGCATTCTTAATTGATATCCATGTTTGTTTACACAATATTACTATGCATATTGTATATATGCTTGCAATTGTGTTAATTGATATCCATGTTTGTCTTGAACTGTAATTGATTATTATTATTTTCCACATGATATATTCGCCTATTGTGTTTTGTTTTGTAATTCAAGAAACAAAGTTATAAAGCTTATCACGTTAGTCAGCCAATTCCATCTAGTGGCTTATTAGGGCTGATTGATTTTAGCAAGTGTTAGTGAGTCATTGACAGTGGCGACTTCAGAAATTTTTTTCAGGGTGTTCCTTGAGTACGTGATTTTCTTATCAAATATTTGTCCATAATTCTAGCAAAAGAATAAACAATAAACTATAAATTCATTTGAAATATTAATAAAATTATTAATTATTGTTGTTTAGTTGTTTCGTTAATTTGTTTGTCTTTTATAAATTATAATTTGTTATATTGTTATTTCATTAATTATAAAATTATTAATTGTTGTTTAGCATAATTTAATTTAATTTGTTTGTCTTTTATAATGTATTGGTTAATTAAATTATTAATTATTGTTTATTAGTTGCTTCCCCAATTAATTATTGGTTAATTAAATTATTGTTTATTAGTTGCACTAGCACACACCCCATGTGTATTTACTTCCCCCAATTCAAATATCCCACCTCGGCCCTATGCCCCAATCCACCCCTGACCATGGTTTTAAAAACCAGTACGGTGGAAGAACCGAAAAAGGGACTAGTTACTGGTTTTCTGGTCAGACCAAAATTCGATCGGTGATCAAACCGGTAACGTCATAAATAATTTAATTAATAAATAAATAATTATAAAAATAATAAAATTAAATAAATAAGAATATAGCTACTGATATTTACTAAAAAAAGATATAAAATTTTAGAAGTATTTTCATATCATGTTACATTTAACTCAAATTAAAAGAAAAATAAATTATCATCTTTTTGAGGAAGAAAAAGAAGTTAACCTAAACAAACTACCAAAAAAAAAAAAAAAGGTTATGGTTTTAAAGTTTTATAATCATATATAATTTTCAGTATTTTTAACAAAACCATTATTTAATTTAAAAATATTTATCTATGTTAATATAATTTCACATCTAAATATTTCTTCTAAAAAAATTGTATTTATTATAAATATATTTTATGCTTGTCTTGAATATTGTAATAACCTTACCGGTGTACGAAGTGCAAATAATTCAAATTCTTTGCCTTTGATTGACCACTCAAACCCACGTAAGCCATATCACAAACGTCTTTCTCATTTAAAAAAAAAAAAAAAAAAGTAAAATAAAGTGGTCTGCCTCTCCCACCTAACCATCAACGTGGCTAAAGGATATCCACCCACATTTATACCAAACTTTTTAAAAAGATTGTCCTCTCCTCTCTTTGTCTAAGAAGTCTAAAAAAATTGCTCAAGTCTCTTTCTCTCACTCTGAAGAAGAAGCAGCGGTAGAGTTGCAGCTTCCTCTCTTTCTCTGTTTCCTCCAAAGCCTAGTTCGGCTCCTCACCCAAATTCAGAGATATTTCTTATTTTATAATCATTTTCTCACATATTCTCACATATTCTCTGTTACAATTTTTTTTTTTTTTTTTTTTTTAGATTTTAGTTCAAAATTTGTTTGGTATAAAAAAAGTTTGAGGGTGTCCCTAATTCTTTTGAGAGTGTTTTTAATTTTTTTTAAGAGTAGAAAATCAAACTGGTTGATTTGGCTCATTTTTTCAAGGACATATTGTTATGACACACAATATAGGCTTCCACCATAGCGGGTTTGAGCTCCATCCTTAAAAATTCTTCGAAAGCCATCCAATTTTGAATACATGGCCTCCTAAGCTTGTTGACTTACCCACATACAATGGCACCACTCCTTAGAGGAGGGAAATAATCGGAATAACTAGCTAATTGTCAGTTGCGTGATTAGATATTCTAAATAATTGTCAACTTTGATGTTGTGTGCAGACTAAAAATTTGAAAAACTATTAGAAATTTGAAAATGGTGGCATACATTTCAATCTTGATCAATTAAGCTTTTATTATTTGGCTAGGTATATCTAAAAAAAATAAGAATTTATAGTATTAATTTACTTCAACAATCTATGGTAAATCACAATGATAATGAATTGGACCAATCACAGACTGCCGTCTATGTAGAAGTAATATTTGTTGTGAAAGTCTTTGTATTCTTGGACTTATAGTTTACATCATCATGAATTATATATGCCAAGTGCCAACACTAAACCTAACCAAATTATAAATTCGTAATTACAGTAAATATAGTAGCTCACTATATTTACAATAAAGGGTAACATGACTATATGAGTTTTTTTTTTTTTTTTTTTTTTTTTTTTTTTTTTTTTTTATGTTGAGAATTCAGACGAATGACCCAATTTTTTAAGAAAGCAAATAAAATTCTTAATAAATAAAAGATGAAAAAAATTTGGTTACAACCAATAACTACAACTCCCACTAAAATACTAACATGAATACATATTTTGAAAATCTAATCGTTAGATTATATGTTCTTTATATTCTTAAAAGACATGTCAAATTTTGTGTTAATTAGATGTTATTTAATATTAAATCCATAAACTTATTTTTTATTCATAATTTTAGACTATAAAAATTTAAAATTTAAATATTTGATTGAAGATATAGCTACTGATATTTGATTTTATGAAAATTTTGCAAATATGGAAGATATATGAAAAACATGTAATCTAATAATGGATTTGTCAAATTTCATATTTAATATAAAGATATTGAGTAAAGTTGTAGCAAAACTTTGCCCATAAAAGACTACTCAAAATGAAGGGTTCGGAGCTATTCATTGAGAGTCCAAATCTTCTGTCTCATGATTACTGCTCCATTTTATACTTTACCAATAAAAATTGAACACTTACACACCTCTTTTAATAAAATCCATATTTTTAGCTTTTTCCTAATTTCAGTCTCTTAAAATAAATATAAATAAATAAATAATTCAAACCAGCCCCACCACTACCGATCACCAAAGTGCACTGCTAGAAAGATCTCGTCGACCAGTCATCAGCAGCCATACACCCTTGCCGGCAGGAACCAAAACATGATAATAAAAAACAAAAAATAAAAATAAAAACCAAACAGACCCCCCCCACTGGCCACCACCTCGCGGGAACCACACATTTGGATCTGGAAACAAACAAAGGTTCTTGTTTTCTTTTGTTGTGGTTTTGCAAAGAATCAAAAGCGAAGTTTACTATATTTAGCAAGAGCTAGAAGTAAAACAAGGCAAGAGGAGAAAGAAGCCACCAAAGGAATGTGGTAGCACCTCCTTTACTCAAATCTTGCATTTACAGTCTTATAGTGCCTCACCCACTAATGATGCAATTATTAAAAGGAAATACAATTTGTGGTTTCACGAATCCATCAATGCCGCACCGTTGCAATCGATTTTGAAGAAGATGAATCAGCCATGGTACCTACTAGGTGATGGCTAGTGAGGTATGTTGGGTTTATATATATATATATTATTTTTGGTTACTGCCGTGGTGGTGATGGCCGGTGAAATTTTTCTAGCGGTGCCGGCAAAGAATGTCAGTGGTGACCAGTGGTAGAGGACTAGTGATGGGAGTATCTTAAAATTTTATTTCATTTATTTATTTTAAGAAATTGAAATAAGAAAATGACTAAAAATAAGGATATAATTAAAATATGTGAACATTCATTCAATTTTTATTGATAAAGTATAAATAGGAACAGAAATTATGAAATAAAAGATTTGAACTAATCCGTTAACTTAAAAAAGCAATTAATAAGAGAAGTTTACGCAAATCTTGTCATTTGGCATTAATAAGATAAAATATGACCGTTGAATGGTCTTAAATAAGTTGCAAATTGCCATTTGGCATTCCGAAATGCTTATTTAAGAGCAAAGAGGCTTAATAACTATCCACACAAAACCATGGCTTCAACTTTGAAACTAATACTTTTCTTACTCCTATCCTTCCACATCTTCTCACTTGTCTCAAGCCACCAGCACCACCCTCTAGACTCTCTAACCCCTTCCGAGTTCACCCTGGTCCGAACCATAGTCAATAAAACCTACCCCAGCTCAAAGCTCAACATAACTTTCCAGTACATAGGTTTGGACGAGCCAGACAAACCCACCATCCTCTCATGGCTATCAAACCCCAAGTCCAAACACCCATCTCGCCGCGCCTTTGTGATTGCACGTCTCGATAAGCAATCCCACGAGATCATAGTCGACTTATCGACCCGTGTGATAGTCTCTGATAAAGTTTACCATGGACACGGCTACCCTTTGCTTACCCTTGATGAACAATTTGCTGCAGTCGAATTGCCACAAACATATGAACCCTTTATCGAGTCTATAAAGAAGAGGGGCTTAAACTTGTCTGAAGTTGTTTGCTCAACTTTTACAATTGGGTGGTTTGGAGAGTTGAAGAGCAAAAGGGTGTTGAAGCTTTTGTGTTTTTATATAGATGGAACGGTGAATTTGTATGCGAGACCAGTGGAGGGAATAACGTTGGTGGTTGATCTTGATGAGATGAAGATAGTTGAATACAATGATAGGCTTATTGTGCCTGTGCCAAAAGCTGAGGGAACGGAGTACAGGGAATCAAAGCAAAAGCCACCCTTTGGTCCTCGTTTAAATGGTGCAGCCTTGGTGCAACTTGATGGGCCAGGGTTTAAGATTGACGGCCACACTATCAGGTCAGTCTTCTTTTTGTTTTGTTTAAATGTCTTTCTTAGAGATATTACATCGTCTAGGAAATTAAAGCCCGTTTGGTACATGTGTCTAAATACATATTTTTAGTTTTTAAATAATATTACACATATTTTCAAATTTTTTTTTCTATACGTATTTAAAAAAAAATACAAACAATGTTACTAAAATAACGTTATCTAACGAGCCCTTAGTCCGTTAAATTTTTTTTTTTTTTTTTTATCATTATTCAAAGTCTTTGACAGACACCTAATTGGTTTTTTTTGGGGGGGGGGGGGGGGGGAGAGACCTCATTGTTAATTATATGATATATTGTATAACAATCAACTCAACCTAGGGTTTAAAAATTAGACACCTCTTAGGTTATTTCTATAATTAATTTATACATTTTACATAGAAATCATACAAGAGTTTATAATATGTTTGAGATTTTTTTAAAAAAAATTTTTTTATGGTGAAATTACAACTTATCTACCTGTGTAGTTTTGTCGAAATTTAAATTGCCTATTCGTAATTTTAAATTTGACACTTTACCCAGCAGAAGTCAGTTTAGTTAGATTTCCTTAATCCACATCTATTAAAAATATGGCTAAATATGTGATTTTGCTCCACTCTTATGTTTTTCTCCTCAAAAAACACAAAAAACATAAAAATACAAAATCAAATAAGATAAAAAAAAAAAAAAAAAATCCAACAGAACACTTATATCATAGGATTTCAAATCACAAGTAAACAACTTAAATTTCGGTCAAACCTCAGGTGGGTAAAGTATCAAATTTTAAACTACAAGTTGGCAATTTAAATTTTAGCCAAACCACAAGTGAATAAGTTATAATTTATCTTTTTTTATTTATAATTAAAAAATATTATTAATAAAGCTAAAATGATAATACAACACCCAATATATGAGCCTTTCTTATTATAGGAGTTCTATTTTACATTCCATTAATCAAAACTTATAATATATTTATTTTACTTTTTCCTTTTAAAGTAACTAAAGTTTAAAATAAATATTTAAAAAATTTAACAATTCCATACTAATAATTAGTGAAGTATAAAGTAAAATACAAAAAAAAAAAAAAAAAAAAAAAAATTTGAGGGTTAAGATTTTTATTCAACGACAGCTAATTAAGTGGCAAAACAAATAAGAGTAGATAGATCGGCCAATAAAGAAACAGATGGAATTTTCAAGCCAAAAACAACTAAACAAGGCAAATGGCGCGGAGCATAACATCTATAAAATAATCATGACAAAACAAATTAATGCCATATGCCTATCTGTTTCGTATAATATTCGCTTTGGCAAGGTTTGACACTTCTCTTATTGGTTGATTTACGCGTCTCTCTCTCTCTCTCTCTCTCTCTCATTATAAAACGACTACTTCCATTGACCAACATTTATATCAATGCTGAAAAGACGGGACTATACAGCTCACCTTTTGTGCTTCTTCTACGAGCTCACCTAACACTTTTCTGTTTCTTTTTTCTTAAAAAGTTTTAAAACCACGTAAAAATGCGACGACTTTATGAGTAGTAGCATAGGGAAGAAAATACACGTTTCCGTTGCATGTGTCATCCTCCTGGTATGAGATGGACTGATATCTAAAGTATGGGTCCATTTTAATGTGAGGTAGATAACACGTGCAATATAAACAACAAATACCACCTCTAGAATGTGAGCTATAGATCCCTTCAAAAGAGATAGATGGCAAATCATAATCATAAAATAATTGTGATTAAAATAGTGAATTTTTATGTGCTGGTAGAATTATTTTTTGAGTAATTCTAATATCACATAAAATGCTACAATTATTCTACATGCATGTCAGATTGTGATTAATTACTTATTATTTTTACATAAAGTCACTATTTTTTTTCACTATTTTCAATTTACTACGTGAATAGTTGTGAAACAAGTTGTGACATTTTTATATAATCTTAAAATTTTTATTATTTTTTTATTTTTTTAAGATAGCTCATCTAATCCTGGGTTACACAGTGCGGGCGGAAATGTATCATTGAAGTTTCATGGTACGTTGAAATTGTGTCAGTACTAAACAATTAAGTTGCCTTGTAAAAGTATTACATGATTTAGATTCAATGGACCAAAATTGTAGCAGTCCTTTCCGGTTTGATATTATTATATTAAACGTTTAGACTTTGACTCGATCAAGCAGCACGTCTATGTGAAAAAGCACAATATTTGGCTCCGCATACTGAGGATGTTTGCCCAAACCTCGTGAAGTTGACCTGGTCACAGCCGACCTCATTTGGGCTAGTTATTCTAATATCACATAAAATGCTACAATTATTTTACATGCATGTCAGATTGTGATTAATTACTTATTATTTTTACATAAAGTCACTATTTTTTTTCACTATTTTCAATTTACTACGTGAATAGTTGTGAAACAAGTTGTGACATTTTTATATAATCTTAGAATTTTTATTATTTTTTTATTTTTTTAAGATAGCTCATCTAATCCTGGGTTACACAGTGCGGGCGGAAATGTATCATTGAAGTTTCATGGTACGTTGAAATTGTGTCAGTACTAAACAATTTAGTTGCCTTGTAAAAGTATTACATGATTTAGATTCAATGGACCAAAATTGTAGCAGTCCTTTCCGGTTTGATATTATTATATTAAACGTTTAGACTTTGACTCGATCAAGCAGCACGTCTATGTGAAAAAGCATAATATTTGGCTCCGCATACTGAGGATGTTTGCCCAAACCTCGTGAAGTTGACCTGGTCACAGCCGACCTCATTTGGGCTAGTTGGAAACATGTCATTCATTTGCTACATAGCTACATAAATGACTGTTCTTAGTCTTTTATATCTATGGCTTAGAGTGAAATTAGAAATATTACAAATTTTATGTACAAGTTTTTACAAAACTTATTGCAATCCTGGCCTAATTTAAAGGGTTGGGCTAGGACTACATGTTCTCGAACCTGAAAATTTTAACAAGCCTCAATTTTTCTTTGTATTTAGTTGGTTCAACTGGAAATTCCACCTAGGATTCGACGTACGAGCTGGTCCAATAATTTCTCTAGCATCAATTTATGACCTTGAGAAGCAAAAATATCGCCAAGTTTTATATAGAGGATTCATATCTGAGTTGTTTGTACCATACATGGATCCAACAGAGGAATGGTACTACAAAACCTTTTTTGATAGTGGTGAATTTGGGTTTGGCCAATCTGCAGTGTCACTTAAGCCCTTAGCCGATTGCCCTACCAATGCAGTATTTTTAGATGCATACTATGCTTCGAGCGATGGTACACCAGTGAAGATATCTAATGCCTTCTGCATATTTGAAAATCATGCTGGAAATATAATGTGGCGTCACACTGAAACGAGTATTCCCGAGGAAGTTGTAAGTAATATTATTGTGATTGTTGTTGTATTGTTTGAACAAGTAGTAGTTCTAGTTGACAATTTTATGGTATTGCAGATTAGGGAAGTTAGGCCAGATGTGAGCCTAGTGGTGAGGATGGTCGCAACTGTGGGCAATTATGATTACATTATTGATTGGGAATTCAAGCCAAGTGGCTCCATCAAATTGGGGGTATCTTATCAACTTGAGAAATATTTTTCCATCAACACTACAAACACCAATAAATCTCATAACAAATTTTACAATTATATATTGAGCTAGCAAATTTTGATTACTATATCACTTTCACTTAGGACTATCACTGATATAAATGTTGCATAGTCCTAAGTGAAATTACTATCAAAACAATTCTTTTGATAGTAATTTATATTATACATCAATCACAATCTGTTACTACAACAAGTCAACATTTGTGAAATTTATTATGACTTCAGACTTACTGTCAATTTTTCATCAAACCTAAAATTTTTGTACTATATGAGGTGTCAGTATACATAGCAAGTTCCTATGAATTAATAGTATGTCTTCCTATTTATTTTTGTCTCTTACTGTGAGTCTTTCTTAAACAATCTTAACAGATTGGACTAACAGGAATTCTAGAGATGAAGGGTGTGATATATACTCACACAGATCAAATAAAAGAGAATGTGCATGGCACATTGTTAGCAGAAAACACTATTGGTGTGTACCATGATCACTTCTTAACGTACTATCTTGACCTCGACGTGGATGGTGAAGACAATTCCTTTGTCAAAAACAATTTGGAAACAATCAAAGTAAGAAACCATAGCTCACCAAGGAAAAGTTACTGGACAGTAGTGAGTGAAATTGCTAAAACTGAATCTGATGCCCGAATTCAGTTTGGCTTGAAACCAGCTGAGCTAGTAGTTGTGAATCCTAATAAGAAAACCAAAGTTGGGAACAATGTTGGTTATCGTCTAATTCCAGGATCAGCAACACGCCCTCTCTTGTCGTACAATGATTATCCACAAATTCGAGGAGCCTTTACTAATAATGATGTGTGGGTTACACCGTATAACAAGTCTGAAAAATGGGCAGGAGGACTATATGTTGATCAAAGTCAAGGAGACGATACCTTAGCAGTTTGGAGCCTCAGGTAGTATATAATGAATACAAATCCTTTGTTCTACTTTTAAACTTTGCTAGCTAGAAATTTACAAGAAAATAATTATTGATTATGGTACTTGTGACTAATGTTTTCTAATGCACTTTTTTTTTCTTGGTATGTTTTTTTTTATATAAATGCAGGAATAGGAAAATTGAAAACAAGGACATAGTATTATGGTACACCACTGGATTTCATCATGTGCCTTGCCAGGAAGATTTTCCAGTGATGCCAACCTTGAGTGGTGGGTTTGAACTCCGGCCAACCAATTTCTTTGATAGTAATCCAGTCCTTAAAACAAGACCTCCAAATCTTGTACACTAGCCTAACTGCACCAACAAACCATGAGATTTTACATCATAGTGTAGTAAATCAGATTCAATAATGATATCCTTTGTCATTGATTATCATAAAATGGATAATGAATCCAAATAAAAGATGAAGCTTTAGATACCATTTGGGATTGAGTTTTTCTACGTACAAGTTAATATGAGGGAGTATTGAAATATTAAAACAGGACCTAAAGTTTTTAAAGTAGATGGAAGATGATCTTGTTGGTTTCATTAATTTGAGATTGACTTCCATTAGTGTTGAGAAGAGGAGAGAAAAAAAAAAAGACATATAACTTAAAAATGGTTGGTGGAAAATGGTCGGTACAGACCTTAACATCCTCTTCTTTTCTCTTATTATAATTGATCATGAAATTATCAAAATTTGATTTAAATGTTGTTATCATTGGTTAATTTAATGTCCAAGTGACATTAAAGTGCATCTCTAGCTTCCCAGAAATCACACAACTTAGAATCCAATTAGAAAGAATTAGATCATCCTTTTCACTCTCCTCTTCAACCTGGTTCAATTCAATGTGCCTTCTTCCACAAATTATCTCAAGTAACCAAATATATTGTACTATGGTAATCAAGTACAAAAAATAAGTAATGCTAGGGTAACTAAAAATTTAATATAAAAAAAGAAAAAAAAGAAAAAAAGGAAGGTAGAAATGACAAACTCCTAACCATTTACTCACACAATGGAGCTACAACTAGTAGGGATCATTACAATAACAACTTCTTGAGAGCATTGCTCCTTAGATACTACAAACTGAGCACAAAATATATCTATCTATGAACTATAATATGCCATTCCTAAAGCCCTAAGAGGAGAAATTTGGAGCATATGCGGTGTCCATTGTCCAACCTATCAAATTAGCTTGATTTTTTTTTTATCTTGAGCTTGACTAAAGCATTTGTCATAGCAAATCTAGGACACATATATGTATGGAATGGGGGAGATGGATAAATAGGAGAGGAAAGTAGAGAAGAAGATGGTTAGAATATATTAAAATATAATATATTCAAACATATGGGTAATGTTATTAAAATATACTTCTTGCGCCTCTCCTTATTTCCTCTCATTTTCCTTCATCCAAACATATGGCTAAAGTCATCATTTAACTATCTTTTTAGGAAGGTAGGACAATCTCTAACTGCAATTTAGGGGGCAAAGAAGTGTCCAATTCTAAAGGTTTTTTTTTTTTTTCCTTGAAATTTGTTAAGACCGCGACGCTAACCACTACTTCTAAAACCAATTTATGTTAAGAAGAGACACACTTTAGTTTTTGCAGGACGCAAAGTCCGGCCTTTATACATGTTGCAAGTGAGCATAAGAGGTTTTGCAATGCGTTGTCCCATAGGCTGGGCTATCAAGCTCCAATATGCTATGCTTGCACATTATAGCGACCCCATAGGGTGACCACTAAGTACTATCCCCCCATTAGGCCAACAAAATTATTTTAACTATTTCTAAAAAAAAAAAAAAAAACATTTTAACTAGAAAAAAGGGAAAACAAAATGTCGAAATTGGGTCCTGCGCGCTTTGACTTACTATTGGGTCCTACGTCTCCCTTTAACGGTTTGAACCTAGACCTCCAAATGTTGTACAAGGGCATAACTGCAACCTAACGATGTGATTTTACATTATAGTGTAGTAAACTAGAGGAGTTCAATAATGTCATTGTTTATCATAATATACGTGCACTTTGAATCTATGGGTAATTCTATGGTACCCAGAAAAAAAGGGGTACGTACCCACTAATAGACAACTTACTATACCAAGTTACATTTATTTCACATTTGACGGTTTCATTCTCACATTGTGCAGTTTCAATATCACATGTAACAATTCTTTTTGCACATTTGGTAGTTTCCTTACTTTTTTCTCACAATTGATGGTTTCATCCTCACATTTTGCAATTTCAACATCACACGTGACAGTTCTTTTCTCACATTTAGTGATTCCCTTACTTTGTTTTCTCACATTTGACAGTTTGGGTGGTTCCCTTCCTTTTTTTTCTCACATTTGATGGTTCCATCCTCATATTGTGCAGTTCCAAAATCACATGTAACAGTTCTTTTGTCACATTGGGTGGTTCCTTTACTTTTTTCTCAAACTTGACGATTCCATCCTTATATTGTGCAATTCCAACATCACATGTGACAGTTCTTTTCTCACATTTGATGGTTCACTTACTTTTTTTTCTTACATTTGACGGTTCCAGCCTCACATTGTGCAGTTCCAACATCACATGCAACAATTCTTTTGTCACATTAGGTGGTTCCCTTACTTTTTTCTCACACTTGACGGTTTCATCATTATATTTTGTAGTTCCAACATCAAATGTGACAATTCTTTTCTCACATTTGTTGGTTCTCTTTCTTTTTTCTCACATTTGTTGGTTCTCTTTCTTTTTTCTCACATTTGACAGTTCTTTCCTCACATTGTGCAGTTCCAACATCACATGTGACAATTCTTTTGTCACATTTGGTGATTCCCTTACTTTTTTCTCACACTTGACGGTTTCATCCTCATATTGTGTAGTTCCAACATCACATGTAACAATTCTTTTGTCACATTGGGTGGTTCCCTTACTTTTTTCTCACATTTTACAATTCTATCATTACATTATGCAGTTCCATCCTCGCATTGTGCAGTTCTAACATCGCATTTGACAGTTCTTTTCTCACATTTAGTGGTTCTCTTTTTTTTGTTCTCACATTTGACGGTTCCATTATCATATTGTACAATTTCAATATCACATTTGACAGTCATTTTGTCACAAATAGTGATTCCTTTATTTTTTTTTTTTCTCAATTTTTATATTTCCATTGTTATATTAAGCAATACCAACGTTGCATCTACTCTATTTCTGTCAAATGTGACAGTTCTTTTGTCACATGTGACAGTTCATTTATCACATTGGGTGGTTCCCTTACTTTTTTATCACATTTGACGGTTATATCCCTCACATTGTTCAGTTCTAACATTACATGTAACAGTTTTTTTCTCACATTTGGTGGTTCCCTTACTTTTTTTCTCACATTTGACGGTTCCATCATCACATTATGCAGTTTCAACATCACATGTGACAGTTGTTTTGTCACATTTAGTGGTTCCTTTATTTTTTTCTCACACTTGACAGTTCCATCCTCACATTGTGCAATTCCAACATCACATGTGACAATTCTTTTCTCACATTTGGTGGTTCCCTTACTTTTTTTTCTCACATTTAACGGTTCAATCCTCACATTATGCAGTTCCAACATCACATGTGACAGTCCTTTTGTCACATTGGGTGGGTTTCTTGCTTTTTTCTCACACTTGAAAGTTCTATCCTTATATTGTGCAATTCCAATATCAAATGTGACAATTCATTTCTCACATTTGGTGATTCACTTTCTTTTTTCTCACATTTGGTGGTTCCTTTTCTTTTTTCTCACATTTAATGGTTTCATCCTCACATTGTGCAGTTCTAACATCACATGTGACAGTTCTTTTGTCACACTTGGTAGTTCCCTTACTTTTTTTCTTATATTTGACGGTTCCATCCTCACATTGTGTAATTCCAACATCATATGTGACAGTTCATTTGTCACATTGGATGGTTCCTTTACTTTTTTCTCACATTTGACGATTCCATCCTCACATTGTACAGTTCCATCCTCACATTGTACAGTTCCAACATCACATTTGACAGTTATTTTCTCACATTTTGTGGTTCCCTTACTTTTTTTTCTTACATTTGACGGTTTCATCCTTACATTGTGCAGTTTTAACATCACATGTGACAATTCTTTTGTCACATTGGGTGGTTCCCTTAATTTTTTCCCATACTTGACGGTTCCATCCTTATATTGTGCAGTTTCAACATCAAATGTAACAATTCTTTTCTCACATTTGGTGGTTCGCTTTGTTTTTTCTCACATTTAACGGTTCCATCCTCATATTGTGTAGTTTCAACATCACATGTGATAGTTCTTTTCTCACATTTGGTGGTTCCCTTACTTTTTTTCTCACATTTGATGGTTTCATCCTCACATTATGTAGTTCAAACATCACATGTGACAGTTCTTTTGTCACATTATGCAGTTTCATCCTCGCATTATGCAATTCCACTATCACATTTGACAATTATTTTCTCACATTTTGTGGTTTCCTTATTTTTTTTCTCACATTTGACAGTTCCATTATCACATTGTGCAATTCCAATATCACATTTGATAGTCCTTTTGTCACATATACTGGTTTCTTTATTTTTTTTCTCAAATTTGATATTTTCATTGTTATATTAAGCAGTACCAACATTGCATCTACTCTATTTTTGTCACATGTGACAGTTCTTTTGTCACATGTGACAGTTCATTTGTCACATTGGGTGATTCCCTTACTTTTTTTCTCACATTTGACGGTTCCGTCCTCATATTGTTCAGTTCCAACATCAAATGTGACAATTTATTTCTCACATTTGGTGGTTTGCTTTCTTTTTTCTCACATTTAACGGTTTCATCCTCATATTGTGCAGTTCCAACATCACATGTGACAATTCTTTTTTCACATTTGGTGGTTCCCTTACTTTTTCTCACATTTGACGGTTCCATCGTCACATTGTGTAGTTTCAACATCACATGTGACAATTCTTTTGTCACATTGGGTAGTTCCCTTACTTTTTTCTCACATTTAACGATTTCATCCTCACATTGTGTAGTTTCATCCTCGCATTATGCAGTTCTAACATCACATTTGACAGTTCTTTTCTCACATTTGGTGATTTCCTTATTTTTTTTCTCGCATTTGACGGTTCCATTATCATATTGTGCAATTCCAATATCACATTTGACAGTCTTTTTGTCACATATAGTGGTTCCTTTATTATTATTATTTTTTCTCAAATTTGATTTTTTCATTATTATATTAAGCAGTACCAACATTGCATCTACTCTATTTTTGTTACATGTGACAGTTCTTTTGTCACATGTGACAGTTCATTTGTCACATTGGGTAGCTCCCTTACTTTTTTCTCACATTTGACGGTTCCATCTTCACATTGTTCAGTTCCAACATCACATGTGACAATTCTTTTGTCACATTTGGTGGTTTCCTTGCTTTTTTCTCACACTTGACGGTTCCATCCTCATATTATGCAGTTCCAACATCAAATGTGACAATTCATTTCTCACATTTGGTGGTTTGCTTTCTTTTTTATCACATTTAACGGTTTCATCCTCACATTTTGCAGTTTCAACATCACATGTGACAGTTCTTTTGTCACATTTGGTAGTTCATTTACTTTTTTCTCGCATTTGAAGGTTCCATTCTCATATTGTGCAGTTCCAACATCACATGTGACAATTCTTTTGTCACATTGGGTGGTTCCCTTACTTTTTTCTCACATTTGACGATTCCATCCTCACATTGTGCAATTCCATTCTTGCATTGTGCAGTTCCAATATCACATTTGATAGTTCTTTTCTCACATTTGGTGGTTCCCCTTTTTTTTTTCTCACATTTGACAATTCCGTTATCACATTGTGCAATTCTAATATCACATTTGATAGTTCTTTTGTCGCATATAGTGGTTCTTTTATTTATTTATTTTTTCTCAAATTTGATTGTTCCATTGTTATATTAAGTAATACCAACATTGCATCTACTCTATTTTTGTCACATATGATTGTACTTTTTTCACATTTGGTGGTTCCCTTCTCAAATTTAGTGGTTCCGTTATCACATTGTGCTGTTCCAATATCAAATTTTACAGTTCTTCTGTCACATATAGTGGCTCATTTATTTTTTCTCAAATTTGATGATTCCATTGTCACATTAAGCAATACTAATAGGCCCAATAAATATCGTTGTCCAGACAAGCCCATCAAGTACCATTGTCCACCCAGACCCAGCATGGACGATGGTAGAAGCGCCATAAAGAGGAACATTCAATACCTCTGATAGTCACGAATCAACCAAGAAGACCGTTGGAAACCCATCAAAGTCTACATTGAATGAGCCCAAAGGTGTTACAAAAAAGGCACTTATGCCACCATAAATAAGGTACAACAGCTAGAAGAAAAAGGGATATATATAAGATACACTAAAGAGCTAAAGAAGGTAAATACACACACTGAGATACTGATACTTTGATTCTTTACGCTAGCTCTCATAAGCCTTCTCTACCAATTCCATTCACTGACTTTACCATTAGAGACTCTGTGGCCGGCACCACACCGGTAACCACCCAGAGAGAATTTCATTCTTAACCTTGCAGGTATAAAAACGAAGCCCGTGCTGACATATCTGGATGAACCTAATTGACTGACGATCTCGGCATCATCAAGTACCATCATCGCATCTGACTCTATTTTTGTCACATTCAGTGGTCCCCATTTTTTATTCTAAAATTTGACAGTTCCATTATTACATTAGGCAGAACCAACATTACTTTTGACCGTACTTTTGTCACATTTGGTGGTACCCTATTTTTTTCCTTACAATTGATAGTTCAATCATAACAGTAAGCAATACCAATATCACATCTGACTATAATTTTACATTTGAGCGAATCACCGAAGTCACTTTTTTACTTCAATGTTAGCTTTAAAAGACTCAAAATGGTTGGCTTGGTAACACTTGGATTCTTGTAATGGTCAAGGCATACCTCCTTCTAAAACGACATAATTAAGGTCACTTTCTTGATGTTTATCATTTTCTAATTAACATTAATGTGTGAGATTAATATGGATGTATTAATTAGTTAATTAGTTATTTATTTAGTTAGTTAGTTACTTAGTTATACATATTTATATATTTTATAAGTTAAGCTTTGTAACAACTTAGTGCATCAACATGGTGGTAATTCGGTTATGTTTTTGTCGAGCACTCTAGTTCGAATCCTAGCACTTCACACTTGCAATTTTAATTTTTTGAATTTTCAATTTTTGGTCCTTCAATTTTCGGTCCATAAGCAGAAAAGCCCCCAAGAAATACGCCCATGAAAAACCCTAGTTCATCCCAAATCTTCTTTCCTTCAATGTTAGTGATAATAGCCATCGATTTTCCTCTCTTTCTCTACTCTTTTGTTCGAAGTTTCCACCGTTTCTCGTCACTAAAATCTCAGTATGTCTCATCCTAATTCTTTAGTTTTCCATCAGGGTTTTTTGCCGTTTGGCTTTTGTATTGCTGAATTGTTATTAATTTTGCTTTCCTTTTGGTTTCGCAGGGCTGCTAGGAACAAATTTTCAGTTTGGCTTTCGTACAAATTTTTTTTGCTATTCGTTGTTTGGTAGATATGTCATGTAATTGGGCACTGGTTGTTTTGAGGCGAGTTTTACCCCTTGAGCATTTTGGGCAGTGTATTTTGATATTCTAATTCTGTATTCTAGGACTAGTACTGTTAGTTTTATATCTATATAGGGATCATTATTTGAGTATCTGATATATTGCTGGTTGGGTTCATCAATTGGGTGGCTTTAAAAGATGCATTTACCTCTCTCAAGTACTTGGGTGTCTCTTTTCACCCTGTCATTTACTTGTCATTTTTTGTCTATCATTTTGTTTCCAGAGAGGAGTGTTTGTTTTTGATGCGACACAGTTTGATGGAATCCTGAAAAAGATTACAAAGTTTAACAATGCTCCACTCTCTGACCCGGTATGTTCATCTTGAAGGATAAATCACAAAGTAAATTCCACTTTGTCAGAAAATGGAGAACTTATCTTTGACTGAGCTCCTGATTAAGTTCTATTCTACCACGAAGTAAACTCCTAATTAACTTGGATTTATTGACAATCTATTGTAGGAAAATAAGAATTTTTCGTTGATAGAGCTCGAGTTTTCCAGACTTGGTGCCATTATTAAAGTTCTGAAGGACACATCACACTATCATAGTAGCAAATTAGCAGATGTTGATATTGCTTTGTTACGAAAATTAGCAAATTAGCAGACTTGGCCTCTGGCAATGATATTTCCAGGTCAGCATGCCAAAATTCTCAGGCTTCTGCATAAATTATAGGATTCCCATTAGTATCATATTGGTAATTTAAAACTTATGGAGGAGCTTTCTAAATGATATTAATGCCTGTTGCCGGGTTCTTCTTTACCTACCAAAAAAGGTTTTCTTAGCATTTTCTATTATTGATATATGAAAATGCTCTTAAAACATCCATGATTAATTATGTCAGAACAGCCCTTTCATGTTTGGGTCATATAATGCTGCTACATGTTACTGTCTATAAACACACTGTACTGCTTGTTTAACTGGTGCTATTGTATAGAAAATGAATTTGCTTCCACATGTTACTTACGCTTCACAAGCTACTAATTTGACTTACATGTAGACATGGCTCTTTTGATCTCCCCAAGACCATTGTATTAGAAAGTTATTTTGTTTTACTTTTACCAACTTATTTATGCCTTTTACAGGAATGTGTGAGAGGAGGTCTTAGAGGCAAGACCATTTTACTAGTAACCCACCAAGTTGATTTCTTGCATAATGTGGATTTTTCCCCCCTTTCATTTCTTCAATTACTTTTCTCTCTCTCAAGAACAAACACATACATGTGTTTTTCATATTTAAATTTCAAGCATTTTATTTCCTTTGTAATTCCAGGTTATGAAAGATGGGATGATAGTGCCATCTGGAAGGTACAATTATCTACTGGATTCTGGCTTGGATTTCACAGCATTAGTAGCTACACATGACACATCCATGGAACTTGTAGAATTGGGCACCACCATGCCTAGCCAAATATATCTATGTATGTATGCGTATAGTTGGCTAGCTTTTTACCTAGATTAGATCTGTTTGGCATGGCTTATTCTTTTAGCTTTTTAGTTTATTTGGTTATGTATAGTTTTTTAAGGCCTCGTTTTTTCTAGGTAAATTTTCGGCAAATAGCCTCATCATCAGTGTTGTGCATATTGTTGTGTTTGCTTGAACATGGGATGCAAATCCAGCTTTTGTAAAACGACTTGCAGGATATCATTTTGCAGAAACTTCATGAGCTTTATGTACCTTTTGTTTTGGCTTGTTACAAAGATATGGAGTGAGAAAAAAGTTCATTTCTACTGTCTATTCTTTTTGCCTGTCCCCTTTACTCTACCTTCAAAACATTTGCCAGTCTTTTTTTTTTTCAATTTAAATTTGTTTGGAATTTTTGAAAAATTTCCCCTTAAGTTACTAAAAGGAAAGGAAACTTTCAGATGATAAAAACATCACTATGCAAATTTTGTCTGTGCTTATAAGAAAATGTATTCCATGATAAACTTTGGAAATTAGTTTTTCCTTTTATCAATCAAATAGGTGGAAGGAATTAATTTTTTTTTTTTTTTTTTTCATCTAACCAAAACAAACCAACATTGTAATTAACACTATCACCTTTATTTATTGGTTTCAATTAGCTTAATTAGTAAAATTTATTGTCAACGGAGTACAGGTGTTGATCACTTAATTGGAGCTGCAGGGCTAAAGTATATGGACCCCTTGGTTTTATTGTTTAAATAGATTGGATTTGCTAATCTCATCCAATCTTTCTGCATCATTCACCGAAACAAGTTGCACCAATACAATTACAAATGTAACAAATGATATAACAAAATAAAATGAAATAAAATAAATGTAACAAATGATATATTACTACCCGCTGCAATAATAACTTCATTTTAAGAGAAAAGAAAAGGTGAGATATTGACCATGAAAATCAAATACTTCTTCAGCCAAATACAATATACAAGTGGGACCTGCGCTATGAGTCTATGAGCAAATTGTGCGAATACAATATACAAGCTGAGAGAAATGGTGTTTGGAATACAAAATGCCCTCTAGAGCTGAATAATTAGATGGGGTTATATGACAACCACCATGAGAGCACTTGAAACATGACTTGTGGTAGACCTGGCTCTCCACTGTCACTTGCAAATTTTTAGTCAAAACAAACCAACATTGTAATCAACACTATCATACTTGTAAAATTTTATTTAAGGTGCATTTGAATGTTACATTTTGTTGTAAGCTTATTTGCTGAAAGTTTACCTAGAAAAAATGAGGTTTTAAAAAACTATACATAACCAAATAAACTAAAAAGCTAAAAGAATAAGCCATGCCAAACAGATTTAATCTAGGTAAAAAGCTAGCCAACTATACGCATACATACATAGACATATTTGGCTAGCATTTGATCCTGAAAGTTCATTAAACATGAGGGACCTGGGGGCCAATGGCATTACAAGCGACAAATTCGAAATCTTAAATCCACATTTGCAAATTGAGATTACTATAAACATTAATCCCACTCTACTCCAACACATAATTGTCAACAAAGAATCGAGAATGCTATACCTATTTCCCTATGTTTGTTAGATGTTATATATGAAATGTGAGATCTACATACTCCAATGCCATAAATTATAATTAACAACAGATGCATACAAGACATGCACTCATCTAATAGAAAAAACACAAAGGGTATCACAACCCTAAACTGCTAGGGGTTGACCAAGAAAAGAGGAAATAGAGGTGGAAAAAGAAGAGCACTCAAGGTCAGCAACCTGATAAAGATTCAAGATTTTCCATGTAGAATATCACAACAAAATGACTTTAGGGGATATTCGAATTTTACCTTCTCAAGTGGGTAAGCAGTTTTACCACAAGTAGCACATTTTTCTTGTGTTCCAGAAAACATGCTCGCAGCCTTGCTAGGTGACCTGATCTGAAACCAACTCAAGCTTTTGAGAATCAGTGACAACTAACAACACTAATACACAATGTGCAAAATAGCAAACCACCTACATTAATCACTTCTCACAACAAGCTCAAATTATTTGATACCATCAACCAACAGAGATATATACATTTCACATCTACAATGTGAAAAATAGCAAACCACCTACATTAATCACTTCCCACAAGAAGCTCAAATTATTTGATACCATCAACCAACAAAGATTTATACATTTCACATCTACAATGTGAAAAATAGCAAACCACCTACATTAATCACTTCCCACAACAAGCTCAAATTATTTGATACCATCAACCAACAAAGATTTATACATTTCACATCTACAAAAACCACCTACATTAATAACTTCCCACAACAAGTTCAAATTATTTGAAACCATCAACCAACAGAGATTTGAGGTGTAGAACATCTTCTATATTAGCAGAGAACTGGTGAGGATTTCATTCACCTTGGACAGAAGATGGGAGGGAATATTTTCTTCTCCTAAACCATTTAGGCTTCTAAGAAGTGTTATTCTACAGATTCTTGCACACCAACTAGATGGAGTAGTAGTCAGAAATTTTACTAGTGACACGATAAGGTGGCTGAATTCAAATAATTTCAATAGAGAAGGTATACTATTTATGAACACTATAAAATATTGCAACTTGCCAAACCTGGGACTTGGTTCTTGGCCTTCTTTCTTTGGTTATAAATATGCACAATTGGGTTTGGCTTTGATCGTATCTAACTATTTTATCAACTAGTTCTCCACTCTGCCTAAGTAAAAGGGTATTCAATATTCAAAGCCATAACATAAGGCAACAAGTCCTTTCATTTCTTTTGTGTTTTACTGGTTTTATTGTCAAAAATTTGAATTTTTTTTTTCGCTAAGATGGAGAGCCTTTTGGGTCTGCTTAGGATTCATGTTCATAGAGGAGTAAACCTTGCAATTAGGGATGTCAGATGCAGTGATCCTTATGTTGTTATCGAAATGGGCAAGCAGGTAAAAACAGATTTAAGCTATTTTCAACTTACACATAACTATACTCCTAAGTTAAATATTTCTTGTATAATTTTCCAAATTCAAACTCAAGATTATTTCATAAAAAATATAATCAGAAATGGAAGAAGAAGAAGAAACTAGGGGAAAAAATAAACCAAAAATTGATGAAAAAAAGTTCCAATACGAGAAATTTTATTTAGCCTCAATCTCTCTGTACATTAACTTATTCACCAAACAATATTGGAAAACACCAAAAATTAAAAAGCGAAGACCAAATTTTTTCTGACACAAAAGATAGACAGACACTTGTTATATGCATACGCAGCTCAATATGAACAAACTCATTTCAACAAACACCTCAAAGCCTCAAAACTACTGTTGATGCTTCTTCTTCTTCTTAATTTTTGTATGTATTTAGGACACTTCAATTTTTTAATATAGCACAAACCAACTCTAAAATTGGTGTTCTTACTGCCAAGGTGGCTGTAAAAAAATAATAATCTCCTAAGTCCATAGGCTCATAGTATCGTGTCCTCCCCACACTCCCAACCAAATCTAATCTTATCCCAACTTATGGATAAGGGTTCCCACGTCTCACTCAAATTTCATGTCTCACATCCCAAACTCAAAAGTGCGACGATTTTTTTTTTTCTTTTTTTTTTGGAGAAACCAATCTGTGAGACAGACTGATGCTTTATTAAAAGCATAAGAAAACTAATGAACATCAAACAGGGCAAGGGGGATAATGTCCCCAGGTAAGTCTTCAACCCAAACTTGAAGTTCTAGCCTAACTCGAGATTTCTTTGCCAAAGCATCGGCAACCTTATTACAATTTCGTTTCACATGGCAGTGGTGATCCAGGCAATCAATGGTAGACTGTCAAGCCCTTCAGTGTAAAGATTAATTTGTCAAATATATAAGAACGGAAACTCAAACAAAAAAATAATAGCATAAACCCACAAAGTTTAGAGAAATAATATAAACCCATATTAGTGTTAATCATATGTAAAGAGAGAACCTGAAGATTGTGCGTAGCGCCGCCGATTTAGAATGGAAGAGAAGAAGCGCCGCCAAATTGGATTGGATATGAGTGTGCCACCGATTTAAGGATGGATTGGAAGAGAAGAAGCTAGAGAGCGGCGCTGACGAATTGGATTGGATGAGAAGAAGCGCCGCTGATTTGAGGTTGTGGGTGTGCCGCTGTCTGGTTCTTCTATTGTGGGCATGGTTTTAGCTGTTTGATTTGTGGGTTTTGTTTAGAGAGGCAAACGTGAGACAGAGCAAGCAGAGGTAGAAAAGCAAACGTGAGAGGAGAAAAGTTTGATGAATGTTATAATTTTTTTTGTTTATATATAAAACTTGTTTTACCGGTAACCAAAATCTATTAAATTACGGTCAAGATCAAAACAATACTAAATTAATGGTTCAGATTTAGGTGAGTACCGTACCCTCTGTTTTTTGAAGGGGTACGGTAGAATGACTCATATATATATATATATATATATATATATATATATATATATATATATATATATATATATTTATACTATTATTTAAGTGGTTTTCCCTGTTTTGATTCCTTATTTTTTTAGTTCAAAAATGTTCCTACACCCAGGGACGAACGCAGGATTTTAAGTTGGGGGGGGGGGGGGGGGGCCGGAGATAAGCAAAAAAAAAATTTTCAAATACGCATTCATATAGTATTAATAAACTATTAACCAAGACAAATACCCAAAAATCATTGTTTCTTAATATATTAAGATACAATCATCTACTAACAAAAACAAAAAACACGAAACACTATTGTTTCTTTATACAATCATTTATGAAAAAGGAACTCGACGCTCTTTCAAATTTTCAAAATCATCTACAATTGAATCCAAACTAAATGTCGAAACTATATCTTTTTCAATGTATAACATCAAAGAGTCCGTCAAAAACTATAAATTTATTCCCTGCACTACTAACAAAAACTTTTCTTTAAGTTTTTAACTTTATCTCTTTTTTTTTCTGTCCCTTGCCCGTTGCCCAACCTCACTTGTCCCTATTATGCCCAACTAACAGTCAACAAAGAAAAAACTAATCTCTACAAACTCACTCTCTGTCTCTCTGTCTCTCTCTTATCTATATAAACAAGAGAGAGAGTCACAAACATAGACAGAGTCACAAAGCCAAAAAGCCAAAAAAAAAAACCCAGGCAGCAAGCCAGCAACACAGATTCAAATATTCAATTCACAATCACCCACATTTAGTTCCAATTCACAATCACAATCTATAACACCACAATTCACAAATATTCAATATTTCAATTCACAATCACAATCACCAACACCACAAGTCCACAAGGCAATCTCAGATTCTCAGATCACAAAGTCACAAACATTTTGAAGTTGAAGGAAAAGATAAGAGTAAATACCTGTGAACTGTAAAGGCTGGAGCGACGAAGCTAGGCTAAGCAGATCGAGCAACCGGCGTGGGCGGCGGCAAGTGGGTATTAGAAAATGCCAAATGGGTGAGTCCGTGAGTGGAGTGGCCGAGTGGGTCTCTACTCTCTCAGTCTCAGATCGAGGATCGAGCGTCGTCGGCGTGGGTCTCGTCGGCATCGTCGGCGTGGGTCTGTATCGCCTCTCCCTTTCCTCTCTCTTTTTTTTTTTTTCGTTTTTTTCCTTCGTGTTTTTGGTTTGCTCTCTGGGTCTCTGCTCTCTCAGTCTCAGATCGAGGATCGAGCGTCATTAGCGTGGGTCTCGTCAGCGTGGGTCTGTATCGCCTCTCCTTTTCCTCTCTTTTTTTTCCTTCGTGTTTTTGTTTTGCTCTCTGTTTGACTAGTGAGAGTTGGAGTTGGACTAGTGAGAGTTGAGACCTGAGTGTTTTTTTTTTTTTTTTACATGGACTGGCCGGAAAATGTGGGCTTAGGGCTGGGGACTGGCCAGAAAATATGGGCTGGGGACTGGCCGGATTGGGCTGGGGGGGTTCATGATTTCTGGGAGGGGGGCCCGAGCAAAAAACGTAGGGGGGCCCAAGCCCATTTTATTTGGTTTTTTGAAAATTTTACTTGCTAAAAAAAAATATTTTGGGCCAGGGGGGGCCCGGGCCCCCTTTAGGCTCAACGTGGGTCCGTCCCTGCCTACACCCCTATGTTTAAGTAGAGACAAAACTAAAGGACAATTCGATAAAAATGCAACTCTAACCCCCACTAAAATATTGCTTAAAAAATAGGACCACTCTCCTATTAATTTTCAATTTAATTTATTTACTTATAAATTAAATTTTCAAAATAAAAATTATTATCTGTATATATTAAGAGGATTCAGAAAATTAGTTATTATTTTTTTTCCTGTCAAAAATACCCCTAAATTAATTAACCAACCACTTAAAAATGTTGTTAAAATAGTAAATTGGAAAAAGAAAGTTAGTTATTGCTTATTTTATTATCAAAAATGCCCGTACCTAAAACTTAAAAATGGGATTAAAATAGTAAATTGACAAAAATAATAAATTCCTACTTCTACGTTAAAATGTCTTCCTTCTTCTAATAAACTCCTACTTTTACGTTGATTTAAATTCCTACTTCTAATCACTAACTCTCTACAAAATAGGATTACTCTTTTATTAGTTTTAAAACTCCTCATATCTACAAAGAGAGGTGTTACGTCTACAACAATTTTACAACATTTTTACAACAAATCACAGGTGATTAGTTGTTATTGGTTCAAATTTGAAACTAACACTAAGATTACTTTTTTGCCCCAACAATAACAACCAGTAACAACCTGCCACTTAGGATTTGTTGTAAACATATCATTTCTCATCTACAAAACTCAGCCCACGTATTCTTTTTTTTTTTTTTTTTACTTCATCACGATGTATTTGTTTCTTCTGTCCTCCTTTTTTTTCAATTTTTTTAAAAAAAATTTCATTACACCCTTAGGTTTTTTTTTTTTTTTTTTTTGTGATTAGAAAAAGTAAAAATCCCAAATTATAATAAATGCAAATGATTAATCTTTACCCAAAAAATAAAAGAGCCTCTGAGCGCGTGCTCAGAGGCTAGTTTTGTATTAAATCTTTAATTGAATTGTATTTTTAAACACACACGGAGAGAAGGTATTAAAAAAATTGATAGTGGTGTATATCCAAAAAGGCTTAACTCTTGGATACACAGCACAAATTTTAAACGTCTTTAATTCACACTTTTTTTAGAGAGTTTCAACCTACGGCGTCTGCTCCTAATGATAACTCTTTATTATCAGACCAAGACACCAATCAGTTTTTTTGTGTAGGTGGGGATTGAACCTCAGATCTCTTATTCAATCATCAGAAACTTATTAGTTGAGTTAACTGGAACCCACACTCACACTCATTTTTCAATGTGATATTAACCCACTTTTTTTTTTAGAATACTAAGTATTTTAACACATACAGAGGAAGAAGGGAGAAGGTCTTAAAAAATTTTGTTTATTATATTTTTCTTTTTTCAACGACTAATGGAGATATTTGCTATCGCAATTATTTTGGTACTTGATAATTTTTTTATTTTTTTTTCTAAATTTATCAATTTTTTTTTATTAACTATAGTTAAAATTTTGTAATGAGATTCTTATTCAAGAAAGTTTTAAAAAAAAAATCAAATCAAATTTTAAGGGAAAGGGATGTTTTTTCCATTCAGATTTGGAGTTGGGTGTCATTTTCTTAAACCTCAAGGGAGGGGAGTGTAACCACCCCACAGTTTTCTTTTTAAAAAAACTTTTATGTTAAATATATTACAAAATAAGCTAAAATTAATTTATTTTAAAAAATCTAAAATTTATATTATTTATAAAAAAAAGATAATACTGAGAAAAAGTAAATTTTTTTTTAACAATTATTGATGTCTTGAATAATTGCTAGAGAATAGTACTCTTAGAGCATTCCCATTAAAGATGCTAAAAGTGGTATATGCTAAATTTTAGCAACAATACACAAAAAAACTCACTCCATCAAACATTTCAAATCTCAAAATTTTTGAGATATTTCTACAATGAGATTGTATCAATACAAGTTTACTGTAGCAGAAATCTTAAACCAAAAAGTATTTTTTTTATTCCCAACGGTAACTGCGTATACTTCTTTTTTATTCTTCCCTTCTTTCTTCTCTCTCCTTTCTCACTTTCCTCTTCTCTCTTTCTCGTATATATAAAATAAAATAAAAAACAGTTTTTTTTCCTACAAAATAGGACCATTAACAAAAAGAAAAAAGACTCATCTCACGAGTCTAGTATATATAAAAGGGTCATGTTAACAAGTGCCCTTAGGGCACTCATTAATAATCAATTTTAGGAAAGTTTTAATACCACTTTTATGGGAAATGGAAAAAGCTATCAAAATATTAATTACTTTTTTTTTTTCATTTCTCATAAAAACTTTCTTTAAATGAATTATTAATTAGTACTCTAAGGGCACTCGATAGCATTTCCCTATATAAAAAGTATAAACTATATCTCGTTGTCACGTTTTCACATGTAACTGCCGTATTGACACACGCCATGCATACCTTCAAATGGCATGCATAACGTATTACAATTTTGATTGACACTCAAACTAATGAAACCAAACTACAAGCAGAACGTCACGGCTGCCATCATCATTTGGTTTCTGTTAAGATCTAGTGTATATTTTTGGAACAAGGAAGAGTGGTTTGTATGTTCAATGGAAAAGAGAAGAAGAGAGGAGGGAGGAAGGGGTTATATTTCAACCTCTACAATGCATATTGATCATCCAAACATTCAGCTAATTATTAAGAACTACGCCTTCACATGGGAAAGGATCTCCAATAATTCCCTCTCATTTTTACCCAGGCGTCTAACACTTGACAATTATTTGATTTTTAAATGCCATGTTATCTGTATCTATACTTCTATTTAAAGGGTTTCTCCTGTTTGGATTCCTCATTTTTTATGTCAAAAATACCCTTATCATACCCACTTACAAGTTTTCAACTAACGAGGATAAATATGTAAATTAAAACTCTTACATTTTAAGACCCACAAACTCACGTACGCTTTGCAGTTTCTATCTCACATTCTTCTTCAAATTGAAAACATTTAGTTTAGCTTTACATCCTCCTTTCTTTTTCTTTAGATTAAAGACATTTACTGTCAGAGGCTCTAACAAATTTTCAAAGTTCTATCTTTTGCAAATTCCTCTTTGTTTTCTTTTCTTTTGTTTATGATTGACTTTCTTAGAGTTTTACTTTTTTTTTTTCTTTTTTTTTTTCTTTTTTTTATGTGTATCACGTTAACTCTCTTTTTTTTCTTTTTTTCTTTTTTTTTTAAATGTAATTTTGAAATGAATAGTTCCTTCATATACTCTACCACTGTACTTCTTAATGAATTGTCATTTCATGTTGTAGGTATTGTGATCCAAAGACAGGGCTGTTTTATGCTACAAAAGAAGCATTCAAAATCATTCGTGAATAATTAAACAGTATGGCTTCCCTTACCTCCTTTATTAGCCTTTGTTTACATTTTATTTAAAAATTTTGAATTGAAATAAAAATAGTTACCACAATACTCCCTGATAAATGATCAAAATATAAATGATCAATTACTATTTCCTTCTCCTTCCTCACTTTTTTTTTTCCTTCTTCGTATTTTTTTTCTTTTTAAGAGAGTTTTTTTTTTACCATCATTGTATATGTTTTTGGTGTTAAATTTTATTTTATTTTTTTATTTAGGTATGTAGCAACCTTGAGTTCTACTTTATATATATATATAACACGTTAACACCCTTTTTTTTTCTTTTTCTTTTTTTTTTTAGATCTCCATTAGTTATTTATTTAAATAGTTGGTGATGTGGTGATAAGATTTTAAAGAGTCCATGATAGAGTTAAATTCTGAAAAATCTTTATCTTTATTCTAAACAATTTTAATAGGATTTTTAGGAAAAATAATCTCATCAAAATTTAAATCAAACACAAACTCTAACAAACGTATGCTATTATCTTTAATAACACGCACGCTAACTTTGGTTTGTTGATTAAATTTTTTTTTTTTTTTTTATTTTGGTATGTAGCAACCTTGAGTTCTATATATATATATATATATATATATATATATATATATATATATATATGTATGTATGTATCACGTTAACCCCCTTTTTTTTAAAAATGTAATTTTGACACGTTAACTCCCTTTTTTTTCTTTTCTTTTTCTTTTAGATCTCCATTAGTTATTTATTTAAATAGTTGATGATGTGGTGATAAGATTTTAAAGAGTCCATGATAGAGTTAAATTCTAAAAAATCTTTATCTTTATTCTGAACAATTTTAATAGGATTTTTAGGAAAAATGATCTCATCAAAATTTAAATCAAACACAAACTCTAGCAATACTTTTGTTCAATAAAAAATTTAGAAGAACAGCATTGACGAATTAAAATAAAAATTCATTATTATTCCTATTGGGTTTTTGTTAAACCACCTTTAATAATACTTTATAGTATTTTTTTTTTCTTCTCAACAAACAATCATGAAGTTTTTATACAATTTTTTTCTAGATGCTTCTAATCATTAATTCCCAATTGTATTAGCCTTTTGTTAAGGTTAAAGCACCATTTAATACTTTATTAAAAAAAGATCTCAAAATACAATTGTGGTTTTATACAATTAACGTGTATCTGTTGCCATAAAATTTTCAATTTAAGCTTTTATTTACTTATGTTATGGGTGTGTAATAAATGGCTAAATTTTAGGATTAAAAAAACTACATTTTAGGATTAGACAAAAAATGACAACTATCATACATAAAATTTGAAAAAAAAAAAAGAACAGCATCAAAAAAAAAAAAAAAAAAAAACCTAGGGGTGTGATGAGTATCATGTGTGAAGAAATAATTTTTCATCACACCCCTAGGTTTTTTTTTGTGATTGGAAAATGTAGTAATCCCAAATTATAATAAATGCTCTAAATTAACTCTTACCTAAAAAATAGAAGAGCCTCACGCACGTGCTCAGAGGCTAGTACAACTAAAGAAAATTTGAAAAGAAAGAAGGATTCAATTGGAGAAGATAGAAATCTTATCCTACTGCACAAATAGTAATTAATTAATTTTTTAAAAAATAAAAATAAATTAATTAATTAAAAAAAAAACAAAACAAAACAAAACAAAAACAAAAACAAAAATATACTAAGACAAAAGGTACACGATATTGGCACAGCTCAATCAAACCGTAGAGTCAAGTCATTCTTGATGTTATGGTGAGATTGAACCACGCCAATATCTCGGGTTGGTCCCTCAGCTTGGATTGATGAGAAAGAAGGTGCCTACCTCAAATTTTGAAATTAGGGATTTTGTCAGATCATTTTGCAATGAGTTTTTCAATAAGCACTAATAGGCCAAGAATGTATTAACCCTTTGTGATGAATTAATCAATTAATTAGTCAAGTTAATTAATTAATTCAATTTGCATGCAATAAGCGTGGTAGCACAGACAAATTGCCAACTAAGTTAATATGCAGCGGAAAATAAATTGACATGATGATTTGTTTACTAATGGGGAAAACATACATAGCAAAAACCCCATCAGGTGATTTTAAGGTCATCACTCCCGAGAATTCACTATTATCACAACAAGCAGTTACAAGTAAAAGAATCCTAGTACCTTATATTACACGGCTCTCAATACGTGACTAACCAATTCGATGTGTGGATCCCAATACGCGGCTTACTCACCAACTTGAGAAAGATGTTGACTGCAAAGTTCTTCAGTTCATCAACACGATAAAGATCACAAAACTCCTTGGTTACAAAACCCTAAGATGTACAAACACAGCAGCATCTTGAATAGAAAGATAAACTAGGGCATATGTCTTTGGTTCACAATATGCTTGTGAAAAACTTTTGTATTGAGTTTCATCAACTGTGATAGCCCTTAAAACAATCCTTATATATGTTTATGGTTATGAGAAAAGAAAACCCAAACATCTATTCATGGATTGGAGTGAAATCAGATCTGAAAAACTGATTTTCTTAAACCTCGACAGATACCCTACCTATCGAGCAGCTGTCGAGTATCGTGTTTAAACAACCTTTTAAACCTTGATAGATACTAGCTGTCGAGCTAGCTGTTGAGTTTTAAAATCCAGCACTTCTTCACTTGATTCTTGGACAAACTTGCATGGCTTTAACACTTGAACTTGAAACCTTGTTCCTCAAAGTGTTAAACACATCCTAGATCTACTCAATTATAAGTAAAGTGCGTTTTGTTAAAGAATTAATTAATTATATATTAACATATGTTCCTAACATGATTCATATATGTCCTAACAAGCATAATAAAATCTCACAAGATTTTATTATTTTTACAACAAATTAGAATTGAATTAAATAAAGATTATATTTGAACCCAATACAACTCAAAATAAAAATGTTGTAAAAATGTTATAAGATGTTATTCTACCTAAACTTTCTCCTTTGCTATAGTAAATATATGTTCCGATCTCAAGGCATGAGATTTGTAGAATTCCTAAAACCACCCAATTTATAGTGGCCATTTGGAAGCCCTCCTTGATAGGTTCTTGAGAGACAATAGACGTGTGTTGTAGTTAAAAATGGATTGAAATCATTGAATACAAGCTCGGCTTCATGCTGTTTATCTTTTAATTAGAGCTATGACTAACACAAGTATGATCTTGAAGCGTATTTTACCCCATAATCATTTTTGTTTAGAGGGAGTGATCACACAAATAACATTGCTTCACCTTCTCACACATTTTTTTTTTCCTTTAAAGAATGGTTTGTTTCTGGAATAGATATATTTTTTGGTGAAGTAATGTTACAACTCTCAAGGAGGGTATAACTTTTCAAAGGTTAATTTGTAACCGCCTATGAAAGGATACAAACACATCTATAAGAGAGGGATTAGAGATTCATTAAGGACATACTATTCTCTCCAAACAATCAAACTCTACATGTCTGTTCTCCACCTTCACGGGACAACAGTCCACATAACGCGCGAGATCAACAATGGTATCAGATCATGATTTTTGACTGAATTGTTTTTTATAAGATTTGACAGAATTTCTACATCCAAAATTGTGTTCACCGTGACTTTATCTTACTTGGATGTGGCAGATCTAGGATAGAGTGGGTGTTTAGGATTAGTGGCTTAGTGCCATTATGGACAAAATTGCCCTTTACCCTTTTCGCCCAAATTATATAGTCTTATGCCCCTATTTCCAAACTAATTAGAGAAATGTCCTTCTTTTGTAACTCGATTTTCTCAAAATCGAGTTAAAAAAAAAAAAAAATTTATGAGAGCCTTATAGTGGCATTTTAAGGAGCCTATAGTGACATTTCGAAACTCGACCTCCATAAAATCAAGTTATAGGCAATTTTTTTACCTATAACTCAAGTTCATGGAGGCCGAGTTCCAAAACGGCATTATAGGTCCTTAAAACATCACTATAGGCTCTTTAAAAACGCCACTATAGGGCTTAACTCAATTTTGAGTAAATCGAGTTTTAAAATATAGGTATTTCCCTAATTAGTTTAAGAAGGGAGGCATAAGGCTATATAATTTGGGTGAAAACGGCATTGGCCAATTTTGTCCGTGCCATTATACCATTATGGGGTCCTCCAACTTTAGGGAAGACAATAAGGTAAGGTAAGGCCAGGTCATGTGTATCATGCCCTTGCCTTTCAAAAGAGTTACCTTACCACATCCTCAATCTATAAGTTGAGGCAACCTGTTCTACCCCACAAGGTCATGTCCAACCTTGTAAGGCCTCACCTTATGTTGTCCCTACCTAGGGATTGAAAAAATGTTTGCCATGCCTAACCTTCCCTGTCTTACCCCGTTCCATGCAGTTTTTTCCCACCCTAAAGAAATGGCAAACAAAGATAGGTTTTACTCACTTTGTTCACCCCAAATGTGTGTGTGTGAGATTTTTATTTAATATATATATACATGTACTTTTTTTAAACATCCTATTTATAATGTAATTTTTAATACGCCTTTTATTAGTCTCTCTCTCTCTCATATAGTGGCCTTGACCATTTCTTCTTCTTTTCTTTTTCTCATCAATGTCAAAACCACCTTATTATGGATGGCCAAATACCTTCAACTTTCCCTCGCTTCCAACCTAACTCACTGCCCTCTATGTGGGATTTCCCCGCCCTAGAGAGGGGACAAGATGGGGACAAGAATCTCATCATCTAATTAACCCCAACTTGTCTTGCATCTAATTTGGAAAATAAGATATTCAAAAATAATAAAATCCAATAATATATATATATATAAAAAAAAAAAACAGGTAAACTCATCCTTATACCTTATCCCATATGTTGAGGAAAAAATTTCACCCTATCATTAACTCTTTTTCGCACAGGGAAAACCACACAGGACGAATTGGGTTGGGGTGAAATCGTCATTCTCAACCATTTCACAAAAGAGATCGAGAGAAAATAATAAAACAAACACCCTCATGTATGAAAATTGCGGTAGATATATATCTATATATATTGGTTAAATAAGTGGTGGAGATCTTAAATGAGCACTAGCTCTCGGCATGTTTGAGAAGAGTTTAAGAAGTTACCCCTATTATGATCTTAGTGTTCCACATGGATTAAGTATAAACTTAACTATGTGTTTATAAGCTCTTAAGCACCCTCCCCTTGCAAGTTGGTTTCAAAGGTGAGTTCTACCCATGGGTTCTAAACATTTGGTATCAGAGCCAACCACCACGTCGCAGCTTTGTGGTCGGATCTCGAAGGGAGTGACCTAGAGACTAGATTAAAATTACTGATAAAAGATGAGTGGGTCCACGAAGTGGACATCGGCTAAGAAGCGTGGTGATATGTTATGATCCTAGTATCCTACATAGATTAAGTATGAGGCTAACCACATGTTTATAAGCTCTTGAGGATCCTTTCCTTGCAAACCGGTTTTCAAAGGTGAATTCTACCCATGAGTTTGTAACACCCCCATAAGCTATTTGCATGGCTCTCATGGAGTTACTACATGGTGAAGAATGGCTTCATGGTGTTAATGATGATGAAGACATGGAGAAGGAAGTACGAAATTCGTGCTATGTAGTGGTGACACATGGAGGAGAATGCCTAGTGAATACTACTCCAACCGTAGCGTTTTAGAACTAGTGGAGATGAAAAAAAAAAAAAGTCAAAATTTATTTTATTTTAATTATTTTTAAATTTCCTTTTGCCTAGGAGAAGATGTAGGCTTATATTATATTATTTATATATTGCATTATTTATTTATTTATTTTTCAAAAGGATAAAGAATGAAATGTATTTGACCATGATAGTATAGTGGTTCTAATTTTTTGAATAAATCAACATTAATTTAATTTATATTGCTAATATTGTATGTAAAATAAGTAGTCTTTTGTCTAATATAAGATTTTTTTTTTGGAGAATTGTTTATGATAATTTTTATCTTTGAAAATAAAGAATAAATATATGACATAAGTTTTCAACTGTCTTTTTAATTAGTATGTTTGATTATTTCATAAATGTGAACTTCTATTTTCTTAACTATGAAAAAAAGGATTTGCAATCCCCGCCTAATTAACCACCTAGAACAATACCAAAAGTGTGATAAAATATTATGCTTTTTTAACAAGAAAAAAAGAGAAAGGGGGGGGGGGGGGGGGGGGGGTGGGGCGTGTCGGGGCGGGGGTGTTAAGAGGAAGCAATTCCTAAAAATGAAAAGGTCGAGCCACAATAAAAATGGTATTTTGTATAGCTTTAGCAGAGTTATTGTACAGACAATAAAGACAAGACTAAGGGCATGTGTACGAACCATCATGCTGCCAACAAAAATTTCTTATGACCAAGATGTGCACACAATAAGTAACATAGATGGCCTCATTCTTCCATGATTCTTTACCTTAATAAATTATGGAAATATTATATTTTCTTTATGATTTGATTCTTTGATTTAGTTGTGACGATTTGTTTGATGTTAAATGTAAATACCGCATTTTCTACCCTTTACAATTCGGGCCCTCATTTCCCAACGATACTGAATTCTAAAACCCAAGGTTGGTTTAAGACCCAATTAGATATTAAATTGACTTGAGAAATGTTAAAATGAGAAAAATAACTTTTAATGAGCAAATAAATCTATTTTTGGAAAAGTGAGGCTAAGGAAACTCTCACTATGTGCACACAAGAATCAGTCTGCGTACGCAAATTTCTACATGCACATGCAGGCACGATCCTGTGCACGCATATCAAATTCCAAAAACTAAACAAGGCAAGTTTTCTGTATTAATGTTGAGGTTTGAAACGAATCTCACATCGTCTATGAGTTCTTCTAAACCCCAATTTTCACACTATAAACAGCCTTACATGATATATTTTCAAAGGACACAAAAATTCCCTGGAAAAATTCTAAGATTCACTAGAAATAGTAAATCAAAAAGGGAGTTTTTCACAAAACATCCTCAAGTCAATGTTCTTTTGATTAGGCCTTTTTCTGGCCTTGATCTTTGAGTTTAAGATTACTAATCACTCTTTTTGTTAATTGTGAATAGATTTAACTGAGGGGAACAGTCAAAATCAAGCTTGAAGAGCTTTTGTTTGAGGTATTTAGTTTTAAACTTTTCTTTTTCTTTTCTTTTCCTTTTTGCACTTTAATCCTTCTATTTGCTTTATTTTCTTCTTGTAATATGTTATAATATGTTTATATAGTTTAGGTTTACGTTTTTGAAGCATTTTAGGATGTTAGATTTAGCGTTTCAAGTTTTTGCTGTGTTTCTAAGGTATCTAGGTAGAAACCCACGTGTGCATAATCTTGCCTGGGCATGCAGGGTTGATTATGCACACGCAAGGTTGTTCATGCATTCGCATGAACCAGCCCAAAAACCCTAATTTTATTTTATCTGTTTTTGCTTCTGTTTTCACATTCAATACTTCTATTTAGCCTATTTTCCAAGTTTCTATTTTTTTAAGCTTCTGCTTCACATGTTTAATTGCTTGTTTGCTTTCATATGTTAGAATTAGGGTTTATCTTATGTTGTCTTATTTTGATGCCATGAACATGCATTCACATGTTCATGCATAATGCCATAGGTACTGAGTTGTTGCAAGGTAAGTGAGGTAA